>CM067362.1:105010911-105574800 GCA_034401795.1 Chaetoderma sp. LZ-2023a | reverse complement strand
AGATTCCTGATTACGTTGGCTGAGGAAAGAACTTGTTTTACGACCGTGACGAGATTCAAACTCACTCGCCTTATCCATTACGACACGCAGCCATATGTATATTTATCAGTAGGTACTATTAATTTCGTAGGTACTGTTATTAGAAATTTCAAACTCACCTCTATATTACACTGATTATTTTATCTTTTATTATGTTTGTTCGAAGAACATATGATGCTGCGCACCCAAACGTCATTCAAACATTCTTGGTTGTGTACAGTTAGGAAAGATCTTGTGTACGACCACGACGAGACTCGAACTCAGACGCCTTATCCATTAGGCCACGCGGCCACCAATTCATATATGTACATATGTCTTCAATGTGAGCATTGGCACCGGCTAAAACTATTATGATAGCTTCGTCATTATTGTTATGGATTACAATTCATTAACACCTCAAACGGGACTCGCACCCACAATCTTCGGCATAGGACGCCGATGCCTTATCCATTAGGCCACAGAGGCATCTCTTCATAATGTATGGTGGTCACTCTGATCCGAGAAAGTTATTGTACCTACTTTCTTCGACTGAATCCAGAACCCCATGCCCATTATTCACTGATAGCTAATAATTAAACAACAATGCGGGAATCACTTATAAAGACTGACTTTCTGGATATTTATAGTCTCTAGTCCGCATTGGTGGTTCAGTGGTAGAATACTCGCCTGCCACGCGGGTGACCCGGGTTCGATTCCCGGCCAATGCATCACGTTTAAAGTTTCATTGTTGCTTCCGATGTGTTTCAGTCAGGTGCAGAAGAACGAGTTCGGCGCCGCATTCGTCAACAATAGAGATCAAATTATTAAGTTTCTGAGTAAGTTGGCCGAGTGACCCGCTCTATAACTGCCACTAACTGTATGAAGATAGTCATGTCCAGTTAGTTATGCATGTCTAATCAAATGTGTAGTAAGCACACTAAGATCTTTTGCACATCTCGGAAATGAATATCTAGTTGAATAAAAGCTTATGAATGGTGAAAGGTGTCTGTTTTAAGCAGTTGGTGTTGCATCACGACTGTCATTGAAGCAGATTCCTGATTACGTTGGCTGAGGAAAGAACTTGTTTTACGACCGTGACGAGATTCAAACTCACTCGCCTTATCCATTACGACACGCAGCCATATGTATATTTATCAGTAGGTACTATTAATTTCGTAGGTACTGTTATTAGAAATTTCAAACTCACCTCTATATTACACTGATTATTTTATCTTTTATTATGTTTGTTCGAAGAACATATGATGCTGCGCACCCAAACGTCATTCAAACATTCTTGGTTGTGTACAGTTAGGAAAGATCTTGTGTACGACCACGACGAGACTCGAACTCAGACGCCTTATCCATTAGGCCACGCGGCCACCAATTCATATATGTACATATGTCTTCAATGTGAGCATTGGCACCGGCTAAAACTATTATGATAGCTTCGTCATTATTGTTATGGATTACAATTCATTAACACCTCAAACGGGACTCGCACCCACAATCTTCGGCATAGGACGCCGATGCCTTATCCATTAGGCCACAGAGGCATCTCTTCATAATGTATGGTGGTCACTCTGATCCGAGAAAGTTATTGTACCTACTTTCTTCGACTGAATCCAGAACCCCATGCCCATTATTCACTGATAGCTAATAATTAAACAACAATGCGGGAATCACTTATAAAGACTGACTTTCTGGATATTTATAGTCTCTAGTCCGCATTGGTGGTTCAGTGGTAGAATACTCGCCTGCCACGCGGGTGACCCGGGTTCGATTCCCGGCCAATGCATCACGTTTAAAGTTTCATTGTTGCTTCCGATGTGTTTCAGTCAGGTGCAGAAGAACGAGTTCGGCGCCGCATTCGTCAACAATAGAGATCAAATTATTAAGTTTCTGAGTAAGTTGGCCGAGTGACCCGCTCTATAACTGCCACTAACTGTATGAAGATAGTCATGTCCAGTTAGTTATGCATGTCTAATCAAATGTGTAGTAAGCACACTAAGATCTTTTGCACATCTCGGAAATGAATATCTAGTTGAATAAAAGCTTATGAATGGTGAAAGGTGTCTGTTTTAAGCAGTTGGTGTTGCATCACGACTGTCATTGAAGCAGATTCCTGATTACGTTGGCTGAGGAAAGAACTTGTTTTACGACCGTGACGAGATTCAAACTCACTCGCCTTATCCATTACGACACGCAGCCATATGTATATTTATCAGTAGGTACTATTAATTTCGTAGGTACTGTTATTAGAAATTTCAAACTCACCTCTATATTACACTGATTATTTTATCTTTTATTATGTTTGTTCGAAGAACATATGATGCTGCGCACCCAAACGTCATTCAAACATTCTTGGTTGTGTACAGTTAGGAAAGATCTTGTGTACGACCACGACGAGACTCGAACTCAGACGCCTTATCCATTAGGCCACGCGGCCACCAATTCATATATGTACATATGTCTTCAATGTGAGCATTGGCACCGGCTAAAACTATTATGATAGCTTCGTCATTATTGTTATGGATTACAATTCATTAACACCTCAAACGGGACTCGCACCCACAATCTTCGGCATAGGACGCCGATGCCTTATCCATTAGGCCACAGAGGCATCTCTTCATAATGTATGGTGGTCACTCTGATCCGAGAAAGTTATTGTACCTACTTTCTTCGACTGAATCCAGAACCCCATGCCCATTATTCACTGATAGCTAATAATTAAACAACAATGCGGGAATCACTTATAAAGACTGACTTTCTGGATATTTATAGTCTCTAGTCCGCATTGGTGGTTCAGTGGTAGAATACTCGCCTGCCACGCGGGTGACCCGGGTTCGATTCCCGGCCAATGCATCACGTTTAAAGTTTCATTGTTGCTTCCGATGTGTTTCAGTCAGGTGCAGAAGAACGAGTTCGGCGCCGCATTCGTCAACAATAGAGATCAAATTATTAAGTTTCTGAGTAAGTTGGCCGAGTGACCCGCTCTATAACTGCCACTAACTGTATGAAGATAGTCATGTCCAGTTAGTTATGCATGTCTAATCAAATGTGTAGTAAGCACACTAAGATCTTTTGCACATCTCGGAAATGAATATCTAGTTGAATAAAAGCTTATGAATGGTGAAAGGTGTCTGTTTTAAGCAGTTGGTGTTGCATCACGACTGTCATTGAAGCAGATTCCTGATTACGTTGGCTGAGGAAAGAACTTGTTTTACGACCGTGACGAGATTCAAACTCACTCGCCTTATCCATTACGACACGCAGCCATATGTATATTTATCAGTAGGTACTATTAATTTCGTAGGTACTGTTATTAGAAATTTCAAACTCACCTCTATATTACACTGATTATTTTATCTTTTATTATGTTTGTTCGAAGAACATATGATGCTGCGCACCCAAACGTCATTCAAACATTCTTGGTTGTGTACAGTTAGGAAAGATCTTGTGTACGACCACGACGAGACTCGAACTCAGACGCCTTATCCATTAGGCCACGCGGCCACCAATTCATATATGTACATATGTCTTCAATGTGAGCATTGGCACCGGCTAAAACTATTATGATAGCTTCGTCATTATTGTTATGGATTACAATTCATTAACACCTCAAACGGGACTCGCACCCACAATCTTCGGCATAGGACGCCGATGCCTTATCCATTAGGCCACAGAGGCATCTCTTCATAATGTATGGTGGTCACTCTGATCCGAGAAAGTTATTGTACCTACTTTCTTCGACTGAATCCAGAACCCCATGCCCATTATTCACTGATAGCTAATAATTAAACAACAATGCGGGAATCACTTATAAAGACTGACTTTCTGGATATTTATAGTCTCTAGTCCGCATTGGTGGTTCAGTGGTAGAATACTCGCCTGCCACGCGGGTGACCCGGGTTCGATTCCCGGCCAATGCATCACGTTTAAAGTTTCATTGTTGCTTCCGATGTGTTTCAGTCAGGTGCAGAAGAACGAGTTCGGCGCCGCATTCGTCAACAATAGAGATCAAATTATTAAGTTTCTGAGTAAGTTGGCCGAGTGACCCGCTCTATAACTGCCACTAACTGTATGAAGATAGTCATGTCCAGTTAGTTATGCATGTCTAATCAAATGTGTAGTAAGCACACTAAGATCTTTTGCACATCTCGGAAATGAATATCTAGTTGAATAAAAGCTTATGAATGGTGAAAGGTGTCTGTTTTAAGCAGTTGGTGTTGCATCACGACTGTCATTGAAGCAGATTCCTGATTACGTTGGCTGAGGAAAGAACTTGTTTTACGACCGTGACGAGATTCAAACTCACTCGCCTTATCCATTACGACACGCAGCCATATGTATATTTATCAGTAGGTACTATTAATTTCGTAGGTACTGTTATTAGAAATTTCAAACTCACCTCTATATTACACTGATTATTTTATCTTTTATTATGTTTGTTCGAAGAACATATGATGCTGCGCACCCAAACGTCATTCAAACATTCTTGGTTGTGTACAGTTAGGAAAGATCTTGTGTACGACCACGACGAGACTCGAACTCAGACGCCTTATCCATTAGGCCACGCGGCCACCAATTCATATATGTACATATGTCTTCAATGTGAGCATTGGCACCGGCTAAAACTATTATGATAGCTTCGTCATTATTGTTATGGATTACAATTCATTAACACCTCAAACGGGACTCGCACCCACAATCTTCGGCATAGGACGCCGATGCCTTATCCATTAGGCCACAGAGGCATCTCTTCATAATGTATGGTGGTCACTCTGATCCGAGAAAGTTATTGTACCTACTTTCTTCGACTGAATCCAGAACCCCATGCCCATTATTCACTGATAGCTAATAATTAAACAACAATGCGGGAATCACTTATAAAGACTGACTTTCTGGATATTTATAGTCTCTAGTCCGCATTGGTGGTTCAGTGGTAGAATACTCGCCTGCCACGCGGGTGACCCGGGTTCGATTCCCGGCCAATGCATCACGTTTAAAGTTTCATTGTTGCTTCCGATGTGTTTCAGTCAGGTGCAGAAGAACGAGTTCGGCGCCGCATTCGTCAACAATAGAGATCAAATTATTAAGTTTCTGAGTAAGTTGGCCGAGTGACCCGCTCTATAACTGCCACTAACTGTATGAAGATAGTCATGTCCAGTTAGTTATGCATGTCTAATCAAATGTGTAGTAAGCACACTAAGATCTTTTGCACATCTCGGAAATGAATATCTAGTTGAATAAAAGCTTATGAATGGTGAAAGGTGTCTGTTTTAAGCAGTTGGTGTTGCATCACGACTGTCATTGAAGCAGATTCCTGATTACGTTGGCTGAGGAAAGAACTTGTTTTACGACCGTGACGAGATTCAAACTCACTCGCCTTATCCATTACGACACGCAGCCATATGTATATTTATCAGTAGGTACTATTAATTTCGTAGGTACTGTTATTAGAAATTTCAAACTCACCTCTATATTACACTGATTATTTTATCTTTTATTATGTTTGTTCGAAGAACATATGATGCTGCGCACCCAAACGTCATTCAAACATTCTTGGTTGTGTACAGTTAGGAAAGATCTTGTGTACGACCACGACGAGACTCGAACTCAGACGCCTTATCCATTAGGCCACGCGGCCACCAATTCATATATGTACATATGTCTTCAATGTGAGCATTGGCACCGGCTAAAACTATTATGATAGCTTCGTCATTATTGTTATGGATTACAATTCATTAACACCTCAAACGGGACTCGCACCCACAATCTTCGGCATAGGACGCCGATGCCTTATCCATTAGGCCACAGAGGCATCTCTTCATAATGTATGGTGGTCACTCTGATCCGAGAAAGTTATTGTACCTACTTTCTTCGACTGAATCCAGAACCCCATGCCCATTATTCACTGATAGCTAATAATTAAACAACAATGCGGGAATCACTTATAAAGACTGACTTTCTGGATATTTATAGTCTCTAGTCCGCATTGGTGGTTCAGTGGTAGAATACTCGCCTGCCACGCGGGTGACCCGGGTTCGATTCCCGGCCAATGCATCACGTTTAAAGTTTCATTGTTGCTTCCGATGTGTTTCAGTCAGGTGCAGAAGAACGAGTTCGGCGCCGCATTCGTCAACAATAGAGATCAAATTATTAAGTTTCTGAGTAAGTTGGCCGAGTGACCCGCTCTATAACTGCCACTAACTGTATGAAGATAGTCATGTCCAGTTAGTTATGCATGTCTAATCAAATGTGTAGTAAGCACACTAAGATCTTTTGCACATCTCGGAAATGAATATCTAGTTGAATAAAAGCTTATGAATGGTGAAAGGTGTCTGTTTTAAGCAGTTGGTGTTGCATCACGACTGTCATTGAAGCAGATTCCTGATTACGTTGGCTGAGGAAAGAACTTGTTTTACGACCGTGACGAGATTCAAACTCACTCGCCTTATCCATTACGACACGCAGCCATATGTATATTTATCAGTAGGTACTATTAATTTCGTAGGTACTGTTATTAGAAATTTCAAACTCACCTCTATATTACACTGATTATTTTATCTTTTATTATGTTTGTTCGAAGAACATATGATGCTGCGCACCCAAACGTCATTCAAACATTCTTGGTTGTGTACAGTTAGGAAAGATCTTGTGTACGACCACGACGAGACTCGAACTCAGACGCCTTATCCATTAGGCCACGCGGCCACCAATTCATATATGTACATATGTCTTCAATGTGAGCATTGGCACCGGCTAAAACTATTATGATAGCTTCGTCATTATTGTTATGGATTACAATTCATTAACACCTCAAACGGGACTCGCACCCACAATCTTCGGCATAGGACGCCGATGCCTTATCCATTAGGCCACAGAGGCATCTCTTCATAATGTATGGTGGTCACTCTGATCCGAGAAAGTTATTGTACCTACTTTCTTCGACTGAATCCAGAACCCCATGCCCATTATTCACTGATAGCTAATAATTAAACAACAATGCGGGAATCACTTATAAAGACTGACTTTCTGGATATTTATAGTCTCTAGTCCGCATTGGTGGTTCAGTGGTAGAATACTCGCCTGCCACGCGGGTGACCCGGGTTCGATTCCCGGCCAATGCATCACGTTTAAAGTTTCATTGTTGCTTCCGATGTGTTTCAGTCAGGTGCAGAAGAACGAGTTCGGCGCCGCATTCGTCAACAATAGAGATCAAATTATTAAGTTTCTGAGTAAGTTGGCCGAGTGACCCGCTCTATAACTGCCACTAACTGTATGAAGATAGTCATGTCCAGTTAGTTATGCATGTCTAATCAAATGTGTAGTAAGCACACTAAGATCTTTTGCACATCTCGGAAATGAATATCTAGTTGAATAAAAGCTTATGAATGGTGAAAGGTGTCTGTTTTAAGCAGTTGGTGTTGCATCACGACTGTCATTGAAGCAGATTCCTGATTACGTTGGCTGAGGAAAGAACTTGTTTTACGACCGTGACGAGATTCAAACTCACTCGCCTTATCCATTACGACACGCAGCCATATGTATATTTATCAGTAGGTACTATTAATTTCGTAGGTACTGTTATTAGAAATTTCAAACTCACCTCTATATTACACTGATTATTTTATCTTTTATTATGTTTGTTCGAAGAACATATGATGCTGCGCACCCAAACGTCATTCAAACATTCTTGGTTGTGTACAGTTAGGAAAGATCTTGTGTACGACCACGACGAGACTCGAACTCAGACGCCTTATCCATTAGGCCACGCGGCCACCAATTCATATATGTACATATGTCTTCAATGTGAGCATTGGCACCGGCTAAAACTATTATGATAGCTTCGTCATTATTGTTATGGATTACAATTCATTAACACCTCAAACGGGACTCGCACCCACAATCTTCGGCATAGGACGCCGATGCCTTATCCATTAGGCCACAGAGGCATCTCTTCATAATGTATGGTGGTCACTCTGATCCGAGAAAGTTATTGTACCTACTTTCTTCGACTGAATCCAGAACCCCATGCCCATTATTCACTGATAGCTAATAATTAAACAACAATGCGGGAATCACTAACTGCCACTAACTGTATGAAGATAGTCATGTCCAGTTAGTTATGCATGTCTAATCAAATGTGTAGTAAGCACACTAAGATCTTTTGCACATCTCGGAAATGAATATCTAGTTGAATAAAAGCTTATGAATGGTGAAAGGTGTCTGTTTTAAGCAGTTGGTGTTGCATCACGACTGTCATTGAAGCAGATTCCTGATTACGTTGGCTGAGGAAAGAACTTGTTTTACGACCGTGACGAGATTCAAACTCACTCGCCTTATCCATTACGACACGCAGCCATATGTATATTTATCAGTAGGTACTATTAATTTCGTAGGTACTGTTATTAGAAATTTCAAACTCACCTCTATATTACACTGATTATTTTATCTTTTATTATGTTTGTTCGAAGAACATATGATGCTGCGCACCCAAACGTCATTCAAACATTCTTGGTTGTGTACAGTTAGGAAAGATCTTGTGTACGACCACGACGAGACTCGAACTCAGACGCCTTATCCATTAGGCCACGCGGCCACCAATTCATATATGTACATATGTCTTCAATGTGAGCATTGGCACCGGCTAAAACTATTATGATAGCTTCGTCATTATTGTTATGGATTACAATTCATTAACACCTCAAACGGGACTCGCACCCACAATCTTCGGCATAGGACGCCGATGCCTTATCCATTAGGCCACAGAGGCATCTCTTCATAATGTATGGTGGTCACTCTGATCCGAGAAAGTTATTGTACCTACTTTCTTCGACTGAATCCAGAACCCCATGCCCATTATTCACTGATAGCTAATAATTAAACAACAATGCGGGAATCACTTATAAAGACTGACTTTCTGGATATTTATAGTCTCTAGTCCGCATTGGTGGTTCAGTGGTAGAATACTCGCCTGCCACGCGGGTGACCCGGGTTCGATTCCCGGCCAATGCATCACGTTTAAAGTTTCATTGTTGCTTCCGATGTGTTTCAGTCAGGTGCAGAAGAACGAGTTCGGCGCCGCATTCGTCAACAATAGAGATCAAATTATTAAGTTTCTGAGTAAGTTGGCCGAGTGACCCGCTCTATAACTGCCACTAACTGTATGAAGATAGTCATGTCCAGTTAGTTATGCATGTCTAATCAAATGTGTAGTAAGCACACTAAGATCTTTTGCACATCTCGGAAATGAATATCTAGTTGAATAAAAGCTTATGAATGGTGAAAGGTGTCTGTTTTAAGCAGTTGGTGTTGCATCACGACTGTCATTGAAGCAGATTCCTGATTACGTTGGCTGAGGAAAGAACTTGTTTTACGACCGTGACGAGATTCAAACTCACTCGCCTTATCCATTACGACACGCAGCCATATGTATATTTATCAGTAGGTACTATTAATTTCGTAGGTACTGTTATTAGAAATTTCAAACTCACCTCTATATTACACTGATTATTTTATCTTTTATTATGTTTGTTCGAAGAACATATGATGCTGCGCACCCAAACGTCATTCAAACATTCTTGGTTGTGTACAGTTAGGAAAGATCTTGTGTACGACCACGACGAGACTCGAACTCAGACGCCTTATCCATTAGGCCACGCGGCCACCAATTCATATATGTACATATGTCTTCAATGTGAGCATTGGCACCGGCTAAAACTATTATGATAGCTTCGTCATTATTGTTATGGATTACAATTCATTAACACCTCAAACGGGACTCGCACCCACAATCTTCGGCATAGGACGCCGATGCCTTATCCATTAGGCCACAGAGGCATCTCTTCATAATGTATGGTGGTCACTCTGATCCGAGAAAGTTATTGTACCTACTTTCTTCGACTGAATCCAGAACCCCATGCCCATTATTCACTGATAGCTAATAATTAAACAACAATGCGGGAATCACTTATAAAGACTGACTTTCTGGATATTTATAGTCTCTAGTCCGCATTGGTGGTTCAGTGGTAGAATACTCGCCTGCCACGCGGGTGACCCGGGTTCGATTCCCGGCCAATGCATCACGTTTAAAGTTTCATTGTTGCTTCCGATGTGTTTCAGTCAGGTGCAGAAGAACGAGTTCGGCGCCGCATTCGTCAACAATAGAGATCAAATTATTAAGTTTCTGAGTAAGTTGGCCGAGTGACCCGCTCTATAACTGCCACTAACTGTATGAAGATAGTCATGTCCAGTTAGTTATGCATGTCTAATCAAATGTGTAGTAAGCACACTAAGATCTTTTGCACATCTCGGAAATGAATATCTAGTTGAATAAAAGCTTATGAATGGTGAAAGGTGTCTGTTTTAAGCAGTTGGTGTTGCATCACGACTGTCATTGAAGCAGATTCCTGATTACGTTGGCTGAGGAAAGAACTTGTTTTACGACCGTGACGAGATTCAAACTCACTCGCCTTATCCATTACGACACGCAGCCATATGTATATTTATCAGTAGGTACTATTAATTTCGTAGGTACTGTTATTAGAAATTTCAAACTCACCTCTATATTACACTGATTATTTTATCTTTTATTATGTTTGTTCGAAGAACATATGATGCTGCGCACCCAAACGTCATTCAAACATTCTTGGTTGTGTACAGTTAGGAAAGATCTTGTGTACGACCACGACGAGACTCGAACTCAGACGCCTTATCCATTAGGCCACGCGGCCACCAATTCATATATGTACATATGTCTTCAATGTGAGCATTGGCACCGGCTAAAACTATTATGATAGCTTCGTCATTATTGTTATGGATTACAATTCATTAACACCTCAAACGGGACTCGCACCCACAATCTTCGGCATAGGACGCCGATGCCTTATCCATTAGGCCACAGAGGCATCTCTTCATAATGTATGGTGGTCACTCTGATCCGAGAAAGTTATTGTACCTACTTTCTTCGACTGAATCCAGAACCCCATGCCCATTATTCACTGATAGCTAATAATTAAACAACAATGCGGGAATCACTTATAAAGACTGACTTTCTGGATATTTATAGTCTCTAGTCCGCATTGGTGGTTCAGTGGTAGAATACTCGCCTGCCACGCGGGTGACCCGGGTTCGATTCCCGGCCAATGCATCACGTTTAAAGTTTCATTGTTGCTTCCGATGTGTTTCAGTCAGGTGCAGAAGAACGAGTTCGGCGCCGCATTCGTCAACAATAGAGATCAAATTATTAAGTTTCTGAGTAAGTTGGCCGAGTGACCCGCTCTATAACTGCCACTAACTGTATGAAGATAGTCATGTCCAGTTAGTTATGCATGTCTAATCAAATGTGTAGTAAGCACACTAAGATCTTTTGCACATCTCGGAAATGAATATCTAGTTGAATAAAAGCTTATGAATGGTGAAAGGTGTCTGTTTTAAGCAGTTGGTGTTGCATCACGACTGTCATTGAAGCAGATTCCTGATTACGTTGGCTGAGGAAAGAACTTGTTTTACGACCGTGACGAGATTCAAACTCACTCGCCTTATCCATTACGACACGCAGCCATATGTATATTTATCAGTAGGTACTATTAATTTCGTAGGTACTGTTATTAGAAATTTCAAACTCACCTCTATATTACACTGATTATTTTATCTTTTATTATGTTTGTTCGAAGAACATATGATGCTGCGCACCCAAACGTCATTCAAACATTCTTGGTTGTGTACAGTTAGGAAAGATCTTGTGTACGACCACGACGAGACTCGAACTCAGACGCCTTATCCATTAGGCCACGCGGCCACCAATTCATATATGTACATATGTCTTCAATGTGAGCATTGGCACCGGCTAAAACTATTATGATAGCTTCGTCATTATTGTTATGGATTACAATTCATTAACACCTCAAACGGGACTCGCACCCACAATCTTCGGCATAGGACGCCGATGCCTTATCCATTAGGCCACAGAGGCATCTCTTCATAATGTATGGTGGTCACTCTGATCCGAGAAAGTTATTGTACCTACTTTCTTCGACTGAATCCAGAACCCCATGCCCATTATTCACTGATAGCTAATAATTAAACAACAATGCGGGAATCACTTATAAAGACTGACTTTCTGGATATTTATAGTCTCTAGTCCGCATTGGTGGTTCAGTGGTAGAATACTCGCCTGCCACGCGGGTGACCCGGGTTCGATTCCCGGCCAATGCATCACGTTTAAAGTTTCATTGTTGCTTCCGATGTGTTTCAGTCAGGTGCAGAAGAACGAGTTCGGCGCCGCATTCGTCAACAATAGAGATCAAATTATTAAGTTTCTGAGTAAGTTGGCCGAGTGACCCGCTCTATAACTGCCACTAACTGTATGAAGATAGTCATGTCCAGTTAGTTATGCATGTCTAATCAAATGTGTAGTAAGCACACTAAGATCTTTTGCACATCTCGGAAATGAATATCTAGTTGAATAAAAGCTTATGAATGGTGAAAGGTGTCTGTTTTAAGCAGTTGGTGTTGCATCACGACTGTCATTGAAGCAGATTCCTGATTACGTTGGCTGAGGAAAGAACTTGTTTTACGACCGTGACGAGATTCAAACTCACTCGCCTTATCCATTACGACACGCAGCCATATGTATATTTATCAGTAGGTACTATTAATTTCGTAGGTACTGTTATTAGAAATTTCAAACTCACCTCTATATTACACTGATTATTTTATCTTTTATTATGTTTGTTCGAAGAACATATGATGCTGCGCACCCAAACGTCATTCAAACATTCTTGGTTGTGTACAGTTAGGAAAGATCTTGTGTACGACCACGACGAGACTCGAACTCAGACGCCTTATCCATTAGGCCACGCGGCCACCAATTCATATATGTACATATGTCTTCAATGTGAGCATTGGCACCGGCTAAAACTATTATGATAGCTTCGTCATTATTGTTATGGATTACAATTCATTAACACCTCAAACGGGACTCGCACCCACAATCTTCGGCATAGGACGCCGATGCCTTATCCATTAGGCCACAGAGGCATCTCTTCATAATGTATGGTGGTCACTCTGATCCGAGAAAGTTATTGTACCTACTTTCTTCGACTGAATCCAGAACCCCATGCCCATTATTCACTGATAGCTAATAATTAAACAACAATGCGGGAATCACTTATAAAGACTGACTTTCTGGATATTTATAGTCTCTAGTCCGCATTGGTGGTTCAGTGGTAGAATACTCGCCTGCCACGCGGGTGACCCGGGTTCGATTCCCGGCCAATGCATCACGTTTAAAGTTTCATTGTTGCTTCCGATGTGTTTCAGTCAGGTGCAGAAGAACGAGTTCGGCGCCGCATTCGTCAACAATAGAGATCAAATTATTAAGTTTCTGAGTAAGTTGGCCGAGTGACCCGCTCTATAACTGCCACTAACTGTATGAAGATAGTCATGTCCAGTTAGTTATGCATGTCTAATCAAATGTGTAGTAAGCACACTAAGATCTTTTGCACATCTCGGAAATGAATATCTAGTTGAATAAAAGCTTATGAATGGTGAAAGGTGTCTGTTTTAAGCAGTTGGTGTTGCATCACGACTGTCATTGAAGCAGATTCCTGATTACGTTGGCTGAGGAAAGAACTTGTTTTACGACCGTGACGAGATTCAAACTCACTCGCCTTATCCATTACGACACGCAGCCATATGTATATTTATCAGTAGGTACTATTAATTTCGTAGGTACTGTTATTAGAAATTTCAAACTCACCTCTATATTACACTGATTATTTTATCTTTTATTATGTTTGTTCGAAGAACATATGATGCTGCGCACCCAAACGTCATTCAAACATTCTTGGTTGTGTACAGTTAGGAAAGATCTTGTGTACGACCACGACGAGACTCGAACTCAGACGCCTTATCCATTAGGCCACGCGGCCACCAATTCATATATGTACATATGTCTTCAATGTGAGCATTGGCACCGGCTAAAACTATTATGATAGCTTCGTCATTATTGTTATGGATTACAATTCATTAACACCTCAAACGGGACTCGCACCCACAATCTTCGGCATAGGACGCCGATGCCTTATCCATTAGGCCACAGAGGCATCTCTTCATAATGTATGGTGGTCACTCTGATCCGAGAAAGTTATTGTACCTACTTTCTTCGACTGAATCCAGAACCCCATGCCCATTATTCACTGATAGCTAATAATTAAACAACAATGCGGGAATCACTTATAAAGACTGACTTTCTGGATATTTATAGTCTCTAGTCCGCATTGGTGGTTCAGTGGTAGAATACTCGCCTGCCACGCGGGTGACCCGGGTTCGATTCCCGGCCAATGCATCACGTTTAAAGTTTCATTGTTGCTTCCGATGTGTTTCAGTCAGGTGCAGAAGAACGAGTTCGGCGCCGCATTCGTCAACAATAGAGATCAAATTATTAAGTTTCTGAGTAAGTTGGCCGAGTGACCCGCTCTATAACTGCCACTAACTGTATGAAGATAGTCATGTCCAGTTAGTTATGCATGTCTAATCAAATGTGTAGTAAGCACACTAAGATCTTTTGCACATCTCGGAAATGAATATCTAGTTGAATAAAAGCTTATGAATGGTGAAAGGTGTCTGTTTTAAGCAGTTGGTGTTGCATCACGACTGTCATTGAAGCAGATTCCTGATTACGTTGGCTGAGGAAAGAACTTGTTTTACGACCGTGACGAGATTCAAACTCACTCGCCTTATCCATTACGACACGCAGCCATATGTATATTTATCAGTAGGTACTATTAATTTCGTAGGTACTGTTATTAGAAATTTCAAACTCACCTCTATATTACACTGATTATTTTATCTTTTATTATGTTTGTTCGAAGAACATATGATGCTGCGCACCCAAACGTCATTCAAACATTCTTGGTTGTGTACAGTTAGGAAAGATCTTGTGTACGACCACGACGAGACTCGAACTCAGACGCCTTATCCATTAGGCCACGCGGCCACCAATTCATATATGTACATATGTCTTCAATGTGAGCATTGGCACCGGCTAAAACTATTATGATAGCTTCGTCATTATTGTTATGGATTACAATTCATTAACACCTCAAACGGGACTCGCACCCACAATCTTCGGCATAGGACGCCGATGCCTTATCCATTAGGCCACAGAGGCATCTCTTCATAATGTATGGTGGTCACTCTGATCCGAGAAAGTTATTGTACCTACTTTCTTCGACTGAATCCAGAACCCCATGCCCATTATTCACTGATAGCTAATAATTAAACAACAATGCGGGAATCACTTATAAAGACTGACTTTCTGGATATTTATAGTCTCTAGTCCGCATTGGTGGTTCAGTGGTAGAATACTCGCCTGCCACGCGGGTGACCCGGGTTCGATTCCCGGCCAATGCATCACGTTTAAAGTTTCATTGTTGCTTCCGATGTGTTTCAGTCAGGTGCAGAAGAACGAGTTCGGCGCCGCATTCGTCAACAATAGAGATCAAATTATTAAGTTTCTGAGTAAGTTGGCCGAGTGACCCGCTCTATAACTGCCACTAACTGTATGAAGATAGTCATGTCCAGTTAGTTATGCATGTCTAATCAAATGTGTAGTAAGCACACTAAGATCTTTTGCACATCTCGGAAATGAATATCTAGTTGAATAAAAGCTTATGAATGGTGAAAGGTGTCTGTTTTAAGCAGTTGGTGTTGCATCACGACTGTCATTGAAGCAGATTCCTGATTACGTTGGCTGAGGAAAGAACTTGTTTTACGACCGTGACGAGATTCAAACTCACTCGCCTTATCCATTACGACACGCAGCCATATGTATATTTATCAGTAGGTACTATTAATTTCGTAGGTACTGTTATTAGAAATTTCAAACTCACCTCTATATTACACTGATTATTTTATCTTTTATTATGTTTGTTCGAAGAACATATGATGCTGCGCACCCAAACGTCATTCAAACATTCTTGGTTGTGTACAGTTAGGAAAGATCTTGTGTACGACCACGACGAGACTCGAACTCAGACGCCTTATCCATTAGGCCACGCGGCCACCAATTCATTAACACCTCAAACAGGACTCGCATCCACATTGAAGACATATGTACATTTAAAGTTTCATTGTTGCTTCCGATGTGTTTCAGTCAGGTGCAGAAGAACGAGTTCGGCGCCGCATTCGTCAACAATAGAGATGAAATTATTACGTTTCTGAGGATAACCACGAAAACGCGATACATCACGAAAACCGGTAACATTTTTATACAGAGAATAAAAATCAAATAAAACCACAAAATACTCCATCAATATAAATTAGGGAGGATTGAGAAATTCTTAGGATTAAAGAACTCTCAAAACAGTAAGCTGACACAGCGCAAAGCTATAAAAACTTAGCTGGAATATTTTCCAGACTTCTGCCTGCAGAATAATTGAAAAGTGAATCTGTTTCCTATTTGGGCTCCAATGCGCATGCACGGGAATGCTTAGTGGCAGGCGTCAACAGGGAGTGAGTACAGACTGGTGCCAGTCTTTATCAGGATATATGGTGGGGGTGTACCCTACCAGTAGCCTGTTTGAGTGTATATATTAATATGGACAGATACAATGGACACGACACGCTGCTATCATCCCGAACGGAGGCTTAGAACTAACATTTTTGCTTTGTTTTTGTTCATGCATACTGTATTTCCGTGATCACCGTTGACCCTCTTGTGTATTATATACATAGTAGTAATATGAAATATGCTAATAATATGAGATAGGACAGTAAACTTCAAATGTCTGTGGTTAATTATACAAACATCCGCAAGTAAGCACAGAACACAGGACGGCACAACATCTATTTTTTGTACCATATTGTCATGATTGTTCTACATGTAGCGTATTCTACATATAAAGGGTCTTCATATTATTTTATATTTAGATTCCAACTAGGATTTTTAATTGTAGACACAAGGTTTTTTAATATGGTACATTGGGGTGGGGAGGGGAGAGGGTGGGGGGGCTGCTCAACAAAGTCACAGTAGTATTGGGGTGAGAAAAGTTGTTGGTAGGTGTAACTTAGATAGATGTTTTATAGTAGAGTGTCGTCGGCATCTGATATATCCACTGAGAAAACAAATATCAGATAAAGATTCAAGATGACTGAGATCTGATTGGGTCAATCTGTTTTGGCACATTTCATGCTTTTCAGCATGGTATATTTATCCTAAGTTTGATAACTTCTACCACTCTGATGGTAATTTTCCAGCTTTTACTATCTCTAGATCTATAGCAGAAAAATTGATGTCCAATATTCAGCAATCTTTGTCGGATCCCTCCATTATTAAGATTGGTGATCAACTTTGGAAATGAGTATTTCAATCACTGTTTTGGAAACGAAAGTCAATCCAGAGCACACAAAAGACATTAATAGAGAAAGTTTGTTTTATTTAGACAAAATTTTGAACACTTGACAAAAGTACAAAGAAATACATGTGGTCGATACCGGGTTGCTTACTTTGAACAGGTATATATTATTTACCTCATATCACTAACATAGTAAGAATAGTTATAACAAATACATTTCAAAACATGATTTCTTTTTTAATTGTGTAACCCAGCGACAAATTGCAATATGACATTCAGACTGGGATTCCATGTGAAGAGATGAATTCAGTTTTATCTATGCACCGCCAATGTCTAGCTAAGCTCCACCCATGCATTATCTGTTGGGATCGATCGAACCCTGAAAGATGATTTCCAGAAAACTATACTGGTAAGCTGTTGAACACTCTGAAACCAATTTCACTGGGCCCGGTCAATTTAGTTTCCAAATATTCTACAGAATAAATAGGAGTCACACAATTCATACAACTTGACAAACTATTAATCATTTACAATGACCTTAATTACATCACTCATTATGTAATTGGTTAATTGATTGTCAGCCTACATGTGTAGTAGTTGATTATGACATCAATTGATTGATTGATAAACTCGATTCATCTATTGTGATGTGTCACTATCCAGTATCTGTGACCTGCTATCCAGTATCTAACTATCTGTGATGTGCTATCCAGTATCTAACTATCTGTGATGTGCTATCCAGTATCTAAGTACCTGTGATGTGCTATCCAGTATCTAAGTACCTGTGATCTGCTATCCAGTATCTAAGTACCTGTGATCTGCTTTCCAGTATTTAAGTACCTGTGATCTGCTATCCAGTATCTAGGTATCTGTGATCTGCTATCCAGTATCTAAGTATCTGTGATCTGCTATCCAGTATCTAAGTATCTGTGATCTGCTATCCAGTATCTAAGTACCTGTGACCTGCTATCCAGTATCTAAGTACCTGTGATCTTCTATCCAGTATCTAAGTATCTGTGATCTGCTATCCAGTATCTAAGTACAGTTGATGCGTTGTTGATGTCCACTTGAAATACACTTGATATGGCATTCTCTATAACATGTGTCCAAAACAAAAACATAAACATATTTGTTGGAAAGAAATGTTCTGTTGAATATTTTGAAATTAAGTGGATTGGAAGATATCGCTGCCAAAGGCATCTTCCAATCCAATTAAGTTCAAAATATTTAACAGTACATTTTATTTTGTTTTGGAAACATGGTTATTTCAGGAATTACATCTGTACTGTATTTGTGTCCGTCATACATTGAACATTTGTACCCATTATACATTTAACATTTGTGTCCGTCATACATTGAACATTTGTGTCCGTTATACATTGAACATGTGTGTCAGTCACACTGAACATTTGTGTCCGTCATACATTGAACATTTGTGTCTGTCATACATTGAACATTTGTGTCCGTCATACATTGAACATTTGTGTTTGTCATATATTGAACATTTGTGTCCATCATACATTGAACATGTGTCCGTTATAGATTGAATATTTTCCACGTGCCATGTGCAGTTGTATTCACATGCAACCAGTATTGGGAAAATCCAGTTTTTATGTCATGCAATGTGTTTTCAGGAGTTCTTGCATCACACACATGACAGAGGATAAATAATGTACTACAGGAGCATGGATACAGCTTTTTCTTTTATAAAGTATGATTAGATTTTTATGTATTGTGCATAGCGTGTCACACGTACATGGAGCCACAGTCTTTGTCATGCCAGAGATTATTTACAACAAACTGTTAACTACCTTACACGACAAGTTATCGCAATGGTTACATGAATCAATTAACAGGACAAGTTGTCTCGATGGATACATGAATCAACTAACAGGACAAGTTGTCTCGATGGTTACATGAATCAATTAACACGACAAGTTGTCTCGATGGTTACATGAATCAATTAACAGGACAAGTTATCTCGATGGTTACATGAATCAACTAACAGGACAAGTTGTCTCGATGGTTACATGAATCAACTAACAGGACAAGTTGTCTCGATGGTTACATGAATCAACTAACAGGACAGGTTGTCTTGATGGTTACATGAATCAATTAAGAGGACAAGTTGTCTCGATGGTTACATGAATCTACTAACAGGACAAGTTGTCTCGATGGTTACATGAATCAACTAACAGGACAAGTTGTCTCGATGGTTACATGAATCAACTAACAGGACAAGTTGTCTCGACGGTGAAGTAAAAGCTAATTGATTGATATGGACTCAAAAGAGTTAGAAATTGGAAATTTTGACATTTAAAACAACAAAATAATGTAATAAAGCAATAACTAAGAATATTATTAACCCATGTATTTTTTAATCTCCGGCTCGCAAAATTACGTACACATGTGTGCCAATCAGTATTCAGTGTGTTACTAAAACAACAGCAACCACTTTCAGAGATGCTGATAACATCCAGCAGATGTTTACATTTCAGACTTCCGACAGGACAAGGATTAAAACATATTTCAAAAACATATAAACTGTAAATTTAATTAAAAATCATATAAATATATAATTCATTACTTGCACAGTTACGCAGACCAAAGTACTCGAGTCAAGCCTGTCTACAATGAACTCTATATGCACCATAAACCAGACAGGCCAGTGCTTAGCTGTATGACTGCTGCAAACCACAAGACAAGGCCAGTGCTTAGCTGTATGACTGCTGTAAACCAACAGACATGTTTCTCTGGTCCTGTTGAATATTTTGACAATTTGACTGAAATTTATTGGTGGCTTAGACAACCCATTTGCTATGCTGTGACCTGTAACAATCACAGATCAGAAACGCCAAAATATTTATGATGTAAGGAATATTATATTGAAGATTTTGCAACGAATATGACAGGGAGTTGTTGATGCTTGCCAGGGTCAGACCTGCCTTTCATAAATGATTAGCCAATAGAGTAGGCAAACTACCCTTTTTCGGAGTCAAATCTGAACTATTTTAGCGAATGTTTTCTAATGTTTATGATCCATTATTACCAGGTAACCCTTTCAATGCAACATACCAGATTATGTTGAATATTTTGAAACTAATTTGTCTGAAAGCTGTTGCTGCCGTGGAGCAACAGCATACAGTAAAACTAGTTTAAAAATATTCAACAGCCGGCCTATATGGATGTTTTTATCCAGGATATTAGGCTTTCAGGGCTAATTTTGTCACAATAAAAACATAATATAAGTACTAGTTACATAAATATTTATCTTAACATTTCCTCCAAGTTAATTTTAATGATTTTCTACTTAGAGATTATGTATAATACTATGATTTTAATCATTAGTTTAGTCAAAAGCCAAATCACAATTTGACTACTGGTAGGTCGGTCCCTGTCAGCAACAGCTACCGGTCACATTAGCTACAAACTATTCAACAGCTTTTCTGTATCGTCTTCAAATTGAGACCCTGAAATTTCAAGGGTTGAAGAACAGCCATCATTTGTCCACAAAAGGCAGATGTTCACTATAGACAAGCTTAAGTGTGATTCTAAATACAGTGAGCAAAACAAACACCTATAATATAACATCTGTATAATGTGACACCTGTTTATAAAAACCATCTATCTTTGAGAAGCAAACAAACCCACTGAATGACATGGATCTACAGGGAGGCCATCTCTCCGGATTTATACGAAAAATGCAGATTCTTTAACAGACCCCTGGATTTCCAGATATCCTGTCAAATATCCTGATTTTTTTTCCATCCATGTATCACAAAGTTTGTGTTTCAATAGTCAGATGCATTGTGATAATAAACATTTTATGAATACATCTGTTGAACTATATTTATGCCTTTGCAATAGAAAAGTTATAGTTTAAATTGATGATTTGGATGTATTTCTGTATGTTCACATATCTGCAAACACTGGAAGAGCCATAGGACAAAAAAGGACAAACTGCTCGCCCTTGTACTCATCGAGACTTATTTTCTGGCCAAAAAATCATGACAAGCTGGTCGCTCTGGATCAAGAAACGGCACGTCTTTAGTCAAGTGTTTTGTGCAGTTCTCAAAGGTAAATTTAGAGTCAGTAAGATGCTCATCCTCTCACTACCCATCCAACCATACGTCTCTATATCTCACCATCTATCCATTCTATCATGCATGCACACACAGACGCCTTCTGCCTCTCTCGCCATCCCTCCCCTCCTCGCTCTCTCTTGCATACATCTTTCTAACTACTCGCTTCCATTCATCTCCCTCCCTCTCTCTCTGATTCATACTTTTGTAAGTAAATCCAAGTAAATGTTAACAAGCAAATAAAGATTGTTATTTATCAGAAATAGCCATAAACAGCATGCAGCACACTCGTTAATCTCCAATCTCAACATTTCTTGCTGCTAAAAGCCACTAAACAATAATATCAATCAGCAAAAACTCCCGACTTGCTGAATATTTCGAAAACAATTTTCAGTCAAATTGTTTTCAAAATATTTAGCTGGTCCACAGATATAACCCCTGGAATATGTCGTCTGCAAAAACTCAGCAGTCAGATGGTTAAAAATAAAGCAAACCGCTGTTGTAGCTGCCTTCATATAAGACAGATTTCTAGAGATATTGTGTCGGTGGTGAACGGAAGTATGAAAATATAAATCAGCAAACATAGAGGAAAGATAATCAGCCAGAATACCAAACATTACGATGTAAATCAAATATGTCCAATCAGCTAGAACAGCACAAGTTACGACGTTAAACAGTCACACTCGAGTGACCCCATCACGAGTGACAACATGGAGGGTGCTTGAGCCACAAGATCGTGATTAGACATCCAGTTATCAGGGTTTAGTGATAATGGAGCTTTCCAGTTTATCCATCAGTCATATGACATCATAATCAACTACATGACGTGTAAGATGACATCATGAATGATGTAGATAAGTTCAAGAACACATAATTGGTTACAGACTAAGAGTTGTTGTATGAATTGTATGTCGTTACTATTTAATAAACATGCTGTTGGTTATTTTGAAACTAATTTGACTAGGCGCAGTTGCTGCCATACCCAGTCAAATTAGTTTTAAAATATTTAACAGCTTAGCCGTAGAGTTTTCTGGAAATTGATAGTCAGGGAGTTCATGGATCGGTCGATCCCAAAACGACTGAGGAGTGGGTGGAACTTCGCTAGAGATGGGCGGGGTATAGCTAAAACTGGAAAGGTTCATTGCTACCTCACTATAATAGTGTACTGTTTATAAATAATTTTTAATGTTTCCAAAACAAAAAGTGAAACTTGTTAAATAGTTAGAACATAAGTGGATTGCCCAACGCAGTAATGTCTTCCAATCCAATTATCACAAACATTGCTGTCTTAATTATGCTATCTGCAGACCAAGAGATGACTATTTTTGAAAATTACACTTGGATTGTCTTACTCGTTTATTGAGCTAGTCATTCTAGTGGTACAATTTCAAAATTAGTCGCAAAAGTTTAGTTTCAAAATATTCAACAAGTTACCCACATAGCGACCTTGGAGATTGGCTTCAAGGAGCGCATGGTTGAAAGGGTCAACCCCCTTAACACTTGAAATGTCTAAGAGCCAGTCATTCCAATGCTAAATTTTCAAAAATAGTCTTCTTTTGGTCTGCAAATGGAGTTTCTATGAGAAATTTGAAATTTTCATGAACAGATTTGAGGGCTTAATGAAGTCTGGTAAAGAAATATGAATGTGATACAAAGCATTACTTGATACGGGAATATGACTACAATTAAATACATGACAAAGAAACAGATAAAATAAAAATATCATTATATATAACAGCACATGGGCTGCTGCATTTAGGCGAGTGAAGATGCAGTTATTATTATTATTATTAATTAATTAATTAATTAACACATGTGCTGCTGCTGTTGCACTTAGGGAAGTGAACCTGTTGTTGGTGTTATTAATTTATTATTATTATACCGGTACAACCGCACATTCACGATATTTTACATGGTTACGTTGATTTAAGCATTCATGAGAGGTGCAATGAAAACAATCTATATAAAGACACATGCTTTTATGTGCACAACACGGCGGATGAATGACACATTCAGGAATCTTAACTTTAATCGTCAAATTTCTGTAAGAAAAAAAAATTTTCATTGAAAATCTCCATTCGCAAGGCTAAGAAGGCTATTTTTGAAAATTATCCATTGTAATGGCTCGGTTATCGGGCCAGTGATTCTAGTGATAAATTTTCAAAGTTAATCTCCTGTTTTGGACGGCATGATTATTAACTCTGTCGCTGCCACCAGACAATAATTTCAATGCACAAAATCTTTTAACTTGCTTAGACACCAACAATTTTCAGTCAAATTGTTTTCAAAAGCCTACAAACATCTCATTTCAATGTTAATATTCTTTAATTGTAATCATTGTAAAGCCGGTCAAAAGTGGCCTGTGCAGTGGTCTTCCAGAATGCCCATTTGAATCGAGTCAGTCATCCCACTGGTAAATTTTCAAAAATAGTTCTCTTGCCTTGGAAATGTACATTAAATAAGCACATTTTTAGCTTTTCTTGAATAAATTTGACCATTAAGTGTAACGGTAGCACCATCTGATGCCTGATTATCCGCTCATGAATTACACTAAATGATTACATGCTTCTGAACGTGCTGGTCCTACGACCACAAATTATAACTGCTTAAATATCTATATGAATTCGACTGTTAAGCACAAATATACGATATCCAGAGGATGATTTTGAAATCAAAACTTTTGATAACAAATTTTAAATATGATTTTGGCTAGAATTTGGCTACTCAACATATTCATGCGAGGTAAAATGATCAATGTAAGAATAGGTCACAGTACATCATATCCTCAAATTTAATGTTTCACAAAGTGGATAATTCTTTATTCCGAAAAGTGGTACTAAATTATATAAATATATCATTGCCCATTGGTCAAGCACAGAAAACACAGGAATGCACATTTGCAGGCAAACAGAAGACTATTTTTGAAAATTTATCACTGGAATGACTGGCTCAGTAACTGAGTCCATCCTTACAGTGATACATTTTCAAGTCTTCTTTTTGTCTGCAAATGAGCACAAACTTATATCTCATGAGTTGATAAGGAGGAGTCAGGCGTTGTGTAATGTAACAAGATTCTAAATAGAAAATTGAAGACACATTTATTACCAACACAATGGTATGTGCTAGAACATAATTACTGCTTAAATGAACAAAGAACAACGATGTTTTGGTGCTGAAACATATTCATGCACTGGTCCATTTGCAGGCCAAGACAAGAATTTTTTTTTGAAAATTTAACAATGGAATGACTGGCTCGATAATTGAGCCCACCATTCCACTGATAAATTTTCAAAACTATTCTTTTGGCCAGCAAATGGATATTAATTAAGCGATTATTTTGATTTTCTTGACTAAATGTGGTTAATAAAAATATTTGCTCCCCATAACCAGGTTGTTATGTGTTAATATATAAAATAAACCTGATTAACCTGTATACAGTAACTTCAAGTCGCTCAAAATGGCTTAAATTCTATCATCTTGAGAGGACAGGATAACATTTTTTTGACAATTTAGCAAAGGAATGACTGATATTAACCATTTAACACTTACATTTTTTCTAGAAAATTTTAATTTTCTCATAGAAAATGTCCATTTGCATACCAAGAGATTATTTAAAAAAATTTATCACTGGAATGACCGGCTCAGTTATCGAGCCAGTCATTCCAGTGATAAATTTTCAAAAATAGTCTTCACTTGGCCTGCAAATGGACATTTCTCAAGACCACTACACAGGCTGTTTTTGGCTGATATGAGTGTTAAAGGGCTAAACTACTCCAGTTAGAAACCTTCTCAAATATTCTTCACATGCAAATTGACTTTCACAACACGGCTCCAGAAGAAGACAAATTGTGAGCAGTAAAGAATCCCATACTTTCCCCTGTATACGCTGCCCTTGTGTATAGCGCGCAGACACAAATATGATCAAAATCTATCTAGAAAAGTTGTGTATAAGACGCTGTAACATTTAGAAAACAATTTTAAAGAGAACGATAGTTTTAAAAGATTAACATACAGCCATTTGTTTTAGTCTACTTATCTCTCTTATTTAGTCGTGAGTGTAACTATCTTCTACTTATCTCTCTTATTTAGTCGTGAGTGTAACTATCTTCTACTTATCTCTCTTATTTAGTCGTGAGTGTAACTATCTTCTACTTATCTCTCTTATTTAGTCGTGAGTGTAACTATCTTCTACTTATCTCTCTTATTTAGTCGTGAGTGTAACTATCTTCTACTTATCTCTCTTATTTAGTCGTGAGTGTAACTATCTTCTACTTATCTCTCTTATTTAGTCGTGAGTGTAACTATCTTCTACTTATCTCTCTTATTTAGTCGTGAGTGTAACTATCTTCTACTTATCTCTCTTATTTAGTCGTGAGTGTAACTATCTTCTACTTATCTCTCTTATTTAGTCGTGAGTGTAACTATCTTCTACTTATATCTCTTATTTAGTCGTGAGTATATCTATCTTCTACTTATCTCTCTTATTTAGTCGTGAGTGTAACTATCTTCTACTTATCTCTCTTATTTAGTCGTGAGTGTAACTATCTTCTACTTATCTCTCTTATTTAGTCGTGAGTGTAACTATCTTCTACTTATCCCTCTTATTTAGTCGTGAGTGTAACTATCTTCTACTTATTTCTCCTATTTAGTCGTGAGTGTAACTATCTTCTACTTATCTCTCTTATTTAGTCGTGAGTTTAACTATCTTCTACTTATCTCTCTTATTTAGTCGTGAGTGTAACTATCTTCTATTTATCTCTCTTATTTTTGTATAGTCACCTATATTTGTTCTACCCAGTTATAATTCGTAAAACAGAATTTCATTGGTCAATCATACTGGTCTCGACCAATCCGGTAATATTTCACATTAGTGACAGATGGTCAGAGACTCTATGTTGCATCGATGATCTTGAATAACAACCTATGATTTTATAATGAGCCAGTCAAACATAGCTTAGCTAGTTCATACTCAACATTGACCAACAAAGTCATTTTGCTTATTGAATGTACATTTGCATGATGAGAGAAGAGTATTTTAGAAAATCGACTACCGTACTTTCGTGTCTATATTGTGCAGTTTTTTTGCTCATTTTGCTCCAGGCCAGAAGGGGGGGGGGGGGGGGGGGAGGGGGGGGGGGGTGTATTATGCATTAGTATAAACTTTTATCACATTTTTGGGCTTAGAATATTTGGTCAGAACGGCCACCCTGATGTACAATTAAGCGAAAAAATATGATATATCAAAGGGAAACCGCTATTTTCACTTGCCTGCTGTATTGCAATAACCAATATTGTGGGCTACATGTACATTGTGTGTAATAATTGTATTCTGTGTAATATTTGTAAATCTTACGTGTATGATTCTTAAATGATGAAACAAAACTCAAACTGACAAGTCATTGTACATGTATTGTCGTAAACCAACCTAAAATGACCCAAAGCAATGTAAAAAAAAAATATGAGGTTAGATCCCTTCTTAAGTTGGACGATCAAAATTAAAGCTCTTTTGTGATTGGAGACATTCCACTGAACTTTATTTGGACTAGGAGCCCTCCCAAATAAAAACAGATTTTGCAACATCGCAAATGCCAATATCGCAAATTAATAATAAATATATACAGATGTTTTTAAAACAATTTGAGCAATAAATTCACTATAACCTAATCAGTAAATGTATTTGGCAATATATTTACTGGTGAAATTTGTGTTCATTTGGGTGATTATGTCCCGACCGACTTGGTTACATTACATTCTAACGAGTATTAATCGGCATATTAATCAGCTATAGGGCGTGTTTATGCCATCACTCTCGTAGCTACTCGAAGCTCCCCTCCTATTTGTGGATTGCGCAGGTCTCTAACCGGGTACTACTATTAGCCTCTTCGCGTTACTCGGGTAACAACCTAAACTCGTCCTAATACATCATGTGATTTCTATTTTTTCGTGACGCCATTTTATGTCACTTTTAATTAATTTTGATGAAATAAACAATGTTTATTAAAATATACGCAATATTTAGGCGGTCCCAATTAATAATTTCACTCCCGCGATGATGGATATAAGGTATACATTAAGCATAGGCGTAAGATGGGAAGAATTTCCAGCGTGAACAATTTTAAATGTTCTAATTTTGTGGTATTTTTTGTATTATTTTTTTTCCAATTTTTTCTTGAAATATACCTAATAGAAGTCGTCACCCTTTCTCAGAGGTTTGGACTTAAAGAATTTACAGCCCTTGTCCTATTAGAAGCCGCGGTTACTAATGAGTGTTTTATCAGAAAAATGTTTTGCAATCTTTCTGAACTATGACTGCGTGTTATATACCTGTATAAGGCTTTTTTGGCTCATATTTTGTCAAATTTTGCCCTGCGTGTTATCTATTAGTGTGCAATATAGACACGAAAGTACGGTACTGGAATGTAGTTCGTTGCAAAATTTCAAAAATTATCTCTTGGTCTCAAGCTCAATGCAGAAGGGTTAAGCTGTTCATTACGAAGCCAACGAAACGTCTTAAGGAAGATTCATTTGCAGGCCAACAGAAAACTTTTTTTAAATCACGGGTTTGGTTATCGAGTCAGTCATTCCAATGCTAAATTTTCAAAAATAGTTTTCTCTTGGACTGCAAATGGTCATTCAATTGCCAAATATTTTTAATTTCTTGAATAATTTATGCATTAAAGGATTAATGTCTTAAACCACCTGTCTTAATGAACCACCTGTCTTACAGAACCACCTGTCTTAGAGCAGCACCTGTCTTAGTGAACCACTTGTCTTAATAAACCACCTGTCTTAGATAACCACCTGTCTTAGAGAAGCACCTGTCTTAGAGAACCACTTGTCTTAGTGAACCACTTGTCTCAATAAACCACCTGTCTTAGATAACCACCTGTCTTAGACAACCACCTGTCTTAATGAACCACTATGTTCTGGCACTGACACATAGGTGGTCTCACAAGCAGGTCTCACTGTAAGCGCTTCTGGAGCCACATTGAAGTCTATTTTCTTTACAAATGTAAGATTTTAAAAAGCACCAGATCACGTGTATCTCAAAGGCACTTTGTACGACAATTGACTTGTGCTAAGAAATTGCCTGTCCTTAGTGACCACCTGACCTTCAGTGACCACTTTCCCTCTCATTATAAAAAAAGATTCATCAGCTTAGCGAATCCTCATTCACTGATAACGATACGCACGGGTCGTCTGCTTGTATACAGTATTTTGAACTTTTTTAATAATAAAAATAATTATTGATCCGCTTAAATAAGAGCATCTAGTAAATTATGCTTGTGGTCATATAATTGTTAGTTTCCTTCCCGCTTCATCGCCGCATCAGTCCATGTAGCATGTCAAGTGGCAATGGGAAAATGATGGTTGAATTCTTCTCTGCGGAGATTGTGTTCAGTGTCTGTAGATAACGCAGTTGGAGTGCGGCGGGCGATTCGCACATGACATCAGCGGCTTCCTTCAGCGCGCGTGACGCTTTCTGTTCACCTTCTGCTGCGATCACCTGCAACACAGATATACACATCAATTACCACGAGATAGAGCCATGTCATGCATCACGCAGACAAGAGAAAGCTCATTTATGATGACAGACAGCAGCTATCACATATTGTATATTAGACTTGTGTGATTACTTGATTAAATCATGACAGATAGTAGCTATCACATATTAATAACAAGAGGCCCAAGGGCCTGTGGCGCTCACCTGAACCATTAGCATTTGAACCATTTGCATTTAAATAATTATGATGGATAATTTTCGGAAAATCCAAGATGACCACCCAAAAAATTGATCAATTAAAGTTCTGAATAGAAGTTCTAGAGTCTACCATGATAGGGGCACTCGCTACCCAAATTTGGTTGAAATATGTCCAGTAACTAAAGAGAAGCCGTAGCATTGTGACCATTTCCGGTAGATTTTTCATAAAATCTAGGATTTTCACCCAAAAAATTGATCAATAAAAATTCTTAATAGAAATTCTAGAGCTTACAACACAGAATCCATCAAGACAAATATGAAATATGTCAAGCAGCTAAGGAGGAGTAGCATTTTGACAATTTCTGGTAGTTTTTTCTTAAAATCTAAGATTTTCACACAAAAAAAAATCGATCAATCAAAATTCTGAATAGAAGTTCTAGAGCTTAGCACGATAGAAGCCATCTAGCCCAATTTGGCTGAAATATGTCAAGCAGCTATGGAAGAGTAGCATTTTGACCATTTCCGGCAGATTTTTAATAAAATCTAAGATTTTCACCCAAAAAATTAATCAATCAAAATTCTGAATAGATGTTCTAGAGCTTACCACCATAGAATCCATGTAGCCCAATTTGGTTGAAATATGTCAAGCAGCTAAGAAGAAGTAGCATTTTGACCATTTCCAGTAGATTTTTCATCAAAAAATTGATCAATCAAAATTCTGAAAAAAGGGTATGGAGGGTATCACGATAGGATCCTTTCAGCCAAATTTGGTTGAAATCGGTCAAACCGTTAAGAAGAAGCGATTTGATGGATGGACAGATGGACGACCGACGGACAGATGACTGCCATGGCATAAGCTCACTTGGCAAGGCCAGGTGAATAATAATAATAATAATAATAATAATAATACCTAGATTGATCGGTCGATGACGCGTCATCGCAAATCCCCACGTTCACCGCTTTGAACTTTTGACACACCCTACAACCCACCCCAGGGGCAGAGCCAAATGTAAACAGCCTTTTGCACTCGGCAATCATATGGGTAATTCACATACCAAATTTGATTGAATTTCGTGCAATAGTATCAGAGGAGTTGCATTGCATTCAATTTCATGACCTTTTGACCCCATCCGCCACCCCTGGGATGGGGCCAAATGTAAATGGGCTCATCCACACCACATTGATATGGGTAACTCACGTACCAAATTTGGTTGAATTACGTCCAATGGTTTCGGAGGAGATACGTTAAATTAATTTATGCAGATTAAAATTTGACCTTTTGACCCCTCTCCCGCCCCTGGGGGTGAAGCCAAACCTAAATGGCCTCTTTCCCGCTGCAATCATATGGGTAACTCAGATATCAAATTTGGTTGAGTTTTGTCTAACGATTTCAGAGGAGTTGCATTACAATCAATTTCATGACCTTTTGACCCCATCCCCCTCCCCTGGGGGCGGGGCCAAATGTAAATGTGCTCATCCACTCAACATTGATACGGGTAAGTGGCATACTAAATTTGGTTGAATCCCGTCCAACAGTGTCAGAGTCAGAGGAGTTGCAGTATAATCAATTTTTTACCTTTTGACCACCACCCCCCACCCCCAACCACCCCTGGGGGCAGTACCAAATGTAAATCTGCTCATGTACTCCACATTGATATGAGTAACCCACAGACCAAATTTGGTTGAATTCTGTCCAATGGTTTCGGAGGAGATGCATTACAATCAATTTCTGCAGGTTAAAATTTGAACTTTTGACCACTCCCCCACCCCCTGGGGGCGGAGCCAAATCTAAATGGCCTCTTACACTCCGAAATCATATGGGTAACTCAGATATCAAATTTGGTTCAGTTCCGTCTAACAATTTCAGAGGAGTTGCCTTATAACCCTTTTACCCCTGCCACACAAACCTGGGGGCGGAGCCAAGTTTAAATATCGTCTTGCAAAGCGGAATCATATGGGTAACCCACAGACCAAATTTGATTTAATTCCACCTAATGGTTTGGGAGGAGATAGCATGATGTTAGACCGACAGACAGACGGACGGAGGCGATTACAATATCCCAGACGTTTTTTAAAACGTGGGGATAATAATTAATATATATGACAACACAACAGTGCACCATTGCACAAAATCTGTTTATTCCTGATGTCTATTCACATCTGCTAACGCATATCATATGAATGACATTATTATAGCAATAAGATCTGCACTGAAACAATGGTTGAGTTTCTGTCAAACTACACTCGATTTTCATGGCCATGGAAAATAAAAAAAAATATTTTTGCATTATAATCAATTTGACCGTTTGACCTTAGGGCAGAGCCTAATCTAAATGTCGTCTTGCAAAGCGCATTCCTATGGGAAACCCAAATAACAAATTTGCTTAAATTCCACTCAATGGTTTGGGAGGAGTTAGTGTGACGGACAGACGGACAACCAATTTGACCTTTTGACCCCTGCCACACCATCTTGAGGGTGGAGCCTAATCTATATCCTGTCTTGCAAAGCGCATTCCTATTGGAAAGTCACATACCGAATTTGGTTGAATTCTGCGCAACGATTTGGGGTGAGATGCATTATAATCAATTTAACATTTGACCCCTGCCACACCCCCTTGGGGGCGGAGCCTAATCTAAATATTGTCTTGCAAAGCGCTTTCCTATTAGTAACCCACATACAAAATTTGGTTGAATTCCCCACAACGCTTTGGGGCGAGATGCATTATAATAAATTTGACCTTTTGACTCCTGCCATGCCCCCTTGGGGGGGTCGAGCCTAATCTAAATGTCATCTTGTAAGGCGCATTTCTATGGGTAACCCACATACCAAATTTGGCTCAATTCCACCAAATGGTTTGGGAGGAGTTAGCATGACAGCCAGATGGTTGGACAGACAGACAGAAGGACAGATGGACGGAGGCGATTACAATATCCCCGACATTTTTTCAAAATGTGGGGATAATAATAATAAGTCTTTATTTAACGAGGGTACATCATCAATAAAAATATTGCATATTAGAGTCACAACTCGATTATGTGATTAAATAAAAAATCGTGATTATTTTTCCAATCATGAATTTATATGATTAAAAATTATATAATCGAATAATCGTGAATAATCTCTACCGCATAAAATATTATAAATCATATATTTTATAATTATTCTTAAATCCAAGCTTCCAAGTAGCTAGATTACAGGAGCACGCCACAACTCGATTATGTGATTAAATAAAAAATCGTGATTATTTTTCCAATCATGAATTTATATGATTAAAAATTATATAATCGAATAATCGTGAATAATCTCTACTGCATAAAATATTATAAATCATATATTTTATAATTATTCTTAAATCCAAGCTTCCAAGTAGCTAGATTACAGGAGCACGCCACAACTCGATTATGTGATTAAATAAAAAATCGTGATTATTTTTCCAATCATGAATTTATATGATTAAAAATTATATAATCGAATAATCGTGAATAATCTCTACTGCATAAAATATTATAAATCATATATTTTATAATTATTCTTAAATGCGATCTGACATTTTGCTAGGTGAATGTATGTCCATTTGCAGGACAAGAGAAGAAGAATTTTGAAAAAGTATTACTGGAATGACTCCAGTAATATATTTTCAAAAATAGTCTTCTCTTAACCTGCAAATGGACATTTCTAAACACCATTGTAACCTCTGTCATTGATATGCCTTTGTTGTTATATCTAGGTAATTTGTACCCAGGCTGATTAACCGAATAATCACGAGTATTCGTAAATAATCGACCGTAATTACTCAAAGCAATAATCACACAAGCCTACGTAATTACTCAAAGCAATAATCACACAAGCCTACGTGAGTGTACAATGTAATACAAAGTATTCACACTGGGTCTAGGCTGTTGTGAGATTGTGAAGTCACAGATAAGGGTGACGTCTTTCCACTATGAAAGGATATAATTGCTTAATTGCTTACAAATGTTGAAATTGACAACACTCCACTCAAACCACATTTGGCAAATGTTATGTTTGATCTATATGATAAATAGAATCTTAAACTCAGCAATGACGATTTTTAAAGATTTTCTTTTAAAACCAAAAAAAAATTATATTTATTTGATTTACCCTGTACTTCGGATTTTTAAGATTTTTTTAGAATGACCAGCATTAAGCCCAAGTAGCGCTTTCCATGCATGAGCTTTTGTGGCTTACCTTAGCCCTGGCCTCTCTAGTTGCCTCTGCCTCGGCGGCCATTGCACGCTGTAACTGCACAGGCAGACGCACATCCTTACTGGAAACAAAGAAATACATGCGACTACTATGTACAATCAAAACTACATGTAACTTCACCACGCATGTCTCAACTTAGCGCTTTAATCGCCAAGCTGGCCATAACATGCTTTCTGCAGTTATCTCTATAGCAATATCCACTTGCAGTTGTTTGAAAATTGACCATTGGAATGACTAGCTTGATAAACCAGCCAGCCATTACAGCAATACATTTTCAGAAATAATTTTCTCTTTTCTTACAAATGGAGGAATATAGTTTGAGCCATGCGCCGCCCATCCATAGTTAAGCTTTGCCTACGCTTCGTATGTGTTGGGATCAAACGATCCATGAACTGCCTAACTATCAATTTCCAGAAAACTATACAGGTAAGCTGTTGAATATTTTGAAACTAATTTGACTGGGTGCTGTTGGCATGTTGCTGCCTAAGGCAGCAACAGCGCCAAACAGTGCCCAGTCCAATAAGTTTCAAAATATTCAACAGCATGTTTAGTAAATAGTAGAGATACAATTCATACAACAACGCTTAGTCTGTCGTCAATTCAGCTTTCGTGTGGAGCCTAGTTATGTGATTCATCATGTAATTCACTATGACATCATCCTACACGTCACGTAGTTGATTATGTCATATGATCGATTGAAAAACTAGAAAGGTTCATTATATTGACCATTAACCCTTTACTCATCAAGCCCGCTTAAACAGCTGCTGAGGAATATCCATGTGCAGAACAAGGCTGTATTTGTAAACTATCAGTGGTAATGTTATAACCAGTCTTCCTTTGGCCTCGAAAATGTATTATTGTCTTGAAAAATCTAGAGCATGAAAGGGTTAATGGAGGATTCCAGTTTATCCATCAATCATATGATGTCATAATCAACTACGTGACATGTTGGATGATGTCATAATCAATTACATCATGAATGACATCTATAGATAAGTTCATCATGAATGCTTAATTGATGATTGACTAAGTGTTGTTGTATTGTCTTTATTAATTAATATACTTGCTGTTGAATATTTGGAAACTAATTTGACTGGACATCGTTGCTATTGGATTAAGTGTTGTTGTACGAATTGTATGTCTTCACTATTTAATAAACTTGTTTTGAATATTTTGAAACTAGTTTGACTGGACGCTGTTGTCTATGGCAGCAACAGTACCCTGTTAAATTAGTTTCAAAATATTCAACATCTTACTTACATAGTTTTCTGGAAATTGCTATTCAAGATCAGGGACCGATCGATCCCAACATGGGCATAGTGTAGGTGGAGCTTAACTAAAGATGGGAGGGGCATAGCTAAAAAGGGATTCCTCCATTGCTGAGTGATCGCCTTGAGGTGCTGTTGAAACAAATCTGATTAAGTGAGCATATAAGAGCAAGCTAGATAGATGATCACTAAAGACAGATGAATGGTCACTAGAAACCAATAGGCCGTCACGCAGACAGCAGCTCACAGGTGGCCATTTAATGGTCACTGAAGACAGGTGGTCATTCACAACAAGTGGTCACTAGAGACAGGTGGCTAATGAATGTGGTCTCTAACGATAATTGGTCGCTACTGCCATATTGTCACTAAAAACACATGATCACACGCGACAGATTGTCAGTAAAGACAGATGGTCACTAAACACACGTGGTCACCAAACACAGGTGGTCAGTAAAGATCTATAGTCACCAGTGACTCGAGGTCGCTTAATACAAGTGTGATTCTAGAGACTTAAAGCGCATCAGGGGATCACGTGATATTTGCAAGCAAACACATGTTCGTTTAAAACTGGAATTAACCCGTCAGGTCAGGAAATACAGGGCCTCGATTTCAAAACAACAATAAACTTAATATTTTGACTGGAACTCACAGCCCAACCAATAAACATAATATTTTGACACTAAATTGACTGGCAGCACAACCATGACAAGCGTTGCGAATCAAATTAATTTCAGAATATTCTAGCATACATGTCTCTATATGGAAAAGAATTGTGAATACAGATCCTATGTGGTACGTACACTTCAACAATTGTGAATACTGACCCTATGTGGTACTTACACTTCAACAACTGTGCATACAGATCCTATGTGGTACTTACACAAACTTCAACAATTGTGAATACAGATCCTATGTGGTATTTACGCTTCAAAAATTGTGAATACAGACCCTATGTGGTACTTACACTTCAACAATTGTTAATACAGATCCTATGTGGTATTTACGCTTCAAAAATTGTGAATACAGATCCTATGTGGTACTTACACTTCAACAATTGTGAATACAGATCCTCTGTGGTACTTACATTTCAACAATTGTGAATACAGATCCTATCTGGTACTTACACTTCAACTCTCTCCACTTTCACGCCCCATGGATCAGTCGCTTCATCCAACGACGACTACAAAGAAAATAAATGCATCAAAGATCATGAAAATCATGGTCAGGTTCCATGTTCCACATTGCTTAGCTAGAACTGGGCATGACATGCTCTAGAAATGGGTGTGATATGCTCTAGAAATGGGTGTGATTTGCCCTAGAAATGGATGTGATATGCTCTAGAAATGGGTGTGATATGCTCTAGAAATGGATGTGACAGGCTCTAGAAATGGATGTGATATGCTCTAGAAATGGGTATGATGTGCTCTAGAAATGGATGTGACAGGCTCTAGAAATGGGTGTGATATGCTCTAGAAATGGGTGTGAAATGCTCTAGAAATGGCTGTGACAGGCTCTAGAAATGGGTGTGATATGCCCTAGAAATGGATGTGACAGGCTCTAGAAATGGTTGTGATATGCTCCAGAAATGGCTGTGATATGCTCTAGAAATGGATGTGATATTCTCTAGAAATGGATGTGATATGCTCTAGAAATGGGTGTGATATGCTCTAGAAATGGATGTGATATGCTCTAGAAATGGATGTGACAGGCTCTAGAAATGGGTGACAGGCTCGAGCAATGGGTGTGATAAGCTCTAGAAATGGATGTGACATGGTTTATCATATCACACAGTCATTTGAGAACAATCCACTATATAACCTACCTTACTTAGCATATATCTTAATTGCAACGTATTTAACATTACTTACCACTCACATTCACATCAACTTTACATAATCACAATGTGTATTGAACAACATTGTACTATTTTACATTTCAGTTATGAATTTCATAACAAAGGACAGTTTTTCAGGACTGTCACACAGACAATATGTAAAATAGATCTATATATATCTGTCTTAAATCCCATTGTCAGCGGAATGACACTAAGTCATCATGCTACTCTGCGGAAGGAGTGGTCCGATGGCACTATAGTTTTAGGCATCATATTTGACAAGATGAAATAAGGCGTTATGAGTCACAATGTGTCTCCAAGAGGGACAAGCTCTTCAAACTTTTTACTTCTGTAAATAAAATACCTAACTCCATTGTAAATATTAAGTCGCTCACAATATCTTTACAAGAATAAAGTAGATGTCTAGTACCTGCATTTCCGCGCTGAGGGATTCACGTTCTGCCAAAATGTCACTCAAATTCTTTGTTCCTAGTGTATTTCTGAGGGTGGTCTGGGCGAGAAGTCGTGTTGAGCGTGTTGCATCCTCCACATTTGTGATCGACATTGTAGCATTCTGAACACGATAGTAAACAACTGCATCAACGGCAACTGTAACAGAGTCTTTGGTGAGAACCTGAAACAAGAAATGCACAAAATTCACATGATGATCATAAACAGAATGGTGGGATCTGATGTCACTCAACTATACGATTCCATAATAAACAAGATCATTCAGAGAGAGGAGACCCTCCATAATCAACAAGAGCACTCAGAGAGTTGAGACCCTCCATAATCAACAAGAACACTCAGAGAGGGGAGACCATAATCAACAAGATCACTGAGGGGGGGGAGACCCTCCATAATAAACAAGAGCACTCAGAGAGAGAAGATCCTCCATAATCAACAAGAGCACTCAGAGAGAGAAGATCCTCCATAATCAACAAGAGCACTCAGAGAGGGGAGACCTTCCATAATAAACAAGAACACTCAGTGAGGGGAGATCCTACATAATCAACAAGAGCACTCAGAGAGAGAGATCCTCCATAATCAACGAGAGCACTCAGAGAGGGGAGACCCTCCATCCTCAACAAGGGCACTCAGAGAGGGGAGATCCTCCATAATCAACAAGAGCACTCAGAGAGGGGAGACCCTCCATACTCAACAAGAGCACTCAGAAAGGGGAGACCTTCCATAATCAACAAGAGCACTCAGAAAGGGGAGACCTTCCATAATCAACAAGAGCACTCAGAAAGGGGAGACCCTCCATAATCAACAAGAACACTCAGAGAGAGAAGATCCTCCATAATCAACAAGAACACTCAGAAAGGGGAGACCATCCATAATCAACAAGAGCACTCAGAAAGGGGAGACCCTCCATAATCAACAAGAACACTCAGAGAGAGAAGATCCTCCATAATCAACAAGAGCACTCAGAAAGGGGAGACCATCCATAATCAACAAGAGCACTCAGTGAGGGGAGATCCTCCATAATCAACAAGAGCACTCAGAGAGAGAAGATCCTCCATAATCAACAAGAGCACTCAGTGAGGGGAGATCCTCCATAATCAACAAGAGCACTCAGAGAGGGGAGATCCTCCATAATCAACAAGAGCACTCAGAGAGAGAAGATCCTCCATAATCAACAAGAGCACTCAGAGAGAGAAGATCCTCCATAATCAACAAGAGCACTCAGAGAGAGAAGATCCTCCATAATCAACAAGAGCACTCAGAGAGAGAAGATCCTCCATAATCAACAAGAGCACTCAGAGAGAGAAGATCCTCCATAATCAACAAGAGCACTCAGAGAGAGAAGATCCTCCATAATCAACAAGAACACTCAGAGAGAGAAGATCCTCCATAATCAACAAGAGCACTCAGAGAGAGAAGATCCTCCATAATCAACAAGAACACTCAGAGAGAGAAGATCCTCCATAATCAACAAGAGCACTCAGAGAGAGAAGATCCTCCATAATCAACAAGAGCACTCAGAGAGAGAAGATCCTCCATAATCAACAAGAGCACTCAGAGAGAGAAGATCCTCCATAATCAACAAGAGCACTCAGAGAGAGAAGATCCTCCATAATCAACAAGAGCACTCAGAGAGAGAAGATCCTCCATAATCAACAAGAGCACTCAGAGAGAGAAGATCCTCCATAATCAACAAGAGCACTCAGAGAGAGAAGATCCTCCATAATCAACAAGAGCACTCAGAGAGAGAAGATCCTCCATAATCAACAAGAGCACTCAGAGAGAGAAGATCCTCCATAATCAACAAGAGCACTCAGAGAGAGAAGATCCTCCATAATCAACAAGAGCACTCAGAGAGAGAAGATCCTCCATAATCAACAAGAGCACTCAGAGAGAGAAGATCCTCCATAATCAACAAGAACACTCAGAGAGGGGAGACCTTCCATAATCAACAAGAGCACTCAGAGAGAGAAGATCCTCCATAATCAACAAGAGCACTCAGAGAGAGAAGATCCTCCATAATCAACAAGAGCACTCAGAGAGAGAAGATCCTCCATAATCAACAAGAACACTCAGAGAGAGAAGATCCTCCATAATCAACAAGAGCACTCAGAGAGAGAAGATCCTCCATAATCAACAAGAACACTCAGAGAGAGAAGATCCTCCATAATCAACAAGAGCACTCAGAGAGAGAAGATCCTCCATAATCAACAAGAGCACTCAGAGAGAGAAGATCCTCCATAATCAACAAGAGCACTCAGAGAGAGAAGATCCTCCATAATCAACAAGAGCACTCAGAGAGAGAAGATCCTCCATAATCAACAAGAACACTCAGAGAGAGAAGATCCTCCATAATCAACAAGAGCACTCAGAGAGAGAAGATCCTCCATAATCAACAAGAGCACTCAGAGAGAGAAGATCCTCCATAATCAACAAGAGCACTCAGAGAGAGAAGATCCTCCATAATCAACAAGAGCACTCAGAGAGAGAAGATCCTCCATAATCAACAAGAACACTCAGAGAGAGAAGATCCTCCATAATCAACAAGAGCACTCAGAGAGAGAAGATCCTCCATAATCAACAAGAGCACTCAGAGAGAGAAGATCCTCCATAATCAACAAGAGCACTCAGAGAGAGAAGATCCTCCATAATCAACAAGAGCACTCAGAGAGAGAAGATCCTCCATAATCAACAAGAGCACTCAGAGAGAGAAGATCCTCCATAATCAACAAGAGCACTCAGAGAGAGAAGATCCTCCATAATCAACAAGAACACTCAGAGAGAGAAAATCCTCCATAATCAACAAGAGCACTCAGAGAGAGAAAATCCTCCATAATCAACAAGAGCACTCAGAGAGAGAAGATCCTCCATAATCAACAAGAGCACTCAGAGAGGGGAGATCCTCCATAATCAACAAGAGCACTCAGAGAGAGAAGATCCTCCATAATCAACAAGAGCACTCAGAGAGAGAAGATCCTCCATAATCAACAAGAGCACTCAGAGAGAGAAGATCCTCCATAATCAACAAGAGCACTCAGAGAGAGAGAAGATCCTCCATAATCAACAAGAGCACTCAGAGAGAGAAAATCCTCCATAATCAACAAGAGCACTCAGAGAGAGAAGATCCTCCATAATCAACAAGAGCACTCAGAGAGGGGAGATCCTCCATAATCAACAAGAGCACTCAGAGAGAGAAGATCCTCCATAATCAACAAGAGCACTCAGAGAGAGAAGATCCTCCATAATCAACAAGAGCACTCAGAGAGGGGAGATCCTCCATAATCAACAAGAGCACTCAGAGAGAGAAGATCCTCCATAATCAACAAGAGCACTCAGAGAGAGAAGATCCTCCATAATCAACAAGAGCACTCAGAGAGGGGAGATCCTCCATAATCAACAAGAGCACTCAGAGAGGGGAGATCCTCCATAATCAACAAGAGCACTCAGAGAGAGAAGATCCTCCATAATCAACAAGAGCACTCAGAGAGGGGAGATCCTCCATAATCAACAAGAGCACTCAGAGAGACAAGATCCTCCATAATCAACAAGAGCACTCAGAGAGAGAAGATCCTCCATAATCAACAAGAGCACTCAGAGAGAGAAGATCCTCCATAATCAACAAGAGCACTCAGAGAGAGAAGATCCTCCATAATCAACAAGAGCACTCAGAAAGGGGAGACCTTCCATAATCAACAAGAGCACTCAGAAAGGGGAGACCCTCCATAATCAACAAGAACACTCAGAGAGAGAAGATCCTCCATAATCAACAAGAGCACTCAGAGAGAGAAGATCCTCCATAATCAACAAGAGCACTCAGAGAGAGAAGATCCTCCATAATCAACAAGAGCACTCAGAAAGGGGAGACCTTCCATAATCAACAAGAGCACTCAGAAAGGGGAGACCCTCCATAATCAACAAGAGCACTCAGAGAGAGAAGATCCTCCATAATCAACAAGAGCACTCAGAGAGAGAAGATCCTCCATAATCAACAAGAGCACTCAGAGAGAGAAGATCCTCCATAATCAACAAGAGCACTCAGAGAGAGAAGATCCTCCATAATCAACAAGAGCACTCAGAGAGAGAAAATCCTCCATAATCAACAAGAGCACTCAGAGAGAGAAGATCCTCCATAATCAACAAGATCACTCAGAGAGAGAAGATCCTCCATAATCAACAAGAACACTCAGAGAGAGAAGATCCTCCATAATCAACAAGAGCACTCAGAGAGAGAAGATCCTCCATAATCAACAAGAACACTCAGAAAGGCGAGACCATCCATAATCAACAAGAGCACTCAGTGAGGGGAGATCCTCCATAATCAACAAGAGCACTCAGAGAGAGAAGATCCTCCATAATCAACAAGAGCACTCAGAGAGAGAAGATCCTCCATAATCAACAAGAGCACTCAGAGAGAGAAAATCCTCCATAATCAACAAGAGCACTCAGAGAGAGAAGATCCTCCATAATCAACAAGAACACTCAGAGAGAGAAGATCCTCCATAATCAACAAGAGCACTCAGAGAGAGAAGATCCTCCATAATCAACAAGAGCACTCAGAGAGAGAAGATCCTCCATAATCAACAAGAGCACTCAGAGAGAGAAGATCCTCCATAATCAACAAGAGCACTCAGTGAGGGGAGATCCTCCATAATCAACAAGAACACTCAGAGAGAGAAGATCCTCCATAATCAACAAGAGCACTCAGAGAGAGAAGATCCTCCATAATCAACAAGAGCACTCAGAGAGAGAAGATCCTCCATAATCAACAAGAGCACTCAGAGAGAGAAGATCCTCCATAATCAACAAGAGCACTCAGAGAGAGAAGATCCTCCATAATCAACAAGAGCACTCAGAGAGAGAAGATCCTCCATAATCAACAAGAGCACTCAGAGAGAGAAGATCCTCCATAATCAACAAGAGCACTCAGAGAGAGAAGATCCTCCATAATCAACAAGAGCACTCAGAGAGAGAAGATCCTCCATAATCAACAAGAGCACTCAGAGAGAGAAGATCCTCCATAATCAACAAGAGCACTCAGAGAGAGAAGATCCTCCATAATCAACAAGAGCACTCAGAGAGAGAAGATCCTCCATAATCAACAAGAGCACTCAGAGAGAGAAGATCCTCCATAATCAACAAGAGCACTCAGAGAGAGAAGATCCTCCATAATCAACAAGAGCACTCAGAGAGAGAAGATCCTCCATAATCAACAAGAGCACTCAGAGAGAGAAGATCCTCCATAATCAACAAGAGCACTCAGAGAGAGAAGATCCTCCATAATCAACAAGAGCACTCAGAGAGAGAAGATCCTCCATAATCAACAAGAGCACTCAGAGAGAGAAGATCCTCCATAATCAACAAGAGCACTCAGAGAGAGAAGATCCTCCATAATCAACAAGAGCACTCAGAGAGAGAAGATCCTCCATAATCAACAAGAGCACTCAGAGAGAGAAGATCCTCCATAATCAACAAGAGCACTCAGAGAGAGAAGATCCTCCATAATCAACAAGAACACTCAGAGAGGGGAGATCCTCCATAATCAACAAGAACACTCAGTGAGGGGAGACCTTCCATAATCAACAAGAGCACTCAGAGAGAGAAGATCCTCCATAATCAACAAGAGCACTCAGAGAGAGAAGATCCTCCATAATCAACAAGAACACTCAGTGAGGGGAGACCTTCCATAATCAACAAGAGCACTCAGAGAGAGAAGATCCTCCATAATCAACAAGAGCACTCAGAGAGACAAGATCCTCCATAATCAACAAGAACACTCAGAGAGGGGAGACCCTCCATAATCAACAAGAACACTCAGAGAGAGAAGATCCTCCATAATCAACAAGAGCACTCAGAGAGAGAAGATCCTCCATAATCAACAAGAGCACTCAGAGAGAGAAGATCCTCCATAATCAACAAGAGCACTCAGAGAGAGAAGATCCTCCATAATCAACAAGAGCACTCAGAGAGAGAAGATCCTCCATAATCAACAAGAACACTCAGAGAGGGGAGATCCTCCATAATCAACAAGAACACTCAGAGAGAGAAGATCCTCCATAATCAACAAGAGCACTCAGAGAGAGAAGATCCTCCATAATCAACAAGAGCACTCAGAGAGAGAAGATCATCCATAATCAACAAGAGCACTCAGAGAGAGAAGATCATCCATAATCAACAAGAGCACTCAGAGAGGGGAGACCCTCCATAATCAACAAGAGCACTCAGAGAGAGAAGATCCTCCATAATCAACAAGAGCACTCAGAGAGAGAAGATCCTCCATAATCAACAAGAACACTCAGAGAGAGAAGATCCTCCATAATCAACAAGAGCACTCAGAGAGAGAAGATCCTCCATAATCAACAAGAGCACTCAGAGAGAGAAGATCCTCCATAATCAACAAGAGCACTCAGAGAGAGAAGATCCTCCATAATCAACAAGAGCACTCAGAGAGAGAAGATCCTCCATAATCAACAAGAGCACTCAGAGAGAGAAGATCCTCCATAATCAACAAGAGCACTCAGAGAGAGAAGATCCTCCATAATCAACAAGAGCACTCAGAGAGAGAAGATCCTCCATAATCAACAAGAGCACTCAGAGAGAGAAAATCCTCCATAATCAACAAGAACGCTCAGAGAGGGGAGACCTTCCATAATCAACAAGAGCACTCAGAGAGGGGAGACCTTCCATAATCAACACTATCACTCAGAGAGGGGAGACCATCCATAATCAACACTATCACTCAGAAAGGGGAGACCCTCCATAATCAACAACAGCACTCTGAGGGGAAACCCACGCCATCCAGTTTTTTCTCAGATTGTAAAATTTGTAAAATGGCTTAAGATTTTCCGGATTTTGTCGAATTTTCTGAAATTGTTTGGATCACGCAAAAAGGTGTGGAATTCCAGTATATGCTCACACCCTTTGTAGTATTACAATGTGAGTTAAATTAGACAGGTCCTTTCCGACATCCACAGATCAAGAATTTGATTTGATCCAGATTCTTCTACCGTACAGGCTAGAAATAACATGTGGCTAAAAGTGAGAGAACAAAAACAAATACGAGATTAAATTTTGGTTGCGAATGCACTGGTCGGCGTCATGTCGCATTATACTCGCGCTGAAGAAAAACAAAATTATCAAAAACACTGAAAAAACACGTATGAGAAAGTTTAATGTGCATGCTTTGATAAAAACTGCCGTGCTAATAAAATACTCACGATTTAATGCATACGCACTTATAAGAAATCGCGATGTACATGTCTCTTCTCCCAATTCCGGTCTAATTTTTTCATTGGCTGACACTCTTCCAGCACTTAAATTATCCAATCAAATTGCGAATAAAATTTCTCTTCTTGGAAACCAATAAATATGCTGACGAGTAATGTTCTGCACAGATTAAATGAAATCATGGATTTCTTTTTTTCACGAGAGAATAGTTTTATTTACCTCCCTAACACTATGATATTTCCTAAATATCGACCTTCACTCAACAACCCCAGATTAAAAAAGATATGTGCCCTTATTGGGCAGGTAGACAGGTGACAGTCAGCTGGATGACAGCCCCAACCTCGCACATGCACAGACTGTCACTGCCTCAGCTTGACTATTGGCTGACACATGCAACTTAAGACCGAGCCTCTGTGGGGCGGAGAGGCCGGGTCTGTGTTAGGGAGGTAAGTATAACCACTCTCGCGTGAAAAAAGAAATCCGTGATTTTATTTATTTCACTTCAAGAGATATACTTACCTCCCTAACACCCTATGATATTGCCAGAATTTGTAAAAGAATTTGGCAGGAGGGAGGCGAGGTCAAAAGACCAGCTCATCCCTTGCACCTTTTTGCGCATCAAGCACTAACATCTGAAATTGTGTGACACACACAATCAGGCAATGATTTGAACAGCGGATAACACAACCAATGGTGAGAGTAATGACCGTATGTCAAATGTGCTCCCCACTCCACCTTTTGGGAAAGGAGAAGCTATGACCTCAATGTCCCATACACTCTCGAAGTATTGGTGCTAAGTACTACAGGACACGAGACGAGACTTCATTTCGTATACTCTCAATAAATGAACCACATAATACACAGGTACCACTACTTTATTAATAAATAAGGGTAAAACATCGTGACAATAAATTATGTAACAACAAAAGGCAGTACTGACCTTATGCATGAAAGCTGTATCCATCCAATCCACATCAGTGAAGGAAATATGATACACAAATATGTGGTTGTTTCCACAATTAAAATGTGCTGTCTGAAGACATCTTATCTACAATATATACGCCTGATCATCTTTTGAATATCGATAAGGCAAGAGGATTAGTGGTGTCACGGAGGTAATGGTCAGTAAAACTTGACTCACAGTGCCACTGGGCTACCGACATACTGTCATCCATCGGCTCCCCGTTAAACAGGGCGGTGGACACCACTACGCCAGGGACACTGGCTAAGTCAACTTGTTTAGCAGTGGCGGATTTGTGGCAAAATTGAATACATTCCACAATCCACCTAGATATAGTGTCTTTTAACGCCCTGCCATGGGGTTCAATATAAGACAACCATAACGAGGATGGGTCCGTCCGCCATTCCTGTGTACATTGTTTGTACCTGTTTAATGCGCGGACTGGACACCATGCTTTTGAATTAGGATCAAACCTAGTCAAAGCTGGTAAAATAACTGGTTGACCTAGATATTTCAAAGACTGGTTCTTAGCCATGAAATTTATCCTAGGTAGAAGCCTGTAACCACATAATGGTCTGCCTCGGCGGATAAAGCATGAATCTCGCTTTTCCATCTTGCAGAGACCGCAGCAATTAGAAAAACAGTTAAGTGTCAACAATTTCATAGAAATGGCACTTAGTGGTTCAAAGGGTTTATCTGCTAGCACTTGACGTACTAAAGATAAACTCCAAGACGGAATCGCTGGTGGATTTCTCGGTCTTAGATTACCCATGCCTTTTATTAGTGGTCAATGAACAGACTTCATTCACTCCCCTATCAGCCAAACAAGGGATAAGTGGCATCAATAGCCAGCAATAGAGTTAGGCTTGAGGCTATAGGCATCATACAGGTGACAGAGGAAATCAGCTACTACCTGAATAGATGCATCCATTGGATTAACATCTCTGTTTGAGCACCATTCTGCAAATCTATTGAGTTTATAGTTATATGCTCTGGAGGTTGACCCATTCCGGCTTTTGCCATAAACATGGCTGCTTGCTCAGAAAAGCCCTCCTTAACTTTAGATTCCTTGACAACATCCACACAGTCAATTGGAACATTGACGGGTTGCTGTGAAGGGACTAGTCCTGGAAAACAATATTGTCCATCAGAGGCAGAGGAACCGGATTGCAGACCGGAAGGTCCAGCAGATCCATATACCATGATCAGCTTGGCCAATTTGGGGTGATCAGAAGCACTTGGCACTCCTCCTGCCCGATTTTCTGAAGAACTTTTGGAATCAGGATTGCTGGTGGGAATGTGTATGCATAAACTCCCTCCCAACTGATAGCTAATGCATCTGAAGGAAACTAGCGTTTGGATCTGGAATCGAAGAGATGTACATCGTCATCTTTCGCATTCTTGTTCGTTGTGAACAAATCTATGTTGGGTTACCCCCCAGTGGTCGAACAGACATACATTGATTTAGTTGCCATTCCATAGGCAAAACACTCATCCTTCGTCTCACTGAGTCTGCTAACAGATTTTGCCTTCCCGGAATGTGAACTGCCTTCAAGGTGATCATATGATCTAGAGACCAGCAAATCAGTTTCCAAGTCATCATACAGAGACTGAGCGACTTCGTTCCGCCCTAGCGGTTTATGTAAGTCACTACTGTTGAGTTGTCTGATCGAACTAGAACACTTGCCCTGAACTTTCTTTAAAAAATGTTCCAGGCCCAGGACTACTGCTCATAATTCCAATTGATTTATATGTTCCTGTGACTGATCCAGAGTCCAAAGCCCTGATACTGTGGCTTCTTCCAGGCAAACCCCCTCCCATCTCTCCATTTATGCATCTGTGTACATCGTTATTTGAGGGTGGGGTGGGGTGAACATCACACCCCCAGGAGATTCTCTCTCTCTTCATCCACCATTGAAGGTGTTTATAAGAGGTTCCAACACTGACACTTCTTGAGTCCAGGGAACCTGTCCTCTGGGTCCACTGTGTCATGAGAAACAAGAGGCCCAAGGGGCCTGTATCGCTCACCTGCATCATAGGCATTTCAACCAGAAAGGACATCAACAATAAGTAGACCCCTACAGAGTTGAGCAGAATTATAACAAGAAAACAGAAGCCATGTTTCTTTATGTATCAACTACTTTTGAACAAAACTTAATGGCCCTTACTTAGTCCCTTATCATATCTCCCAAATTTTGGCCCATCCGTTCAACGATTCTGGATACGAAGTTGTTTTCATGAAAACCAGGTCATCCAAGATGACTGCTAAAGCATTAGGCAATCAAGTTCCATTGAGCAAACTGGATTCAGCCGTTTCCGCAAATAACCTGTTATGAGGTTTGAATCAATTCCCCATGCGGATTCGGAAAAGAAGATTTTTAAAGGCATTTCAAAAATCCAGGATGGCCGCTAGGCAAATTACAAACCAGCTTCATTGGAACAAACGTGTATCTCTATGCCCTAAGTATGTTTTCTGCCAAATACACTTGAAATTTCCTATTGCTCTAGTACATGGGAGTTTCTAGTTGGAAAATGATCCATGAGGGCCGCTAAAATGTTTAGCTGACAGTTTCAAAAATGGCAAATCTGAAATCAGAATGCCCAAATACATATATAAAACCGAGTTCAGCTTCAAGATTCGTCAAAATAAAAAAATTCACTATGCCCACCAAACATGCTATATTTTGATTGGGCCACGGCAGCCATATTTTTTTATGGATCAACTTCCCTTGAACAAATTTTAATGGCCCTTAGGCCCTAATCAAATCTCCCAAATTTCAGCCTGATCCTTCCAGCGGTTCTGGAGAAGTGATTTTCGAAAAAACTAGGTCATCCAAGATGGCCACCAAACTATTTGGCTAATCAAGTTGTTGCCCTAGATCATATTTAATGAGTTTTCTAAAAATCGGCCAACATCCAAGATGGCCACCACCCAAATTGTCCGACCGGCTTCATTTGAACAAACTTGAATATCTATGCCCTAAGGATTGTTCCTGCCAAAGATAATTGAAATTGGCCCTATGGTTCTCGAGAAGACATTTTAAATTTTCCATTGCTTTAGAATGGGAGACTTTGGTGGGAAAATGATTAAAGATGGCTGCAAAACCGTTTGCCCGACAGATTTGAAAATGGCATATTTGAACTTGCCACCCTGATAAGCATATATAGAGCAATTTTCGCCATTAAAATACATCAAATACAACAAAAACAATATGACCAACAAATACTAAATTTCGATTGGTTGATGCCAGCCATGTTTTTTAATGTACGAAATTCCTTTGAACAAATTTTAATGGCCCTTAGTCCCTAAGCATATTTAATAAATTTCAGCTCTATCCCTTCAGCGGTTCGGGAGAAGTCGTTTTCGGGAAAACTACATTATCCAAGATGGCCACCAAGCAGATAGGCCAATAAGGTTGTCTTGAACAAACTTGGGTCTAATGTTGCCATAGATGATGTGTTATGAGTATTGAATCAATTCCTCTTGCGGTTTCAGAGAAGATTTTTTAGTGTTTCTAAAAATCGGCCATTTTGGCCGGCAGCCGTCTTGGACTTTGATCGATCTGCGTCGTTTGAACAAACATAGATCTCTATGCCCTATGAATGCTTCCTCCCAAATATAATTGAAATCGGCCCAGTGGTTCTTGAGAAGTCGTTTAAAGAATTCCCCATTGCTTTACTATGGGAGAATATGGCGGGAAAACAAACCAAGATGGCAGGAAAACCGTTTATCCGACAGTCTCGAAAGTGGGATATTTGCACCGGCCACACTGATAAGCATACATAGAACAATTTTCGCCATCAAAATACATCAAATACAAAAAAGCCAATATGACCAAGAAACGCTAAATTTTAATTGGTTGATGGCGCCATGTTTTTTAACGAACAAACTTCCCTTGAACAAACTTGAAAGGCCCTTGGTCCTTAAGCACATTTACAAAATTTCAGCTCTATCCCTTCAGCGGTTCGAGGGTCGTTTTCGCGAAAACTAGGTCATCCATGATGGCTGCCAAGCAAATCGGCCAATCAGGTTGCCTTGAACAAACTTGGGTCTACTGTTGCCACAGATGATGTGCTATGAGTTTTGAATCAATTCCTCAAGGGGTTTCGGATAAGATTTTTTAGTGTTTCTAAAAATCAGCCATTTTGGCCGGTGGCCATCTTGGATTTTTACTGATCCGCTTCGTTTGAACAAACTTAGATCTCTATGCCCTATGAATGCTTCCACCAAAATATAATTCAAATTGGCCTAGTGGTTCTTGAGAAGTCGTTTAAAGAATTCCCCATTGCTTTACTATGGGCCCATTGCTTTACTATGGGAGCCCATGGTGGGAAAACAAACCAAGATGGCAGCCAAACCGTTTATCCGACTTTTCGCCATCAAAATACATCAAATACAAAAAAGCGAACATAACCAACAAATGCAAAATTTTGATTGGTTGATGGCGCCCATGTTTTTTAACGTACGAACTTCCCTTGAACAAACTTGAAGCATATTTACCAAATTTCAGGTCTATCCCTTCAGAGGTTCGGGAGAAGTCGGTTTTGCGAAAACTAGGTCATCCAAGATGGCCGCCAGGCAAATCGGCCGATCAGGTTGCCTTGAACAAAAATGGGTCTACCGTTGCAATAGACGATGTGTTATGAGTTTTGAATCAATTCCTCCAGCGGTTTCTGAGATTTTGTAGTGTTTTTAAAAATCGGCCATTTTGGCCGGCGCCGGGCAGCAATCTTGGATTTTGGCCAAACAGGTAAAGGAGACTGAATAAATATGTACTAAATTTATACTATGATATCAATTGTTGGTCTCTGAATCAGTAATGTTAGATTGAATTGGACACTGTATTAAAACTTTCAATGATGAAACCATGTTAGCTCAATTTAAAGAGACAGACATACAGGCAATGACTGGAGATCTCTTGAATATTTTGAACATAATTTGCCTGGAAACCAGCAGCAATGGATTCCAGTTAAATTATTTTCTATCATTCAACAGCTCTGATGCATTGAAATTGAGATAAAAGGTCGCCTGTAGCCTGTACAGCAATATGGCTGAACAGGTACTACTCTGAGCATGATTCTGCCTGTAAAACAAAATTCTACCTGGCACTCAGGACAGTTGAATAAATTTAAACATTACAATCCCTGTAATGTAACTAGTACAAATTATGGGGTTTTTTTTTACTGATTTACATTTTAATAAACATTCTGTTGATTATTTTCGAACTAATTTGACTGAGCGCTGTTGCTGCCACAGTACCCAGTAACTTTAGTTTCAAACTATTCAACAGCTTACCTGTATTCTCAACTTGAAAATTAGATTCTGGGATTTCAGTTTTCAAAGTATATAAATAAATCCCAACACGTGTACAGCATGGGCGGATCCTAGGTAGAAATGAACAGGGCATCGCTAGAATTGAACAGGGCATAGCTAGAAATGGACAGGGCATAGCTAGAAATGGACAGGGCATAGCTAGAAATGGGCGGGGGCATAGCTGGAAATTGATCATTCTATTATCTCACCTCTTGTGGTGGGACATCAAATGAGACGGTTCTCATGTCAACCTTCGAGTATGCATCCATACAGGGAATGATGAAAAACAGGCCTGCCAATCAAGATAGTCAGCAAAATTAGACAACAATAAAAAACAACGCTCTATAACATTAAAGAAATTAACTCCTACTTCAGCAGTGAGGGGTGATAACTTCTCCAATTCATATATGATCCCATATGAAAATATACTTCAGAAAAAGGATTCCTGCAACTGGCATCTTAAGATATTTAATGGTCAAAATTTGTCAAGAAAATTAGAATTTTTACTAGGGAACATCTGACATATTCATGATATGCTCCTCACATGAGGACTACGAAAAGATAGTCTAGCCACACAAAGCCACTAGATACAATTGTGAGAGTCAAACACAACTCCAGATTACAAATCATAAATCCACCGCAATCCCCTTCTCCTGCTTGTGAAACCAAGAATAGCAATATCGGCAAGAATCTGGACAAATCATGATTCTTCAAGCGTAAACACACTAGTCTCTCCTACAGTGTCAAAGTCATAGGTGATTGCCAATCTCACAACATAGCCTACTTACTTAGTTGCAGAAGTTGTGGCAAACAGTACGTAGGCGAGGCGTTGACACCATTCAAAGTTAGGATCCAGGAGCAGCTACGCTCCATCACGAACCTAAGCTATACAAGCACGAGAGATACGACATGTCATATGATCAGATCCAAAGGACACAAATTCCATGATTAGTTTATTTGACCCTGTGCTAAAAGCCCATTGATCTAATGCATCTTATTCATAATCTATAGCGAGGTACATTGTACATGTAAATTGTACAGTCCTGCTTTTGGCTGACTTGATTATTAAAATCACAAGGATTTTTTAATCATACCTGGTCCTTTAGCTCCTCCGGGTAACAGTCTGCCGAGTCTGAAGATAACTGCCCTTTCATATTCTTGCACCACCTGAAATATACATACCTATAAGTTAAATAGTGTGAAGGTAACAGGCATCGCATTCACAGTGTGAAGGTAACAGGCCTCGCATTCACGGTGTGAAGGTAACAGGCCTCGCATTCACGGTGTGAAGGTAACAGGCCTCGCATTCACGGTGTGAAGGTAACAGGCCTCGCATTCACGCTGCCTGCCTTAACTCTTTAACACTCATATCAGCCAAAAACAGCTTCTGCAGTGGCCTTGAGAAATGTCCATTTGCAGACCAAGAGAAAACTTTTGAAAAATTTACCACTGGAATGCCTGGCTCGATAACCGAGCCAGTCACCCGTCGTAAATTTTCAAAAATAGCTTTCTCTTGGTCTGCAAATGGACATTACACAATACTCCTGACCACTGCAGAAGCGATTTTTGGCTTATATGAGTGTTAAAGGGTGCATAACTAAATATTGATATATTTCTCCAGTTTACGAATGATTAGTTGAAAAGTAAATTATCGCTACATTCAATGTAGCGATAATTTACTTTTTAACTAATCAAGGAAGATCTAGGCAGTCTGTCTTGGTACATGTAAAAGCAAACCTAGTCTTAACATGCATTATGCTGTTTGGTATATAGAAGTTAATTTTACTGCAACCTGTAGCAACACCTAGTAGAACTAGTTTCAAAATATTCAAGATGAAAATTATTAAAAAATAAATAATGTTGAATTTGCACCTATGTGACATCACGTACAATCACTTGAGGAGACAAAATGATGGCGACAGTTATTATATTAGCCAAAAATTGCTTCTGCAGTGGTCTTCAAAAAATGGTCCATTTGTAGACCAGACTATTTTTTTTAAATTGACCACTGGAATAACTTATTCCAGTGGTAAATTTTTTAAAATAGCCTTCTCTTAGTCTGCAAATGGACAGTTTCTATGAGGCTTGCCATCAGTCTTTCTCATGGCATCTAAATTTTGGAGGGTCCTAGTCTTCTCTATATACTGGCACTATAATCTACATGATTGTGTAAGTGTCATAGAGTCTATATACTGGTACTATAATGTACATGATTGTGTACGTGTCATAGAGTCTATATCCTGACACTATAATCTACATTATTCTATAAGTGCCATAGAGTCTATATACTGGCACTATAATCTACATTATTCTGTAAGTGCCATAGGGTCTATATACTGACACTATAATCTACATTATTCTATAAGTGTCATGGAGTCTATATACTGACACTATAATCTACATTATTCTGTAAATGTCATAGAGTCTATCTACTGACACTATAATCTACATGATTGTGTAAGTGGGTTAGAGTCTATATACTGACACTATAATCTACATTATTCTGTAAGTATCATGAGGTTTATATACTGACACAATAATCTACATTATTCTGTAAGTGTCATAGAGTCTATATACTGGCACTATAATCTATATTATTCTGTAAGTGTCATACAGTCTATATACTGGCACTATAATCTATATGATTGTCTAAGCATCATAGAGTCTATATACTGACACTATAATCTACATTATTCTGTAAGTGTCATAGAGTCTATATACTGACACTTTAATCTACATTGTTCTGTAAGTGCCATAGAGTCTATATCCTGGCACTATAATCTACATTATTCTGTAAGTCTCATAGAGTCTATATACTGGCACTATAATCTATATTATTCTGTAAGTGTCATAGAGTCTATATACTGGCACTATAATCTATATGATTGTCTAAGCATCATAGAGTCTATATACTGACACTATAATCTACATTATTCTGTAAGTGCCATAGAGTCTATATACTGACACTATAATCTACATTATTCTGTAAGTGTCTCAGAGTCTATATACTGGCACTACAATCTACATTATTCTGTAAGTGTCATAGAGTCTATATACTGGTACTATAATCTACATTATTCTGTAAGTGCCATAGAGTCTATATACTGGCACTACAATCTACATGATTGTCTAAGTGCCATAGAGTCTATATACTGGCACTAAAATCTACATTATTCTGTAAGTAACATGAGGTTTATATACTGGCACTATAATCTACATGATTGTCTAAGTGCCATAGAGTCTATATACTGACACTATAATCTACATTATTCTATAAGTGTCATAGAGTCTATATACTGATACTATAATCTACATGATTGTGTAAGTGCCATAGAGTCTATATACTGACACTATAATCTACATTATTCTGTAAGTGTCTCAGAGTCTATATACTGGCACTACAATCTACATTATTCTGTAAGTGTCATAGAGTCTATATACTGGCACTACAATCTACATGATTGTCTAAGTGCCATAGAGTCTATATACTGGCACTAAAATCTACATTATTCTGTAAGTAACATGAGGTTTATATACTGGCACTATAATCTACATGATTGTCTAAGTGCCATAGAGTCTATATACTGACACTATAATCTACATTATTCTATAAGTGTCATAGAGTCTATATACTGATACTATAATCTACATGATTGTGTAAGTGCCATTGAGTCTATATACTGGCACTATAATCTACATGATTGTGTAAGTATCATAGAGTCTATATACTGACACTATAATCTACATGATTGTGTAAGTGCCATAGAGTCTATATACTGGAACTATAATCTACATGATTGTCTAAGTGCCATAGAGTCTATATACTGGCACTAAAACCTACATTATTCTGTAAGTAACATGGGGTTTATATACTGACACTATAATCTACATGATTGTCTAAGTGCCATAGAGTCTATATACTGACACTATAATCTACATTATTCTATAAGTGTCATAGAGTCTATATACTGACACTATAATCTACATGAGTGTGTAAGTGTCATAGAGTCTATATACTGGCACTAAAACCTACATTATTCCATAAGTATCATTGAGTCTATATACTGGCACTATAATTTACATGATTGTGTAAGTGTCATAGGGTCTATATACTGGCACTATAATCTATATTATTCTGTAAGTATCATATTGGGTCTATATACTGGCACTATAATCTACATTATTCTGTAAGTGCCATAGAGTCTATATACTGGTACTATAATCTACATGATTGTGTAAGTGCCATAGGGTCTATATACTGGCACTATAATCTATATTATTCTGTAAGTATCATATTGGGTCTATATACTGGCACTATAATCTACATTATTCTGTAAGTGCCATAGAGTCTATATACTGGCACTATAATCTACATGATTCTGTAACTATCATTGAGTTGATATACTGGCACTATAATCTACACTATTGTGTAAGTTTCATACAATAGATTTGAGATGAGATTACATGTAGTAAGCCGTTTTAACCATCTCACCGCTGAGTTGTTGCAGATGACATTCTTCAATGCTAAATATTTTGAAAAGAATTTGACTGAAAGTTGTTGGTTGCCGACGACAGACGGACGGTTGCCACGGCATAAGCTCACTTGGCCTTTCAGTCCAGGTGACCTAATAAGGTGCTGAACAGAAGCTAACTTGGCCATAGTTCTATTTTAAAGTGAACACGGATTGACCTAATTTAACGGGGAAACAAGTATTGGTAGCCAGTTTCTCTTGTCCTATAGTACCGCTTCCCCTTCTCAGCCACTAATATTTATCTCTGGACCAACTAAGATGGCTAAATGTTTTGAAAATAATTTTACTGCAAATTGTTGGTAGCTAAGCCGCTACCACAGGGTATAAGTCAAATTGGTTTCAAAACATTCAGCAAGTTAAAGGTTTTTACTCATTGAAATTATTGTCTGCCTTGCAGTAGTGAAAGATGAGAATATACTGGCCTCGGTCTATGACATGTATGATGATGTCTTACCTTGATACAAAGACACATAGAGAAAGGAAATGTGAGGCATATCAGCATTATAGACATCGCCCCTAAGATATAGCCACAGCAGCCAATTCCTGTATTTTCCGCAGGGTCCTGCTCACCTGCCATTGTGCCTGGAGAGAAAAGAGAAATATTAAGTCCTTCAATTGTTAAGAAAGCTGAAATCTTTGCTCAGTTCATTTGCATGCTAGAAGACTCCTAGAACATACTACTGGAATGACAATGACTCGGTTATCTGTGTCAGTCATAACCACGTAGATTTTCAAAGTTTTCTCTTGTCATGCTTGACCCACAAATGGACATTTCCTAAGACCAATGAAAAATGATTTTGGCTCGCATCATCATGTAACCAATAAAATTCATCTTACTGACCAGCAACAGCTAGGCGTGCACGATTATTGCCTTGAGTGAGCAAAATCGATTATTTAAGAATAATCGTGATTATTCGATCAATCAGCTTGGGTACAAATTACGCAGACATAACAACAAAGACTTGTCAATGAAGAAAGCTGCAATTGCGTTTAGAAAAGTCCATTTGCAGGCCAAGAGCAGACTATTTTTGAAAATGTATGACTGGAATGTCTGCCTCGATTCTCGAGCCAGTCATTTCAGCGATACATTTTCAAAAATAGTCTTCTCTTGTCCTGCAAATGGAATACATTCACTGAGCAAAATGTCAATTTTTGTGACCGATCTCATTAAAAAGCAATTAAAATGTTGGAACTGAAATATTTTATGCAGTAGAAATTATTCACGATTATTCGATTATATAATTCTTAATCATATAAATTCACGATATAAAAATAATAGCGATTTTTGATTTAATCGCGTATTTGAGCAAGTCAAAGGACCCCTCTGAAGCAGTATTATACAATATAATACATCCGCCCCCATTATAGTCAGTAATTACCAGATATAACATTTAAGTACGTTGCAGTCCTCTTGAGATACATGTAGATCTATTTGCAGGCAATGGTGTATTGTTAACAAATTACCATAGCAATGGCAGACCAGGTTATTCAAATGATACATTTAAAAAACTACACGTTGTTTTCTCTTTGCCTGAAAATGTACATTCTCTGTGACAAAATGTATAATTCATGCCCATTAACCGCTTAACGGTCAAAACCAGCCTATGCAGTAATCTTGAGGAATGTCTATTTGAAGACAATTTTTGAAAATTTACCACTGGAATGACTGGCTTGATAATTGAGCCAGCCATTCCAGTGGAAAATTTTCAAATAGTCTTCTCTTGACCTGCAATTGACCTTGCAATAAGCACATATTTTTCTTGACCAATCTTGACCATTAAAGGGTCAATTTTATGACAATGTTTGACTACATGTAACCGCTTACCACTGTGAGCCTTCGCCTGTTCACTTGACATGCTGCTGGTGGTCTAAAGTGCAGAGGGAACTACATTACAGAGCAAAATGCGTCCAGTCTACCCATGCATAACAACAGATAACTGAGCAACAGACAGATTGGTTATTTTTAACCAACAAGCCATTATTGATCAGAAAGCAGAGCAGCAATCTCCTCAGCTTGAAAGCTACAGGCGGGCACGCGCTACTGCTACTGTAGTATATGGTACCTAACATGGTCAGAGCAAGCATTCTCCTCAGCTTGAAAGCTACAGGAGGGCACGCGCCACTGCTACTGTAGTATATGGTACCTAACATGGTCAGAGCAAGCATTCTCCTCAGCTTGAAAGCTACAGGAGGGCACGCGCCACTGCTACTGTAGTATATGGTACCTAACATGGTCAGAGCAAGCATTCTCCTCAGCTTGAAAGCTACAGGCGGGCACGCGCTACTGCTACTGTAGTATATGGTACCTAACATGGTCAGAGCAAGCATTCTCCTCAGCTTGAAAGCTACAGGAGGGCACGGGCCACTGCTACTGTAGTATATGGTACCTAACATGGTCAGAGCAAGCATTCTCCTCAGCTTGAAAGCTACAGGCGGGCACGCGCCACTGCTACTGTAGTATATGGTACCTAACATGGTCAGAGCAAGCATTCTCCTCAGCTTGAAAGCTACAGGCGGGCACGCGCTACTGCTACTGTAGTATATGGTACCTAACATGGTCAGAGCAAGCATTCTCCTCAGCTTGAAAGCTACAGGAGGGCACGCGCTACTGCTACTGTAGTATATGGTACCTAACATGGTCAGAGCAAGCATTCTCCTCAGCTTGAAAGCTACAGGCGGGCACGCGCCACTGCTACTGTAGTATATGGTACCTAACATGGTCAGAGCAAGCATTCTCCTCAGCTTGAAAGCTACAGGAGGGCACGCGCTACTGCTACTGTAGTATATGGTACCTAACATGGTCAGAGCAAGCATTCTCCTCAGCTTGAAAGCTACAGGCGGGCACGCGCCACTGCTACTGTAGTATATGGTACCTAACATGGTCAGAGCAAGCATTCTCCTCAGCTTGAAAGCTACAGGCGGGCACGCGCCACTGCTACTGTAGTATATGGTACCTAACATGGTCAGAGCAAGCATTCTCCTCAGCTTGAAAGCTACAGGAGGGCACGCGCCACTGCTACTGTAGTATATGGTACCTAACATGGTCAGAGCAAGCATTCTCCTCAGCTTGAAAGCTACAGGCGGGCACGCGCCACTGCTACTGTAGTATATGGTACCTAACATGGTCAGAGCAAGCATTCTCCTCAGCTTGAAAGCTACAGGAGGGCACGCGCTACTGCTACTGTAGTATATGGTACCTAACATGGTCAGAGCAAGCATTCTCCTCAGCTTGAAAGCTACAGGAGGGCACGCGCCACTGCTACTGTAGTATATGGTACCTAACATGGTCAGAGCAAGCATTCTCCTCAGCTTGAAAGCTACAGGAGGGCACGCGCCACTGCTACTGTAGTATATGGTACCTAACATGGTCAGAGCAAGCATTCTCCTCAGCTTGAAAGCTACAGGAGGGCACGCGCCACTGCTACTGTAGTATATGGTACCTAACATGGTCAGAGCAAGCATTCTCCTCAGCTTGAAAGCTACAGGCGGGCACGCGCTACTGCTACTGTAGTATATGGTACCTAACATGGTCAGAGCAAGCATTCTCCTCAGCTTGAAAGCTACAGGCAGGCACGCGCCACTGCTACTGTAGTATATGGTACCTAACATGGTCAGAGCAAGCATTCTCCTCAGCTTGAAAGCTACAGGCGGGCACGCGCCACTGCTACTGTAGTATATGGTACCTAACATGGTCAGAGCAAGCATTCTCCTCAGCTTGAAAGCTACAGGAGGGCACGCGCCACTGCTACTGTAGTATATGGTACCTAACATGGTCAGAGCAAGCATTCTCCTCAGCTTGAAAGCTACAGGAGGGCACGCGCCACTGCTACTGTAGTATATGGTACCTAACATGGTCAGAGCAAGCATTCTCCTCAGCTTGAAAGCTACAGGCGGGCACGCGCTACTGCTACTGTAGTATATGGTACCTAACATGGTCAGAGCAAGCATTCTCCTCAGCTTGAAAGCTACAGGCGGGCACGCGCTACTGCTACTGTAGTATATGGTACCTAACATGGTCAGAGCAAGCATTCTCCTCAGCTTGAAAGCTACAGGCGGGCACGCGCCACTGCTACTGTAGTATATGGTACCTAACATGGTCAGAGCAAGCATTCTCCTCAGCTTGAAAGCTACAGGCGGGCACGCGCCACTGCTACTGTAGTATATGGTACCTAACATGGTCAGAGCAAGCATTCTCCTCAGCTTGAAAGCTACAGGAGGGCACGCGCCACTGCTACTGTAGTATATGGTACCTAACATGGTCAGAGCAAGCATTCTCCTCAGCTTGAAAGCTACAGGCGGGCACGCGCTACTGCTACTGTAGTATATGGTACCTAACATGGTCAGAGCAAGCATTCTCCTCAGCTTGAAAGCTACAGGAGGGCACGCGCCACTGCTACTGTAGTATATGGTACCTAACATGGTCAGAGCAAGCATTCTCCTCAGCTTGAAAGCTACAGGAGGGCACGCGCCACTGCTACTGTAGTATATGGTACCTAACATGGTCAGAGCAAGCATTCTCCTCAGCTTGAAAGCTACAGGCGGGCACGCGCTACTGCTACTGTAGTATATGGTACCTAACATGGTCAGAGCAAGCATTCTCCTCAGCTTGAAAGCTACAGGCGGGCACGCGCTACTGCTACTGTAGTATATGGTACCTAACATGGTCAGAGCAAGCATTCTCCTCAGCTTGAAAGCTACAGGCGGGCACGCGCCACTGCTACTGTAGTATATGGTACCTAACATGGTCAGAGCAAGCATTCTCCTCAGCTTGAAAGCTACAGGAGGGCACGCGCCACTGCTACTGTAGTATATGGTACCTAACATGGTCAGAATTAATATACTATTGACTCTTTATCATTTGACATTAGGCTTGTAAGCTTCAGCTGTTATTTCAGCCTTTGTTAGTCCCTGTGATGTTACACGTGGTGCCGGCATCGTGTAGTGCCAACTTTGTGTTCACTACACATCAATACTTTCGTCGCTATCTGTCAGAATATATGGACAGTTCTTTTATTTGACTATGGCTGATCTGATTCTGAATTAATGTTCCAAAGTCTTATTCTAAATGGCAGCTAAATAGATACGTGTATGTGGTACTGGGTGACAATTTTCAAGTGATTTCACATAAAAGTAGAAATTAACAATATGCACCGAGCACATCTAATTAAATGTGTCAAGAAAATAGCCATGTTCTCATAAATGGCATGCCTACATCTGCAGGCACCTACATGTAGACCATTAACTCAATGACGGTCAATACCGGCCAAAAAACTCTGTAACTGTCTTGAGGATGTCTCATATGTAGTCCAACAGTTACCTCTTTTTGAAAATGTTATCACTGTAATGGCGGTCTGGATTTAACCAAGTCAGTTAACCAGATTTTGGAAAGAAAAATGAGTCCTATCCTATTCTCTAAACAAAGATGTCAAAGGATCGAGTATGATACTACTTGATCGGCATGTCAAGGATCCACATTCACTGCAATGCCTTCCAATCAAATTAGTCTCAAAATATTCACCATGTCTCCAGTGTATGGTTAGCTGCCATGAATTCCGAGTTACTACCATGGTTCCCTAATTGAGTTAGTTTATAAGATAAATATCACAGTATAAGTGGTGGTGCCACGCTAACCACAGCTCCTCATGGAGCACCAATGATTAAGCCAGAGCCTTAGAAATCTTTAACATTCAAACAGGCCAAGAGGATACTATTTTTGACAATTTGCCACTCAGAGAATGAGTGGCTCGATAACCGAGTCAGTCATTCCAGTGGTAAATTAAAAACAAAGTGAGTTGTTTGACATGCAGGAAAAAGGCTATATATAGATAATAAGCAAATATTTTGACATTCTTTCAGAGCAAATTTGACAACGAGAGGGTTAAATAACAGACTTCTTGTGAAGCCAGCAGCATGTGTTTGTTCTTTATTTTTTATAAGGAGAATTTAACCAACATCACTGATAAAATTTAAAAACTAAAATATCATGTACTTATTGGCAAACTAATTTAAACTTATTAAACAATGTCTTACAGGCTAAAACTGTCTGATGAATCATTAACAGTTTAAACATCAAAACATTGTTTGCTAAATATAAACTAGTTCATTATCTATTTTTCATTTAACACCTTTACCCGTATCGGTGATCTTGATTATGTAGCTTTTAACCATGCTATTACGTCTGACAAACAGGCCAGAGTTGCTGTACCAAAGGCACGATAGAGGGTTTGGACAGCCTGTTTGTCAGATGTAATAGCATGGTTAAAAGCTACATAATCAAGATCATCGATACGGGTAACGGTGTTAAATGAAAAATAGATAATGCACTAGTTTATATTTAGAAAACAATGTTTTGAGGTTTATACTGTTAATGATTTATCAGTTTTAGCCTGTAAGACATTGTTTAATAAGTTTAAATTAGTTTGCCAATAAGTACTTGATATTTTAGTTTTTATCAGTGATGTTGGTTAAATTCTCCTTATTAAAAATAAATAACAGACATCTTGTGAAGCCAGCAGCATGCGCTTGTTCATACTTCATAAGAATGCCTGTTGGTCGATACATGTCTTACTTAGCATGCTTTGAGATCAGATATCAGTGGAGGTCTATATGTCTCACTGGAAGTCTATATGTCTATCATCTTACTCTGTCATCTATGTTCCATCCACGATTTGAAGATTAGATATACAGAGTCTAAGACAACAGCGGGAATAACATGTCTGACAAATCAAGATAGATTAGGAAACAAGTGAGTGAGCCAAGCAGAAATTGCTCACCCTAGGATCGATTGGAAAGCTAGAACGTCAAGAAGCGTTCCACTAAATTGAGATATTAACCAGAGTTAAGTCAGCCTGTTAGAGAAGATGCTCCGTAATTAGAGTTCATCATGCAATTCTATGTTTCCACATCTCTGTGAGTCATCAATGTACTCCAGTAATACTGTCCAATCATGCACTGCTGTCCCATAATGCAATACAATCAAATCACACACCATCTTGCAAAAGACGGATCTATTTTTAGCGACATTGTACATGTACATGTATGCTCTGCCCAATAGATCTTTCCACTCTATCCATCCATCATATGATGTCATAATTAACTACGTGTAGGCAGCAATAGTACCCAGTCAAATTAGTTTCGAAATATTTAACAGCTGAAATGTATAGTTTTCTGGAAATTATTAGTCATGGAGTGAGGTGTGGGTGGAGCTTAGCTAGAAGTGGGCGGGGCAAAAACTAGAAAGGGCCATTGTAGCTACATCATACATGTATGCTCCGCGGCTCCGCCAATATTTTTACACTTGTTGGGAGTCTACATACTGTGCACAGGGAAATCTCTGAATCCCCTTTTCAGGGGAACTATACGGGTAAGATGGTGAATATTTTGAAACTAATTTGACTGGGTGCTGTAGCAGCAGTTCCCAGTCTAGTCAAATTAGGTTCAAAATGTTCAACAGAATGTTTATTAATTTGTAAATCCATCAGACATACAATTCGCACAATTGACAGACTATTCAGTGTCCATGTGGCATGACAGAGCTAGATGTGACGTCATTTTCATTGTGACATCAGCATACACATGATGTAACTGATTATAGTGTCATATACAGAGCCAATCTCTCCATACTGCCCGATCACACAATACTGTCCCATCATGCAATATTGTGTTTCTGTGTTTGTGTAAGGATGTTAATGCACACACACACACACAGCCAATGGAGGAATCCAGTTTTAGCTATACCCTGCTATCTCTAGCTAAGCTCCACACACACTTCGCCCATGTTGGGATCAAGTGATCCCTGAACTCTCCGACTCAATTTTCAGAAATATACGGGTAAGTTGTTGAAAATAATTGAAACTAATTTGAATGAATGTTTATTAAGTAGTAGACATAAAATTTGTACAATGTTTAATCCACCATCAATCAAGCATTAGTGATGAAATTATGACATTATCCTACACGTCATGTAGTTAATTATGACATCATATGATTGACGGATAAACTGGAAAGGTCAATGGACCTTTCCGGGTTTTAGCTATGCCCCGCCCATCTCTAGCTAAGCTCCACCCACACATCGCTCGTGTTGGGATCGGTCGATCACTGAACACCCTGACTATCGATTTCCGAAAAAGTACACAGGTAAACTGTTGAATATTTTGAAACTAATTTGATTGGGTGCCGTTGCCAGGGTTGGCAAGTTTTGGACACTAGTGGTTTAAACCATGGTTTAAACCGTCCGCCCAAAATAGGTTTTGGACACCTTAAATTATCCAAAACCTAAAATATTGGTATAAAAAATATTTTTCGGAAATGTAATTTTCTTAAAACAACTATATAGCATTTAGACACATACAGGTACATGTACATATTGATGGATGGTTATCTACATGTATTTTTTGATACTTTATTGCTATATAATAATAATAATAATAATAATAATAATAATAATCTAAAAGGACACATATGATTTCAATAAATTAGGAGTCTTATTTGCTTCTTTCTATAATCCATGGGTTAATTTTTTTCAACTTTTGTTTGTCTTAAATGTTTTAACTCTGTATATTTCGACCAGTTGTGTTAAACCCACAGAAACCCTATTTAATCAATAATGTAAACATATTAGACTACCTATGTACAGCTAGACGTTTATATTATTGAGAACTGTCTCTGTGTCTAAATCTATTTCTTGCAAAATGTTCATGGCCTATGGAAGAATCTTAAACTCATAGAGAAAATATAGTCTGCTAAGATGTTGTTTCAACAATTAACTGATGACCCTTGCTCTCTAAGGCTATTTTAGAATGCACTACTCAGTACACACATTAGCTATGTTTACATAAGATCTTATGCAAATTTGGGATTAAGGCATTAAGCTGATAGAATATAAATTAGATTCTTCATGTTTTCATCTATCCTCAGTTAATGCTAGATATCAATTAGACAATTAGTAAAAAGATATCCTTGTGCTACATTAATCTTTGAATTCTTCTGTTGTCCTGAATATTTTTGAATCTCAACTACATGCTTAATTAGCGTATCCGGTGTTATGTCTTGCCCTAGTAAGTTTAGCCAGTGTGCAGAACAGCCATAGACAATAAGATCATTGTCATCAGCCTTCAAACCATCATGCATTTTTTCCATGTTCTTTGTATTATCTGTGACAATGCTCTTAACTGTACAGTTGTATTTTGTCTTAGCATATTGTTTTAAACCACTAGTGTCCAAAACTTGCCAACCCTGCTGCAATCTCTGATTTCTTGTTATTTTTTAATAGGATTATGATGCATAAGAGTATGGTGATATGTCCAACATAGTTTTGGACAATTTTGGACAGTTTTGGACTGGTTTAAACCATTTAAGACAGGTTTTAGACAGGTTTTGGACAATGTCTGCTCAAAGTTAGTTTTGGACTGTACAAAAACCACCCCTGGCTGTTGCTGCCTAAGGCAGCAACAGTGCCCAGTCAAATTAGTTTCAAAATATTCAACAGCATGTTTATTAAATAGCAAAGAATTACAAAGAAATGCAATTCATACGTGTCAGAGTATTTGAGATTTGGTGATGGTCTATATGGAACCCTTTGCGATGTAATGATTATGACGTCATCATACACGCGCTGAGCTGATTATGATGCCATATGAGGTCTGACGATGAATGGATACTCTGGAAATGTGAATTATACATGCCTTATCCTGAGACTGATCCAGGCCTTTAAACCTCGAATAACACGAAACCCGCATCCTCTAACATGTCTGCCCATGGTGAAGCAATATATTCACACATTAATATCACAATGTGGTTTGCAGAACTTATTTGTGTAAGCCTGGGCAGCTGAAGATTATGCCTTTAACCACATTTACCAAATCTTTGGTCACAAAAAACAATAATGCTTTTATAGGAGGAAGCTGTGGGAAGCCATACTAGGCTTGCACGATGTGATTAAATCGAAAATCGCAATTATTTTTAAAACCAAAATTTACATGATTAAAAACGAAACAATCGAATAATCGTGAATAATTCCACTGCATAAAATATTTCAAAATCTACCTTTTTATTTACATTTTGCTCAGCGAATGCATGTCCATTTGCCGGCCAAGAGAAGGCTATTTCTGAAAATGTATCATTGGAATTCCTTGCTCGATGCTCGAGCCAGGCATTCCAGTGATACATTTTCAAAAATAGTCTTCTCTTGGCCTGCAAATGGACATTTCTAAACACCATTTCAGCTTTCGTCATTCATATACCTTTGTTGTTATATCGGTGTAATTTGTAACCAGACCGATTAATCGAGTAATCACGATTATTCTTAAATAATCGATCGCGATCACTCAAAGTGATAATCGCCCAGGCCTAAGCCATACATATACATGTATGTATAGCAAATACTATCAATCGATTATAACACACATCTGCCGCTGCATATTTTATTTTTGATCGATAACAGCATTGCTATAATTTATGTTTTGTCTTATAACCATGACGATAGATGGAATGAAATGTCTTGTTAGTATTTGATGTATAACGTTAGTGTCCGTGACCATCATATCAAGGAGCGTGATGCATGATGGGAAGGCACAAGGTACCATATAAAACTCACAATCACTAGAAATTAACAATACAGCATACATATATATCATGGTTCATACAACTGTCAGACGTTTTAATTCAAGGACTTTTCTAGGACTTTCATGGTCACAATTGATCAAATTTCCGCTTGTAAGTTGCGATGTCAGGGATGTCAGGAGATTCACCATCCCAACCTTTGTTTTCATTTCTCATACCATGTTCATTGTCCAGGATTGACAATGAACATGGGGTGAGAATTGAAGACAAAGGTTGGTATTGTGAATCTCCTGACAACACAACTTACAAGGGAAGAATCTGGTAATGCACATTTTTTTAATATTAGATGCTCTTAGAAGGCAATTCTTTGATTCCGACTGATGATTCGTGACAAAACTTTTATACTCGATGAAAATAATTTGAGCTGAAATGTTATATTCAAGGGCTTTCAAGGCATTAAAGCAATTTTCAAGTACTTTTCAAGTGAATTCTCAAATTCCAGGCTTTTCAAGGAACTTGTCAAGTTTGTATGAACCAGAGACAGACCTGGCTTTCATAAATTATTAGCACAATAGATTTAGCCAACTGCCCATTTTCTTAGCCAAATCTGAACTATTTTAGCCAATGCTTTCCATTGTCTACCATCTGTCACCACCAGGTAACCCTTTGAACTGAACCTACCAGATAAGGCAGCAACAGCCTCCAGTCAAATTAGTTTCAAAATATTCAACAGCTGGCTGAGATTGGTGCTTTTGATCCGAGATATTAGGATTTATTGGTCTATTTGGTCACAATAATAACACAAGAGGCCCAATGGGCCTGTATCGCTCACCTGGAACATTGGCATATCAAACTAATCTTACTTAAGTTTTACATCTATCGGTGTCACTTCCAATGACTTTCAGTCAAATGATTTAGTTTTCGAGATATTGACAACAATCTCTGGACTTTTTTTTTTGCATTAGTGATTTTGAACAATGTTTAAGTGAAAATAGATGATATCAGTGCTAACTACAGCTGGTTTCTTAACTGTCTCACTGCTGCAAGCCAGTGCAGTCAATAATTTCAATTTTCAAAAGCTCTTGACTTGTTGAATATTTTGAAAACAATTCGACTGAAAGTTGTTGGTGGCTTAGCCACCAACAAGTTTCAGTCCAATTGTTTTCAAAATATTTATCACGTTCAGAGATATAACCTTTGGAATATGTCGTCTGCAAAAACTCAGTCAGAGGGTTACTAGAGGTTTAAATACAATTTGAAGAAAATGGTCTCTAAAGGCAGGTAGGTGGTCTTTATAGCAGCTTATTCCCCACCACCACACAATCCATTTAACACATGCACATCTGGCTGAATCACCGAGTTAGCATCAGGGGTAGGGTGAGCTGGAGTTGATTTAGAAAATAATTTGACTGTGTCATTGCTGCCTTAGGCAGCAACAACTTTCATTGCTGCCAAAGGCAGCAACAAATTTCAATCAAATACATTTCAAATATTTTTAAGAGCATAGATGTCAGAGCACATATACATATCTTAAATATTTCTGCAGTATTGGAAAGGTTAATCTGTTAATTGGAATTTAATATCTAGTTTAGCAATAAAATCTGACATGGTGATAAGACGGTGGGAACAAACCATTTGCCCTATGAAAGTGAGACAGAGATATTAGATGCCGTCATTAACATTGTGACAAAGTTTGGTGTCAATCCGTCAAGAAATAACAAAATGAGTCGTCATTGTTGGTGACGGACAAACAGATGGATGGACGGACATACAGAAGACGGATAGGGTTATCGCTATACGATAGCTGACTGACAAGTAAGCAGAGTTAAGAAAACCAATTTCGGCTTCACAATCCATCAAATAAAAAAAGTGAATATGGCTGCCAAACACGCTAAAATTTGATTGGTCCACGGCGGCCATGTTTTTTACCTATCAACTTCCCATGAACAAACTTTAATGGCCCTTAGTCCATAATCATATCCCCAAAATTTCAGCCCGATCCGTTCAGCGGGTCTGCATAATAAGTCGTTTTTACGAAAACTAAGTTATCCAAGATGGCCGCCGAACCATTTGGCCAATCAAGTTCCTTCGAACAAACTTGGTTCAGCTCTTGCCCTATATGATATTTCGTGAGTTTTGAATCAATCCACCAAGCGGTTTCGGAGAAGATTTTTAAAGCCATTTCCTAAAATCGGCCAAAATCCAAGATGGCCAGCGGCCAAATCGTCTGATCGGCTTTGTTTGAACAAACTTGGATCCCTATGCCCTAAGGATACTTCCTGCCAAATATAATTGAAATCGGCCCAGTGGTTATTGAGAAGAAGTCGTTTAAAGGAAAAAGTTGACGGACAGACGGACGCCGGATGGACGGACGCCGGACGGTCGCCATGGCATAAGCTCACTTGGCCATTCTGGCCAGGTGAGCTAATAATGTATGTACTAGTTACATAAATAGTTATTGTTCATGTAAAATCTTGTACTGATTGTAATGATTCTCTACTTGGAAATTGTGTATAATATGATGTTAACGAGTAGCCAAATATTTAGCCAATCATGCTTTCTATTAGCCAGATCTCAATTTTACTAGCATTTGGCTAATTGGTGAATGGGTACATGTAGGTCGGTCCCTGTGAACTATATATATTAACGGTATGTATTTTATGAATTCACACCAGCTGTATTTAAAATTAAACATACAGGTAAATGTACTCGTAAGAAGTTTAATTATTTGAAACTAATTTAATTAGGGTTTAATTGATTTAAAAATATGTTGGAGAATCTTTCCTCCATTATAAGGATTCTGTTACATCAAGAAAATCAAAATATCTACTTGTCCATTTACCGGTCAATATAAGACAATTTTGAAATTTTACCACTGGAATGACCTAAATAACTGAGCCAATCATTCCTGTGGCAATTTCTCAAAAATTATTCCATTGGCCTGCAAAAGGGCATTCCCCAAGAGGACTGTAAAGGTGAAGTATTGGTCGGGTTGGCCACTGCCTGCAGAATTTCTGCAGACTACATTTTCCATGGGATTTAACTCTGGATTTGATGAATATTTTGAAAGCAATTTGACTGAACGATTTGGTGGCTAAGCCTCTAACAACTTTCAGTCATATATTTTTGTTAATATTCAGCATGTTCAGAGTTATTGCCCATCAGAATTATTGTGTGGTGGCGTACAGCAGCCAGGCTGTTAAAGATTTATCTCAATATCCACCAGACAATAATTTCAATGAGCAAAATCGCTTCACTTGCTGAATATTTTGAAAAATATTTGACTGAACATTGTTGGTGGCTTAGCCACCAACAACTTTCAGTCAATTTTTTTCAAAATATTCAGCATGTCCAAAGATGTAACCCCTGGAATATGGCGTCTGTAAAAAACAGCATTCAGACGGCGGTTAATATGTTTGGAGTTATCTCAATGTCGATATATACCCGTCAGCTTTGCTTAAAGGGAGGTAAATCATCCACATTTATCATCAAGCCTACAAAATAACCATAGTTCATGCACACACTTAGCATTACTCTCTCTGCTCAAGCCAGTAGCTATGGCAACATCATATTTTACCACACATTAATCAATGGTAATTGTGAATTAGCGCTGATTGTTTATAAGCATTAATTACAGAAACATGTTTATGTATTCTGAATGCTTATACATGTTAAATCTGCTTGTAATTTTGATGAAAGCTTTTTTTGTTATTGGAATACGTTGCCACTCAGTCTATAAGTAAGTCAGTATTATGCCTTCTACTCCATGCCCCCAAGCATGTTAGCTACTATTGCTTTGAAAGACGGTGGAGTGGGTGAAGGGTCAGGTAAGTGTGTGGAAGGGGTGTGGGTGAGTGTGGGTGGGGGGGGGGGATTTCCTGCACAGGTGTAGCCTAACCCTTTAATCATCAAATTTTTTTAAAGAAAATTTTTACTTTCTCACAAAAAATCTCCACGTGCATCCCAAGAAAAGAGTATTTTAGAAAATTTATCATTGGAATGACTTTTCGGTTATCGAGCCAGTCACTGTAGTAATAAATTTTCAAAGTCTTCTCTTGTTCAGCAAATGGCCTTTTTTCTCAAGGCCACTGCAGCTTCAGTCTTTGGCTGACTTTATGTTAAATGGTTACTGTGTAATAACTCACTACTGGTCTTGCCGTTCCTCTGCGCTTGTGGGGACGCCTTATCATTGACCATCTCCACACGTTCAGAATCTTCACCTGGCATCTCGACTACTTATAATCACTAACTCAACCAGACGTAGATAGCAAATGTTCAAAATCTGATTCAATCCAGTGCGTTATTAAAAAACTAAGAAATAAAAATATCTGTAAATATTACCAAAGTGCCATAACCCTTATCACTCTGATGTCAAGATTATAAATTTTCAAATTAAATTAAAAGATGAACTGGTGTTCATTTTGCAAGAAATTTGGTGGAAGATGGTGCTGTCACAGACAGCAACATCCTCCATCAAAATTGTTGAAAAATGTACACCTATTGGGGAGGTTTTTTGCTATTGACACAGTAAAAGATGAAATATTGACATCAGAGTGGTAAGCGTTAACTCTTCCACTGATGAATTCCCTAAATCACATTTTCAAGGCAACCATATAGGAAAATTGCTGAACATTTTGAAATTATTTTGACGGGAAGCTGCAGCAATGGCTTCCAGTTAAATTAATTTCAGAATAATCAGCAGAATAATTTTTATATTCCAATGAATTCAATTTTTTAAGGATTTGTCCGTGAAGAGGTTAATGTGAGCGCAAAATGGAGTATAAAATATCCGGCCATACAGACAGCTACTTAATCCAGTAGCATTCTCATGGTGAAATTGGACAAACTCAGCCTTTGTTGTGCTCTTGAAGATTCTACATTTGCAGGACAAGATATTTATTTTTAATTTTACCAATGACTGGCTTACTACGCGTAACTGAGCCAGCCATTGCAGCGCAAAAATTTAAAAAGTACTGTTCTCTTGGCCTGCACATGGATATTTACTGAGAAAGAGTTCAATTTACTTGAGAACTTTGACTATTAACGGCCGAATGGTCAAGTCTGGTTAGGAGAATCAGAATGTTTCATTAACCCTTGAATGGTCAAATTTGGTCAAGAAAATTTAAATATATGCCTATTGAATGTCCACTTACAGGCCAAGAGAATACATTTTTGAAAATTTATCGCTGGAATGACTGGCTCGGTTATCAAAAATTGTATTCACATCACCTGTAAATGAGCATTCCACAAGACCATAACAAAGCCCGGTTTTGGCCAGCATGGTCATTAAAGGGTTAACCGTTGCTACTCTGATGTCAAAATTTTAAATTTTCAAATCAGATTAAAAGATGAAGCAGCATTAATTTTTCAATCAATTTGGTGGAAGATGTACAGAAAAATCATCCAGCAAAATTGTTTTAAAATGTACACCAGTTTCTTTGCTATCGACACAGTAAAAGATAGAATATTGACATCCGAGTTCTAGGCGTTAATGAATATCCCAAATGCAGTCCAAGAGAATACCACTAAAATGACTGGCTAGGTTAGCCTGGCAAATTTTCAAAAAAAGACTCTTTAGCTTACAAATTTTTCAAAATCCCTCCAGCAGCTACTTTTGGCTGACTATTTATTATTAGAGGTCTATAAACCACTCCACATCTAAATCTAAATTCAATTCCCTTTCAAAATGATAACGGGTGTTCAATTTGGTAACAATGTTGCAGAAAGCTGTTGCTTTATAAGACAACAACAGTTTTTAGTTGCACATTTCACAAAAGATAAACACGCCGTTGAGCTACAGCACACCTCTGAAATAAGTCAACACGTTTCTAAAACAACAAATAGAAACATGTTAGTTGGTACAATTTTGAAAATGATGTAAGAAAAGTTCTGTTGAATATTTTGGACGTAATTTGATTGGAAGCTAGTGTTGCCTTAGGCAACAATGGCTTCCAATAAAATTAACTTAAAAATATTCAACAGCCATGTTTTTATTTTGTTTTGGATATATGCCAAGTTAGATTGTATTTCTGAGTTGTAACTTAGTCAACCCTTTCTCATCAATGCAATACAGGTTAATAGATTCACTAGCTATAAAGTTTAAGTTATAGGTGACTGGTTATAGCTTGAACTGGTAGATGACACGGCATTCGATCAGAAATGATGGCAACCATACTAGCGCAGATCAGGTAAAGCTTTGACGCTGTAAATATGTACAAACAGCGTGAAATATAAAGTACCTAGCCACCCCAATAGTGCAACGTAAGTTATTTTTCAATGTTTAAACAGATGAATAAACTGAAAAAAATATTAGTTGTGTTTCAATTTTATATTTATATACATCTCAAAATCAAAATCTTGTACGGGAATTGCAAACACTGGTAGAGAAAGTCTCTAGATAAACATACGAAAGCAAATACTGACTAGGTGTGGCCGGGAGACGTCTTTTATGGGAGTGGATTAACAGTTTTTATTCAGAATGTTCATAAATGTACGTGTAAACCGGGGACCAGAAGCTCCAAGCATCCTGGATATTGCGGAGAATGTGATTCAACTTTGACACCAATCAAGTTCAGGCATATTATTCGCAAAATAATCATCAAGTCTTTAATAATATTATCAACAACAACATGCAGTAGTTATTATTAATAACAATAATGATGATGATAATAGTAATGCGTTGGAAAATTACTGCGTAAAATCATAACCATATATGTAAAATCATGCGATACACACGGGCCCAGCTGAGCGTGTGTTCATTTCTGCGCATTATATAGACACAATACATGCATTAGAAGACGCCTACAAAGAGAACTCACAGGGTATACACTATCATGGACGTAACGGGGTATTTCCAGTATTAAACATAAATATTGATCTGGATATTCTAGGGACAAAAACAAAGGTACGACGATGACAAATCCCTGCCCGAAAAAGTATTCTGTGATATTTACGCTGTTGAATATTTTGAAATTAATTTGACTTGAAGCTACATGTGTGTATTGCTGGCTATTACAGCAGCAACGGCTTGTAGTCAACTTAATAAATAAAAAAATTCAACGGTTTTGCTGTAGGGTTGCCTTGCAATTCATTGGTGAAAGGGTTACCACGAAGACATCTTGTGCGCTAAGTGAGTCTCTTTAATAAACTGTGTATTGTTTATATTTGTGTCGTATTGACGATACTGTATGTCCTACCTACAATAGCCAATTTGATAGATTCAAAGTACAGTAGCATCCACCCGGTCAAAATACCACCCGGTCAAAAGTATCACCCAGTCTATGTTCCATCTGGTCAAAGTTCCACCCGGTCAAAGTATCACCCGGTCAAAGTATCACCCGGTCAAAATACCACCTGGTCAAAGTATCACCCGGTCAAAAGTATCACCAAGTCAAAGTATCACCCGGTCAAAAGTATCACCCAGTCTAAGTATCACCCGTTCAAAATACCACATGGTCAAAGTATCACCCGTTCAAAGCACCACATGGTCAAAGTATCACCCAGTCAAAGTACCACCCGGTCAAAGCATCACCCGGTCTAAAGTACCACCTGATCAAAAGGACCACCCAGTCAAAAGGACCACCCAGTCAGAGTACCACCTGGTCAAAGTATCACCCAGTTAAAAGTATCACCCGGTCTAAAGTACCACCTGATCAAAAGAACAACCCAGTCAAAAGTACCACCCAGTCAAAGTATCACCCAGTCAAAAGTACCACCCGGTCAAAAGTATCACCCATTCAAAAGTACCACCCGGTCAAAAGTATCACCCATTCTAAAGTACCACCTGGTCAAAAGGACCACCCAGTCAAAAGTACCACCTAGTCAAAGTATCACCCGGTCAAAAGTACCACCCGGTCAAAAGCACCACCCAGTCAAAGTACCACCTGGTCAAAGTTCCACCCGGTCAAAGTACCACCCAATCAAAAGTACCATCCAGTCAGAGTATCACCCGCTCAAAGTACCATCCAGTCAGAGTTTCACCCGCTCAAAGTACCATCTAGTCAGAGTATCACCCGCTCAAAGTACCATCCAGTCAGAGTTTCACCCGCTCAAAGTACCATCCAGTCAGAGTATCACCCGCTCAAAGTACAATCCAGTCAGATTATCACCCGCTCAAAGTACCATCCAGCCAGAGTATCACCCGCTCAAAGTACCATCCAGTCAGAGTATCACCCGCTCAAAGTACCATCCAGTCACACTATCACCCGCTCAAAGTACCATCCAGTCAGAGTATCACCCGCTCAAAGTACCATCCAGTCAGAGTATCACCCGCTCAAAGACCCATCCAGTCAGAGTATCACCCGCTCAAAGTACCATCCAGTCAGAGTATCACCCGCTTTAAGTACCATCCAGTCAGAGTATCACCCGCTTAAAGTACCATCCAGTCAGAGTATCACCCGCTCAAAGTACCATCCAGTCAGAGTATCACCCGCTCAAAGTACCATCCAGTCAGAGTATCACCCGCTCAGTGCCATCCAGTCAGAGTATCACCCGCTCAAAGTACCATCCAGTCAGAGTATCACCCGCTCAAAGTACCATCCAGTCAGAGCATCACCCGCTCAAAGTACCATCCAGTCAGAGTATCACCCGCTCAAAGTACCATCCAGTCAGCAGGGTTGGAAAAAAATCGATTTTTTTCAAAAAAATCAAATCAATCGATTTTTTTGATTTAAATCGATTTCAATGATTTAAATCGATTTTTATTCGCGACATCCCAGGAAATTACGTAAAACTTATACAGTGAAACCTGTATTAAGACACTGGCTGTGGGAGTCGCAGAAGGTGGTCTCTTAAGACAGGTGGTCTCTTAATACAGGTCCAGATGCATTGCTAAACTGTATTTTGGAACTGAATAAAGTGGTATTTTTATGACTTATTTTTAACTGAATTTTAAGCTTGCTGGTTTCTTAATACAAAAAAACTTTGTTCGCTTAAGCAGTTTTAATAGTATTATTATTGCATCATTTTTTATTGCATCATTTTTTTATTGCATCATTTTTCTATTGCATCATTTTTTTATTGCATCATTTTTTTTAAATGATGCAATAGAAAAGCATTTTTTCATTCTTGAAAAATACAGTCAAAACTGCTTAAGTGACAAAGGCTATGAAATATTTTCAATTCCATAATTAGCAAAATGTCTAACTCCGGCCGAAAACAAGATCCAATATGGATTCATTATGAGAAAGTGAAGACCCCAGATAAGGCCGGTGTCCGGGCTGTCTGCAAGGTCTGCCGACACGAACTCCAAGGTATCCCAGAGCGGTTAAAAAAACATGCAGCCAATTGCACAGGTCCACCAACACCAGCACTTCAAGGTCTAGCTGTAGCCGCAACAGAAACGGGGACTTCATCTCAATCTGAGCAGCAGCAGCGCGTTGAAACTGTTGTTGATCAAAACGATGTGGTGGTGATGGAAGTTGAACCTCTGTCAACTTCAAGTTCTGCTTCAGCGGCAGTGAAGCGCCCAGTGCACGGTCAATTAGCTGCTGGTACATTGGCCGCTAAGATACCCAAGCTGAATTATGGTCTACAGAATTATGTCATCAGAACTTCAGCAGAAAAACGTGGTGAATTAGATCGTGATGTAGCTAGGATGGTGTATGCTACGAACTCCCCATTTCGCTTAGTAGAAAATAGACATTTTATAAACCTTGTAAAAGATTTACGACCAGGCTATCAACCACCATCCAGAAAGGACATAGGGGGGAAATATTTGGATGTTATCTACACAGAAGAGCGGGAGGCGAGAAAAAATTTGGAAGGTGAACTTGTCTGTCTAGCATTAGACGGTTGGAGCAATATTCATAACGAGCCTATCGTATGTGCTACAGTGACGACCTGCTTAGGTGATATTTACTTAGTGGATACTACAGACACCTCTGGACATCCTCACACAGCGGAATATCTTTATGACATTGCGAAGCAGACAATTGAAAACACGCACAATGATTTTGGGTGCATTATATGTAGTATCGTCACAGACAATGCTGCTAATGTAGCAAAGATGCGAGAGTTCTTGAAAGAACGACTGGGTTTCAACATGATTGCGTATGGATGCACGCCTCATCTTCTAAATCTGACTTCAAAGGACTTAGAAATGGGTAATGTTAAGGAGCATGTCACACAAGTTGTGAAGTATTTCCGAAATAACCACTTTGCTAGTGCCCAAATACGCCAATCATCGTGCAGAAAGTTAGTGATGCCAGCAGATACAAGGTGGAACACAATGTACGATTGTTTAAACTCGTATTGTGAGGCATGGCCGACACTTGTGACAATCTGTGATGGACATACTGACCGCATAGATGTTGCCATTGCCAATAAAGTTCGTAATGTAGTAATCAAACGTTCTGCAGATGAATACCGACTTTGTTTGAAACCAGTAGCTTGCGCTCTCGATAAAGCTCAATCGGACAATTGCACAATAGCAGAAGCAGTTGAATTATGGAAAGATGTAAAAACGGCCCTGCATAATGACACTAATAATTCAACAAAGCGTGCGGCCGGTAAGCGTTATCAACAAGCTGTGACACCTCACCACATGCTGGCCAATCTACTCCACCCTAAATACCGTGGTCGAAACTTGACTCAGCAAGAACGTGAAACTGCACTCACCGTAGCATCCGAAATCCCTGGTTTGATGACTTTGGTAATCAAATTCGAGGCCATGGCACCACCATTTCACATTCTTAAATTTAACGACGAAGTTGTTAATGGAGTAACCTCTCTTCATTGGTGGAAGTCGCACAGACGTGACTTCGAGGATGATCTGCTGGAAGCATTTGAATTCACTCAGCGTCTGATGTCAGCTGTGGCGGCGTCAGCTGGTGTCGAGTGCGTGTTCTCCAGCTATGGGCTCGTGCAGAGTAAGTTGAGAAACAAACTTGGAACTTTAAAAGCGGCTAAACTAGTATTTCTTTTTCGGTCCCTAAACTGTGACAAAGAAAATGACTTCCGGTTTCAGTTGAATGATGATTGTTGACTAGACTAGTGAAGTACAATTGCAGCATTATTGAAAACTGAAAGTGAAAAGTGATGACAGACACATCTATCTGTGACTCAGTTAGGTTTGCGCGATATTGCTTGAGAGAATATCGATATCGTTATTATAAAAAAATTGCGGTATCTCAATAGTCAATATATCGAGTGTTCTGGTTAATCACTTAATTGTGAATAATTAAAGAATATGCATCCCATCATTCATAACATATTGAATATTTTGAAAGCAATTTCACTGGAAGCCGTTGCTGCCTAAGTCAGCAACGGTTTTCAGTGAAATTGCTTTCAAAATATTCAATATGTTTATTATGTTACGAATGATGGGATGTCTATTCTTTAATTATCACTGTTTGAACTAATAATATATAGAGTTCAAAATTTATATATTACGTCATATTAGCAACGATTTTTCAATTTTGTTCACAATTGCATCACAGATACAGTGAGTAGCAATAGGACAGAAATGATGCAATGCATAAATCTAACGAATTAGCCCTAATTAGATGCACAAAATCTATGAAGGTATGCAAAAGTCATCATTGTCTAAGTCTATCAACCTTGTTAACTTCTGTCTTTAAAAATATGCTCAAATTAAAATTGATAAACTGGTGTACATTTTTCAACAATTTTGGTGGACGATGTTGCTGTCTGCGACAGCTCTATCATCCACCAAATTTGTTGAAAAATGTACACCAGTTTATCTTTAACCCTTAGCACACTGATGTCGAAATTTTTAAATTTCAAATTAAATTTAAAGATAAACTGGTGTACGTTTTTCAACAAATTTTGTGGAAGATGGTGCTGTCACAGACAGCAGCATCGTCCACAAAAATTGTTGCAAATTGTACACCAGTTTATCTTTAAATTTAATTTGAAAATTTAAATTATCATGCTCCAGAGTGCTAGGGGTTATGTTTATTTTGAAAAATTAAAACTCCTACATCAGTGTGCTAAGGGTTAATGTAATGTAATGATGTGTTTACGTGTTACAATGTATATAGTTTCTTGCCAGTTTCAGCAATTACTGATTTTGATTTTTGAAGTTGTAGTAAACTACTTAATTTAATAACATTTCAATCTTTATTGTTTTAGTGTTAAATAAAATGGAGCCCAAAAGTCCAACTTGATAAGCACTAGCCAATAGTAATCGAGACACTCAATGACACTCCAGAGTGACTCCAGATGCATGTCATAGCTGAAAAAAGAGACAGTGTCTTGCTTTAAAAGAGTGTGCTTTTGGAATTAGACTAATAGTAATAGCCATACTGGCCCATACATGACTTTTCATGTACACTATTGCTTTAATGGTCATGTAGTGACATGTACGCACATGGAATTCTCCTCTTCTTTACAGCTTACACATACTTAATGATCATACTTTGTACACATGTGTGATGTACTGTGTACATGAACCTCAAGTATGTAGATGTGGACTCGTGCACTGGGTCTAGTCTTGCTGATGACAAATATGAGCAATTAAGTGTATAATTCTATTTTGTGTTGATGTTCAAGTGCCATGGAAGCAGTAAAATAATTATGTTACTTTAATTTAACAAAATTACTGTTAATTGTATTAATTACTTGAAAATTCCTCTATTTTTGCAAAACTGATTTAAATCACGATTTTTTCGATAAAAATCGAGTGATTTAAATCATGATTTAAATCATGATATAAATCAATTGATTTAAATCAAGCCAACCCTGCCAGTCAGAGTATCAAATTTGGCCAATAAAGTCTTAAAGGAAAGGATCAGGGAACTAACATATGCTCTTGAATGAAAGCTTGAATGAAAGCTTTATATCATAATCAACCTATAGCCCACAGTAAAAAAACATAAATAAATCAGTATAATTAGAAAAAAGCAGCTAAATACCATTTATGCCACTCTGGCGGGAACCAATTAGTGACGCAGCTGGACCTATGTGCTCTGATCTATGCCGAGCAAATAAACAAGAGGCCCAAGGGGCCTGTATCGCTCACCTGGACCATACGCATCTCACCTAGAATGGTCATTAACAATAAGTAAAACTCTAATGAGTTGAGCAGACTTGTAACAAGAAAACAGAGGGCATGTTTCTTTATGTATCAACTTCTCTTGAACAAACTTTAGTGGCCCTTAGTCATCAATATCATATCTCTAAAATTTCAGCCCAATCCGTTCAGTGGCCTTGGAGACGAAGTTGCTTTCATGAAAACCAGGCCATCCAAGATGGCCACACAACCATTTGGCAAATCAAGTTCCCTTGATCAAACTTGGTTCAACTCGTGCCCTAAATGATATTTGATGACTTGAATCAATCGCTCAATTTCGGCGAAGATTTTTAAAGACAATTCTAAAAATTGACCAAATCCAAGATGGCCACCTGACAAATTGGCTGATTGGCTTCGTTTGAACAAACTTGAATCTCTACAATCTAAGGATGCTTCCTGCCAAATATAATTGAAATCGGCCCAGTAGTTCTAGAAGACATTTTAAATTTCCCATTGCTTTAGTATGGGAGCTTTTGACAGGAAAATTATCCACGATGGCCGCCAAACCGTTTACCCGACAGTTTCGAAAATTGTAAATTTGAGATCAGAATACCCAAAAGCACATATAAAACCAATTTCAGCCTCAACATCCATCAAATAAAAAAACCAAATATGGCCACCAAACACACTATATTTTGATTGGGCCACAGCGGTCATGTTTTTTGACGGATCAAATTCATGGCCCTACTCCCTAACCATATCTGCCAAATTTCGGCCCAATCCCTTCGGTGGTTCTGGAGAAGTCGTTTTCGGTAAAACTAGGTCAATTAATATGGCCGCCAAACCATGGGACCAATCAAGTTCCCGTGAATAAACTTTGTTCAGCCCTTGCCCTAGATCATATTTCATGAGTTTATTTCAACCCATCAAGCGGTTCTGGATAGTTTTAGACGTTTCTAAAAATCAGCCAAAATTCAAGATAGCCACCGGCCATATTGGCCACTCGGCTTCGGTTGAACAAACTTGAATCTCTACAGCCTAAGGATGCTTCCTGCCAAATAAAATTGAAATCGGTCAAGTAGTTCTCGAGAAGATATTTTTAATTTCCCATTGCTTTAGTATGGGAGCTTTTTGGCGGGAACATGATCCAAGATGGCCACCAAACCGTTTATCCAACACTTTTCAAAATCCATCAAATAAAAAAATCCAATATGGCCGCCAAACATACTGTATTATGATTGGCCCACTGCGGACATTTTTGATGGATCAATTTTCCTTGAACAAACTTTAATGCCCCTTAGTCCCAATCATATCTGCCAAATTTCGGCCCGATCGGTTCAGCGGTTCCGGGGAAGTTGTTTTCGCTAAAACTAGGTCAACATAAATGGCCGCCGAACCATTTGACCAATCAAGTTCCCTTGAACAAACTTGCTTCAGCTCTTGCCTTAGATCATATTTCATGGGGTTTGCTTCAATCCAGCAAGCGGTTTCGGAGAAGATTTTTAAAGACATTTCCTAAAATCGGCCGAAATCCAAGATCGATCGGCTTCGTTTGAACAAACTTGGATCCCTATGCCCTAAGAATACTTCCTGCCAAATATAATTGAAATCGGCCCAGTGGTTCTTGAGAAGTCGCAAATTTTGTTGAATTCCACCCAATGGTTTGGGAGGCGATAGCGTGACAGATGGAGCGATGGACAGACAGACGGAGATTACAATATCCATAAAATTTATTTTAAATGTGGGGATAACAATATTATTTGTTCACATTGCTGTAACTGACACTTTCAGACAGGAAAAATTAACTGATATACATACATACATAATTAACATGTAATATCATAAAAATATACTCACAAATGGCAAAAATACCACGTTTTGTCCCCCAAAAATTGATGGAAGGAAGAATGGAAGAAAATAGAATTTTAGATATGTTGTAGAGCACACCTAATGCTTTATTGTCTGTAAAGCACAAGTTTCTTCCACCTATCCCACATGGTCATCCTGACAGTTGAATATGGGATCATTTTCAGGTTGGGCCAATTTCAAGGGTCTATATTTCAAAAATGTTAAGAACCACATTTTTTCTTTTATGTATAAACTACATGTTGTAACAAATATATATATATATATATATATATATATATATATATATATATATATATATATATATATATATATATATATATATTATATATATATATATATATATATATATATATATATATATATATATATATATATATATATATATATATATATATATATATATATATATATATATATATATATATATATATATATATATATATATATATATATATATATATATATATATATATATATATATATATATATATATATATATATATATATATATATATGTAATTGACCCATCAAGTATTAAGTTTGTAAGTCTAATAGTTTTAACATAATTGTAATCACAAGTGGGTCTGAAAATTTGTCACTTTGAATAAATTTTCATTTTTAATGTTACCTAGGTTACCAACACGAGCACAAAAATTATTATGAAAACAACTCAGATTTTGGAATCACAAATCTACATCATTGACCCCTATGGGATCTGGCGTGTGGGGTGGGTGTATCCCATACTTCGCTTGTTCTTTTCTAACATAAGTTTTTGTCGAAATCCTCAGGGTATGAGGAAAACATGTATAAGTTTAAAAGACACGGTCTGTCCTAAAAAAATTATTATGCCCTGCATATTTCAAGAGGGTGCCTACATGTGACCAAGCACTGAAAGTTTTATTGGAATTGGATGTCAGGTTAAGAATTTGCAGAGCCTTGAAAATGCTACAAAATGACAATTTCATGTGGTGGAACACCTCCCCACCCTGCTGTTCTAGCGTCCATATCTCCAAAAATATTGAGATTTGAGAGCTAAAATTTTGCAGGATTTGCTAAAATGTACTAATAATACAGTAGAGAAAGAATTATGATAATTTGAATTGGTCATGTAACAGAGGCCTGTTTTGGGCTAGCTTGACCACTGCAGAGGCCTGTTAGGGGATAGCCTGACCACTGCAGAAGCCTGTTTTGGGCTTGCCTGACCACTGCAGAGGCCTGTTTTGGGCTAGCCTGACCACTGCAGAGGCCTGTTTTGGGCTAGCTTGACCATTGCAGAGGCCTGTTTTGGGCTAGCTTGACCGCTGCAGAGGCCTGTTTTGGGCTAGCTTGACCACTGCAGAGGCCTGTTTTGGGCTAGCTTGACCACTGCAGAGGCCTGTTTTGGGCTAGCTTGACCACTGCAGAGGCCTGTTTTGGGCTAGCTTGACCACTGCAGAGGCATGTTTTGGGCGAGCTTGACTATAGTGTTAGTTGTACATTTAACCCTTTAATGACTAAATTTGTTAAATTTTTTTAAAATATTTACTTATTAAATGTCCGTTTGCAGGCCGGGAAAGCTTTTTTGAGAATTTACCCCTGGAATGACTGGCTCGGTTATCGAGCCAGTTATTCCAGTGGTAAATCTTCAAAAATAAGTCTTCTCTTGTCTGCAAATGGACATTCCTTAAGACCCCAAGAGAGGCCGGTTTCGGCCGGCTTAGTCGTGAAAGGGTTAATGAGTTTCAGTTTAACATACCATATGACTGTTTCCTGTCTGTCCGGGACAGCATTGTATACATGCAGCACTGAACCTGCGGCCCTGGACGCAACAATCTATGATGATCTGGAGTGAATCACTGAATTAGGTGTATCAATGTCTGGAGATGTATAATCTATGACAAGGTATGTGACTTACACGGGTGAATGTATCTAAGCACTGAGCAGATATACGCCAACTCACCAAGTCTCAGGCGGGTGATTGTATCTAAGCACTGAGCAGATATACGTCAAGTCTCAGGCAGTGGATTGTATCTAAGCACTGAGAAGATATACGCCAAGTCTCAAACGAATGATTGTATCTAAGCCCTGAGCAGATATACACCAACTCGCCAAGTCTCGGGTGGGTGATTGTATCTAAGCACTGAGCAGATATACGCCAAGTCTCAGACGGGTGATTGTATCTAAGCACTGAGCAGATATATCCCAAGTCTCGGGCGGGTCATTGTATCTAAGCACTGAGCAGATATATACTCCAAGTCTCAGGCAGGTGATTGTATCTAAGCACAGCAGATATACGCCAAGTCTCACGCGGGTGATTGAGCAGATATACGCCAAGTCTCAGGCGGGTGATTGAGCAGATATACGCCAAGTCTCAGGCGGGTGATTGAGCAGATATACGCCAAGTCTCAGGCAGGTGATTGAGCACTGAGCAGGTATGCGCCAAGTCTCATGCAGGTGATTGTATCTAAGCACTGAGCAGATATACGACAAGTCTCATGCAGGTGATTGTATCTAAGCACTGAGCAGATATACAACAAGTCTCATGCAGGTGATTGTATATAAGCACTGAGCAGATATGTGTCAAGTCTCAGGCTATAAAAGCCATCTGTGACATCAGTGTGAAACAGATGTATACTGTACACTAGGCTATAAAATAACATTACCTCTATGACATGTAGATGTCAGACTGTTATTGTACGCCAATTATTTATAGTTAGCACACTAGACAAACCGATTAGAGAGGAAACGAGTATTTTATCAGAAACTGGAATCTTAAAGCTTAGCCAGATCAGAAGCCTACAAGTATGGGGTTTAATTTCATCAATTTATTTGGCAAATATTACCCAAGCTTATGATCTGCTGGGACCAGCGGTTAACCCTTTAACACGCATATCAGGCAAAAATGGCTTCTGCAGTGGTCTTGAGAAATGTCCACTGGCCGATAAAAAGAAAACTATTTTTGAAAATTTACACCCTGGAATGACTGGCTCGATAACCGAGCCAGTCATTCCAGTGGTAAATTTTCTAAAATAGTCCTCTTAGCCTGCAAATAGACATTTTCTATGAAAAATTTGAGGGTTAAAGGGTTAATAAAATAACCAGCTTTCATATGATTAATACTCAACAATAATGCACATTCATGCGATTCATCAAAAACATTGACCAATCAAATTTCTGTATAGAAATACTGACGACTACCACACTAGGGTAATTCCAGCCAAGTTTGTTTGAAATCAGCCAAGCAGTAAAATTAATTAGTTAAATCATATTGCCATTATATATTAGAAATACAAAATGTTCACCTAAGTGGCCAAGCCACTGGGACCAATAAAAACTGTTTTTGAAGATTTAGTCAGTCATTCCAGTGGTAAATTTTCAAAAAAGTCTTCATGACAAAATTAAAATCTTCTTGAACAAATTTGCGGGTTACTGAGGGTTAATCTGTGGTACACAATGATCAGGAAAGATGTGGAATCCCGTGTCAACCATGCCCCGCCCATCTCTAGCTAAGCTCCACCCACGCTTCCATGCCCCGCCCATCTCTAGCTACGCTCCACCCACGCTTCCATGCCCCGCCCATCTCTAGCTAAGCTCCACCCACGCTTCCATGCCCCGCCCATCTCTAGCTAAGCTCCACCCACGCTTCCATGCCCCGCCCATCTCTAGCTAAGCTCCACCCACGCTTCCGTCTTGCACTCCTTGAAGCTCAATATCCAGAAAACTATACAGATAAGCTGCATGTTGAATACTTTGAAACTAATTTGACTGGGTGCTGTGGCAGCAACAGTGCTCAGTCAAATTAGTTTCAAACAACAGCATGTTTATTAAATAGGAAATACATGTATACAATTTGTACAACACTTAGTCCATTATCAATTCAGCATTCATGATGAACTTATCTACAGCATTCGTAATGTACACATTATTTATTATGACATCATCCTATACCTGTAGTTGATTACGATCTCATATGATTGACGGATAAACTAGAATACTCCATTGCTTATTTTTCAGTTCGCCCTCAGGCAGATAGACCATTACCATAATTCTATGTACATGTAAATAATGATATCAGGCCCTGCTTTCATGATATTATTATTGTCATTATAGGAACGTATCCATGGTGACCAGCATAGTTTTATTGTCTGTACCGGAGCCATAATAATTCTCGCATATAATGCAGCATTCCTTTGCTACACTTAATATTGCACTTTTTCATTTCAGATGCTGTAATATCTACAGAGATATGATTGCTAATATAGACCGGGCGTTTTTATAATCTTCTCATGCAACAGTTTCACATCTTCTGAAGCAGATGATTGTTCATTTAATATAATTTGAAAATATTAACCAGAATATTTCATACGTTATAAATAATTTAATATACATGTATATATTTCATATATATAGCTTTTTGAGAGTAAATTACTACTAGTATAGTGCATGCGTATAGTTTGAAATCAATAACTGCAGTACAGCACAGAAATACGTTAAAATGTTTCCAAAAAAAACCCCACAAACATGTTACATGTAGTTAGTAGATATCCAAATTTGTCTGCGATGTACAATGATGTAAGAAATGTTCTGTTGAATATTTCGTATTTAATGTGACTGCAAGCCATTGCTGTATGAGTCCAAAATATTCAACAGTGCCTTGTTCATTCTGCTTTGGAAACATTTTAAAGTTATTTCTGAGCTGCACGACGTGAAGAAATCTATTGAATGGACCTTTCCAGTTTATCCATCAATCATATGACATCATAATCAACTACGTTACATGTAGGGTGTCGTCAGAATCAATTACATCATGAATGATGTAGATACATATACGTACATCACAGTCATTTAATTGATGATGAACTAAGCATTGTTGCACGAATTGTACGTCTTTACTATTTAATACATGTAAACATTCTGTTGAATATTTTGAAACTAATCTGACTAGGTGCTCGTGCTGCCATAATAGCCATAGGCAGCACCAGCACCTAATTAACCCTTAGCACTCTGATGTCAATGTTTTATATTTTACTATGTCAATACTGAGGAAACTGGTGTACTTTTTTCAATAATTTTGGTGGACGATGTTGCTGTCTATGAATTTGTTGAAAAATGAACACCAGTTCATATATTTAATTTAATTTGAAAATATAAAATTTTGACATGAGAGTGGTAAGGTTTAAATTAGTTTCAAAATATCCAACAGCTTACCTGTATAGTCTTCTGGAAATTGATAGTCAGAGGAGTGTTCACGGATTGATCGTGGGTGGAGCTCGAGGTATCGCTAAAACTCGACTACTTGATTGAGCCACAGCTTGTGTTACGTGTACCTTACAGCTCTACAACTACAATATCCAATGTTTTTAATTTACCGTTTTAAGTATGTTAGCTACATTAATGCTAAGCTCCTGAAGCCGAAGACTTTACTTTGTTTTAATTTTAAGTGCCAATTAATCAACCAGCTTCTGCACATTTAATACACAATAATCAAGTTTATTCCATACTTGGGACAAGTAACCCTTTCACCGACAAATCTTGAATAGTTTGAAATTAATTTGACTGGCAGCAACGGCTTCTGGTAAAATTAATTTCATAATATTAAACAATTTTAACATGATGTAAGGAAATGTTCTGTTGGACAGTTTGAACATAATTTGATGCCTTCAAATCCAAATTAAATGTTCAAGATATTCAAACCATTTTATTTTACTTTGAAAATATATTATGGTATTTATGAGCTGTTCTGTACCTCTGGATAGCTCCATCTCTATTCTTAACTGTCTGATTGAGGCAGGCCACTAGACAAGAATTTCAAAGGGCATTAACTCTGGACCTGCTGAATATTTTGAAAACAATTTGACTGAAAGTTGTTGGTCGCTCAGCCACCAACAACTTTCAGTTATATTGTTTTCAAAATATTCAGCATATCCAGAATTAAACCTCATAGAAAATGTAGTCTGCTGAAATTCAGCAGCCGACAGTTAATGAGGTTTGTATTTGATGTTTCTCTTCCATTACTCTCATTCTGACAACGGGGTAAATATTTGTTTGTTGCCGCACAAAAAGCTTTTCTTTCACCAGGGGAGACAACTATTTACACTGATAATTAATGCATATATTAGATACTATATGATGTTGAGCGCTAATGATCATCTCACACATGTACAATACAGCTCAGAAATAGCGTAAAATGTTTCCAAAACAAAGGAACTTTCCTTTGAATATTTTGAACATAATAGACCCTTCCTACATTAGCGTATTTTGGGAAAATACCTTCCCGAAATGCATCGCGCATACCACTTCTGGCTGGTAACCGTGATAACCGGCGTGAAAAAACAGCATTACTTTACTATTGGAAACAGATATAAAACACTTTAAGCAGCTTATATGAAGAACTAATTTCATTATATTATTGAAGTCATACATCATTGGAAAGCTAAGCCAATTTTCTATACGTTTCTGTATTCATTTTTATAGTTTTGCCAAATTTTTAAAAAGCCCCTATTGTCCACTTGATTTAATGAATCTAGGTATAATGGTGTATTTTATATACGCAAATAACCCAGTGAAAGATTTACAAAAATATAAAAAACAAGAGGCCCAACGGGCCTGTATCACTCACCTGGACCATAGGCATCTCAACTAGAATGGTCAGTAACAATAAGTAAAACACTAATGAGTTGAGCAGACTTGTAACAACAAAACAGAGGCCATGTTTCTTTATGTATCAACTTCTCTTGAACAAACTTTAATGGCCCTTAGTCATCAACATCATATCTCCAAAATTTCGGCTCAATCCGTTCCCCCCACAGACCCCCCTTGCGGGCTGGTCTGTTGTTTTATTAACCACTATAAAAATATACTTACCGTTCAATCACTACTTGCTAAATCAATTATTTGCATTTTGCTATCAGAATAAGATTTTTATGCCTGCATACACACCTCCCCATGACTATTCCTATTCCTATGGACCCTCAACCAGGCTACTGGTTGAGTCCCACCTCCAGCCTACCATCAGGTATAGACTGGCACCAGTCTATACTCACCTCATAGTGACGCTTGTCGCTAAGCGCGCTCGCGCATGCGCATCAGAGCCCGAATAGGAAACAGATTCACTTTTCTAAATTTAAGTGCAAAATATTTAGTCTGATTCTCAAATCTTACCACGCGGGGTGGTTGAGGCCGGGTCGTAGTGATTGAACGGTAAGTATGTTTTTATAGTGGTTAATAAAACAACAGACCAACCCACAAGGGGGGTCTGTGGGGGGTTGTTATTACACCACAAAAACATCCATTACCGTTCAATCACTACTTGCTAAACCCGTAGATTTGGTCAGTGCCCCCTGTCCACATAAGGTGGGAGGAGATTTGAGAATCAATAAACCAGGATAAAAATCAAACCAATCTTATCCCTATGTTATTAACATAACATATTAGTGCATTTAGCTCAATCACACCGTGATTAGCAAATAAGAACAAGTTGAACTTAAAGAAATAACTAAAAACCAAAAGAAGACTCACCATTTCTCCCGACGCAGAGTCTTAACGAAAATGGTGGAAAGTGATTGGTAAATAGTCTTCGGCTTTTTTGGTTAACAAACAAGGATAAATTAAATCAATCTTATCCAAATGTTAACAACATAACCTAATATAGCATTTAGCTCAATCACACCGTGATTAGCAAATACGAACAACTTGAACTTAAAGAAATAACTAAAAACCAAAAGAAGACTCTCCCCCTATCTCACAGACGCATAGTCCTAACGAAAATGGTGGGAAATGCTTGGTAAATAGTCTTCGGCTTTTTTAGTTAACAAACAAGGATAAAATTAAATCAATCTTATCCAAATGCTAATAACGTAACCTAATAGTGCATTTAGCTCAATCATACCATGATTAGCCTGCACTCTGGTCTTTGAGCTAAAAGGATGTAAGGTGTATTCACATTTCCCTCCTGCTACCTGCATGATCTCATCTAAAGACGATCCCTCAAAAAGAGCGAAAGAAGTAGCCATACCACTAATGTCATCGGCTTTAATAAGGGAGAGATTAATTTGATCCGGTGAGGCTATCTCATAACAAGGCTTAAGTATTCTCTCAAAATCCATCTGACAATCGAAGAATTTGAGACCGGCTTAGATAACTCTTCCTCGTAGGAAAAACATACATGAGATGGATCGATTCTTATAACATCTGATCGCTGATTGAAGGTTCCTAATGCCCTAATAGGACACCAAAATTTTTCGGATGGCGACAGACGAAAAAGATTTTAAAATGATCGGACTAGCTGGATAGCGGTTAGTGCGAGTTATAGATAAAAAATTCCTTCTGGGATATCAACGCCGTCTCCTGAAACTATAAATCTCTCCTTTTCAGCAGAAAGAGCATGAATCTCTTGAACGCCTTCTAGCAGAGGCTGTTGCAACAAGAAAAAACAGCTTTGACAATTAAAAACAAAACCAAGAACCGGGCACAAAACCTTGGTCTGAACATCATTCACCTAAATTTTTTAAATCGACCCTTGTAAACTCAACGGGTGGAATCCCTTCTGGCAGAGTCAATCATTTCCTGATATCAGAAGAAACCTTATTCTCGAGGACTTCAGACTCGAGATTCTCCAGACACAGACTAAAATTTATTGGATTTGGATGCACACAAAGACCTCTTACTTAAGATAGAAGATCCTGGTATAGTGGAAGAAGAAGAGGGAAATCTACCAGAAAATCTAGAAGGTCTAAAAACCAAATCCTCTTTGGCCAACAGGGAGCTATCAGAAGAATTTCGCAAACCTGATCCTTGACCCTCTTCAAAACTAACTGAATCAAAATTGTTCGAGAGAAGGCATAGGCGAACATTCCTGTCCACTACTGAGACAGAGCATCCACCCCCCGAGGGGGTTGACTGTCCAGAAAAGGAGACATGTAAGAGAAGATCTGAGCATTCCGATAGGCCGCGAACAGCTCTACTAGAGGACAATCCATAAGACTAAACCTCATTCCTCCTTCTAAAAATGAAAGAAAAACCCCATGGCCATGACTGAACGAATCGAGATTTAGAAGCCTAACAGACAATCCAACCAATGCACAGAAGCCTGGATCTACTTTCCAATGAATAGCCTCTTCTATAGACTCCCTGACAATCATAGACAAACAACAACCCCTCTAAAGCTAATAGCTTCTAATAATAAGGAACAGAAAACCTTTTTGGAAGAGGAGACTACATAGAAGGATTCTAGATCCAAGAATATCTAGCCCCTTTTAATAAGGGGCCCCCCCCCCTAAAGAAGAGTCAAACTTACTATATGCTAAAGAGGAGTGCTCATAGAAAACACATAGATTACATATGCCAAAAATCCTGGGCTATATCATAATGCTTAGACCTCACTAAATAGGTAACTCAGGTTTATTATGGATATTTTAATAATACCGCTTACTCTGAATGGAGACCAAAAAGGGTCATATCCGTATAGCCTAACTTATTAATAATGCTAAAGACTCTGCAAAAATTATAGACAATATTATTTACAGAGATTTAACCAGAGATTGTGGCAAACCAAAACCCATAGTAAGTCTATGGGAGTGCTTAGAGTCAAGATATAGTCAAATCATGTGCCCGAGATCTACATGAACTACGGGAAAGTCACTAGTGATGACCGTCATCACAATTCTATGAATAGCATACATGACAAGTCACAAGGTCCTGATAAGAGAACTATGGCCCACATTAGACTATCTAATTTAAACATTGTATAACAATGGAGATTTAATAAAAAATTGTATTGAATACATCAACGGTTGCCTAGCCGCTCGGGCTTGCTGATAAATTAGATATCCTAAACAATTCGATATTTATGCCACGAGGCAGAAACTTAAAAGATTTTAATAAATTTATTGATACTTATATTTATAATCTTAGCATCAATAATTTCGTCTTTGTACTAACAAATGACATTGTGTTAGAAATCCCAAAGAAAGGAAAGATTGAACACTGATACTAGATATTAACTGATTGAATACTGAATTTTGCAGACGACATATTACAACTGTAATATCTCTGGACTTGCAAAGATTTAGAAAACTTTTTGACCGAAATAGTTGGTGGATGCTTAAATCCAAAGATTCTCGTCCGCTCTTCCCTCCTCCAGCGCAACCCCCAACCCCACTCCAACCGGCCCCCCCCCCCCCGCCAACCCCCAGACAACAACCTCAACGAGCAAAAACCCAAGACTCACCGAATAGTCCGGGAATAATCCGACCGAAAATTGCCGGTGGCATCACCAACAACCCTCAGCCAAACTGCCCCCAAAATACCCAGCAAATCCCGAGCCCCGCCCCCCGAAACCCCTGTCCGAAGGCCCGCAGCAACCCAGTCAAAATAGAGCAAAATTTACGCTATAAAAGGAAAACCAAACAAAAATCTGGAAAAAATGAAAACAAAACGAACTCACCGAAACTATGTCAACGCAGAAGAATCCGACTCATATTCCTCCTTCCTGCCCCCTTATCCGATTGATTATCCTTTCTAAGCGAATAATGTACTTGTAGACATTAATCCTGTACTCATAATGATCCTATGAAACCTTTACTGAATCTAATTCTTTTCAGCGACTGAGGAAATTATACTACGATTTACTTAAGAATCAGGGTTATCCCCTCCACAAATAAACTCCCTTTGGTTAAATAAATAGGTCAACCTGCCGACATAAGAGGTAATAGGAGCGAGAAAAAAGGCTGAATGGCCCGAAGACAACCGGCCATCTAAAGTTGGATGAAAGTAAAAATCGTATCTCGAAATAATGCGTAGAATACCACCTGACTTATCGGCTTATGAAATGCGCATAGAAAATAATCTGCAACAAAATCCCATACGGTAACCAGTCAGGAGAGTCTTTAATTACGCTGAAAATTGTCGCTGATAAACGAATAAATGTCTGAATAGACTACAATTCCAAGAGAGACTACAAGACTGGCAATGACTTGGAATGACTATTTTCAGCCATTAAACATTCCCAATATTAAACAAAAACTGAAATAAGACTAATTCTTAGGCAAGAAGATGACTAGATTCTAGGAATGCGGATATGGAAAAAGGGAAACGGAAATGCATAAACCCGGAAGTATACTACAGGAAACTGATCAAAATCCTACAACCCGGATGTACAGAATTACCGGAAGAGGAAGCTGAAAACCCGGAAATGGATGAACAATGTAATGCCGGGTAAAACCGGAAATGACCCTATCCCCGGCTGTACGAAATCCGGATGTGGAAAAAAGGAAAAAGAAATGGATAAAACCGGAAGTAGACTACCGGAACTGATCAAGATCCTACAATCCGGATGTACAGACTAACCGGTAGAGGAAACTGAAAAAACGGAACCGGAAATTGATGAACAATGCAATGCCGGGTCCAACAGACCCGGATATGCATTCTTCCGGAAGCTCTCATGAACCCGGAAATGGAAAACGGAAGTCTATCCAGGTCTGGACGACCCGGAAGTACACCCCTAAGACCAGAAGCGGAAGTGTACTGACTAGCGTCCAAACCGGAAACGGAAACGCCTCTACCGGAATTCGAAAATAAAAGGAGTCCTCAGACTCCGGATATCCGGAATGCCGGAAGCGCTAATAGAACCGGAAACGGAAGTAGGTACCAGATCTCTAGGACCCGGATGTCCTACATAAACGGAAGACAGACCGGAAGTGGCCGGAACGGAAATGGTAACCGGATCTTGCCTACCTGGATTACCCACTAAACCGGAAGTCCTACCGGAAACGGAAACCACCGAAGACGGAACCGGATCTTGAAGACCTGGATGTCTTGCTAGACCGGAAGTTCGGACGAAAAAAGATTGAGATGCAGAAAACGGAAGTAAACCAGAGTCCACCACAACGGAAGACTAGGTATCGACCTCTTAGAAACAGGCGCTCTAGAGACAACTGTAACTACCGGAACCACCGTAAAATTGGCATTATCATAAGGAATGGCCTCATGGACGCCGGTTTCAGCCGACGCCACCACTGCTTGAGGATTATGCCCGTCACCCTCAAGTCTTAAGTGGATTTTATCTGATGCACTCTCCGAGCACACCTTCAAGAGCCTGGATGCTCTTGTCTTCTGCTTTGGTGATACCAACACCTGCCTAGAGGTCAGAGGGACCGGCTTCCCCCATTTGCGGGAACGCCCGCTAGCCTTCGGGCTATCCTCCGGACTTGACGAGCCTTCCTGCTTTTTGGCCTCTTTTATTGCAGAAGAAATTTGTTCATCGAGTGATTTTGTCAACACTGTGGCAAACGATTCAAATCTCGCAAAAAGCGCCATCACGGCGTGCGAATTTCCGGATGAGTTTCCCCCCTCCTTTGCTACCGATAACGGAACAGAGGATTGAGCAAAGGACACCGCCTTTGCCTTGCTAGCAACGGAGGAAGGGGAAGGACGACCAGAGGCAGCGATTGTTAGCCGACAAATTTTTAAAGAACGCTTTCACTACCGAAAACCGGCCACCCTTTACAAATCCCACACATAGCATTAGTAGTACAGGACACTTCGCACAAACGTGCCCGGCGAACTCGATCGAGTGATGACGATCACATTTTGCCGACGAACATTTAGTCTTATCTGACCTTTCGCTAACTCCTACAAACGAAAAAACGTAACAATGAAGCATACCGCTCAAACTCTCACACAAGAGACACCCTCAACTCAGTTCTAACGGCGGGAAAATTCAAATTTCCTTACCAGAAACTTTCAAGGGATTTTAAGATAATCCTTATAATGCACTAGAAATAACTTCGTTACAGGCTCTATATATATGGACTGGACATTATCAATGATGATGATGATTTAGGATAGGCATAACAATCAAGATACCACGAAGCAAAACGATCCTCGCGAAAACCGGTAATATATAAATTCGTCTATAAGATACCATATAAACACAATTATACTCCTAGACGTAACTTAGGGAGGATTGACTTCATATTGGGCATATTGTTCCGAGATATAAAGTCAAAAGGTATCACTGCCACAGCGCAAAACAAAAACTTATATAAATATTTTTAGACAACTATTCTGCATGCAGAATAATTGAAAAGTGAATCTGTTTCCTATTCGGGCTCTGATGCGCATGCGCGAGCGCGCTTAGCGACAAGCGTCACTATGAGGTGAGTATAGACTGGTGCCAGTCTATACCTGATGGTAGGCTGGAGGTGGGACTCAACCAGTAGCCTGGTTGAGGGTCCATAGGAATAGGATTAGGCATGGGGAGGTGTTTATGCAGGCATAAAAATCTTATTCTGATAGCAAAATGCAAATAATTGATTTAGCAAGTAGTGATTGAACGGTAATGGATGTTTTTGTGGTGTAATAACAACAGTGGCTCTGGAGACGAAGTTGTTTTCATGAAAAGCAGGCCATCCAAGATGGCCGCCCAACCATTGGCAAATCAAGTTCCCTTGATCAAACTTAGTTCAACTCGTGCCCTAAATGATATTTTATGACTTTTGAATCAATCGCTCAATTTCAGCGAAGCTTTTTAAAGATATTTCTAACAAGAGGCCCAAGGGGTTGGGTCTGTGTCACTCACCTGGAGCACATGCATTTTTGTCACAATTGTTGGTGGGTGGTTTAGGAGTAGTCTTCTAAATGAGTTTGTGGCCAATATGGCCGCCAAACACGCTACATTTTGATTGGTCCACTGCAGCCATGTTTCTGACATAGCTTCATCCCTTGAACAAACTTTAATGGCATTTGGTGCCTAATCATATCTTGCAAATTTCGGCCCAATCCGCTCAGTGGTTCTGGAGTTGTTTTGCCAAAAAATAGGTTATCCAAGTTGGCCGCCAAACCATTTGGCCAATCAAGTTCCCATGAACAAACTTGGTGCAGCTCTTGTCCTAGATGGTATTTCATGCCTTTTGAATTGATCCCCAAGCGATTTTGGATATGATTTTTAAAGACATTTCTAAAAATCGACCAAAATCCAAGATGGCACAAGAAGAATACATTTTAAATTTCCCATTGCTTTATTAGTATGGGAGATTTTGGCGGGTAAATGAACCAAGATGGCCACCAAACCATTTATCCGACAGTCTCAAAAATGGCAAATTTGAAATCACAATACGCACAAACATACATAAAACCAATTTCGGCCTCAAAATCTATCAAATAAATAAATCCAATATGGCCGCCAAATACTCTATATATATTGATTGGCCCACGCCGACCAGGTTTTTTGATGGATCAACTTCTCTTAAACAAAGTTTAATGGCCCTTAGTGCCTCATCATATATCACAAATTTCGGCCTGATCGCTTCAGCGGTCCTGGGGAAGAAGTCGCTTTTGTGAAAACTAGGTCATCCAAGATGGCCGCTGAACCGTTTGGTCAATCAAGTTCCCTTGAACAAAATTAGGTCAGTTCTTGCCCTAGATCATATTTCATGAGGTCTGAATCAATCCCTCAAATGGTTTCGGAGAAGATTTTAAAAAACATTTCTAAAAATCAGCCGAAATCCAAGATAGCCACCAGCCAAATGAGCCGATCGGCTTCATTTGAACAAACTTCAATCTCTATGCCTTAAAGGGAATCACCAGACCCTCTATACTACTGTGTATAAAATGAATCTACAGAACGTAACGTGTTCAAAAATATAATTGTAAGATCTGTGCTCAAATTAGAAATATATATCTTCGTTATTTAAATATGTGGTACATGGGTTAAATTTCTATTCCCGGATGAGGCGTATGACGTCATAAGTTGAACGTTTTTCTCGATGTCATCCAACGCTATCGCAATAAAATTGCGAATTGCATTTTTATCAGGGGATTTTCTTCAGCGGTTTTAGGAATATATAAACTATATTTGCGGAAATGTTGAGGAATATATACTAACAGTCCTTTGTCTGATTTCTCTGGTGGTGCCAATTTTGACATGAAGTTTTGATCTTGAGATAAATGAATGACGCGATAGTATAGGCAATTCAATATAATTGCCACTATTGAATCAACACTCTCACTGGGGCTACGGCAGATAATGTTATTAAAGTTTCATCTATTAATATGAGAGTTTAAATAGTTTGTACATACATCCAGTCCATCTTTAGGTACTTATGTTTTCATACTAGCCTCAAAACTTCCTGAGATTTTGCAATGTTAATGTAATTGGCAGGTATCTTCATAGAAAATGGCCATCTTACGGTTCGGCAATTAATGTGTAAAAATAACAAATACATTCCATAAATTTGCGATAGTGTGATACGTCTTAATCTCTTCAATCTGTACATATATAAATGATGTCGATAGCATTATCACCGATAGAGATATCACCATCCAAATGCATGCACTCATGTCTTCAGAGTGCCGTTATTATGGTTCTTGTCGGATGGGATTCAACCTATGACGTCATAGGTTTAATTAACTCGCAGAAAATTATAGTAACATAGCGTTTTTTAACACCATTTTACTCGGATTTATGTACAAATGTCGGGGATAAGCTTTACACAGTAGCTTAAATGTGGGCTCTACAATAGAACTGCGTGTTTTATGCAAACGATGGTGACCCTTCCTGTGTTCCCCTTTAAGGATGCTTCCTGCCAAATATAATTGAAATCGGCCCAGTAGTTCTCGAGAAATAGACATTTTAAATTCCCCATTGCTTTAGTATGGGAGTTTTTGGCGAGAAAATGATCCAAGATGGCCGCCAAACTGTTTATCTGACAGTTTTGAAAATTGCAAATTTGAGATCAGAATACCCAAAAACATATATAAAACCAATTTCAGCCGCAAATTCCGTTAAAAAAATCCAATATGCCCGCCAAACATGCTGTATTTTGATTGGCCCACTGCGGCCATGTTTTTTGACGGATCAACTTCCCTTGAACAAAGTTTAATGGCCCTTAGTCGCTAACCATATCTGTCAAATTTCGGCCCGATCCCTTCAGCGGTTCTGGAGTTGTTTTCGCTAAAACTAGGTCAACCAAAATGGCCACCGAACCATGTGACCAAGCAAGTTCCCTAGAACAACCTAGGTTCAGCTCTAGGCCTAGATCATATATCAGGGGGTTTGCTTCAATCCACCAAGCGGTTTCGGAGAAGATTTTTAAAGACATTTCCTAAAATTGGCCGAAATCCAAGATGGCCGCCGGCCAAATTGGCCAATCGGCTTCGTTTGAACAAACTTGGATTTCTATGCCCTAAGAATGCTTCCTGCCCAAAAAAAATTTGAAATCGGCCCAGTAGTTCTCAAGAAGACATTTTAAATTTCCCATTGCTTTAGTATGGGAGCTTTTGGCAGGAAAATGATCCAAGATGGCCGCCAAACCGTTTATCCAAACCTTTTAAAAATTGCAAATTTGTGATCAGAATATACAAAAACATATAAAACCAATTTCAGCCAAATATATACACCTGTGCAAAAGTTAAGCACCACCCTATTTTTACGCACATGCGAGGGTATATTCATGTGCTATGAAGAAAGCAATAGCATAAACATTTATGTACCCATCCATCTTAGTGCAAGAGGTAATAATGCAACTAGAGGAATGCTGATTATGATGGTGGGGAAACACTGTATGTTTTTGTTTGAACTTGAAAACGAGGCCTGAATATGGTTACGTTGACACAACTGACAACTATTGCCCTACAGTTGACACACGTGGCTAGATTGTCATTAATGGTGTCTGAAAACGAAGTTTAACATCTGTGCACGAGTTTGAGACTGTCATTATTAATACCGGGTATATCCACCTTGTGCCTGGATGACGGCCTGGACACGACGTCTCATGCTGGTCACCAACCGACTGATACGCCATTGTGGTATTCGTTGCCATTCAAGATGGAGTGCGTCTGTTAATTCCTGTAGGTTCTGCACAGGAGGATCCCTCCTTCTCACCATGTTTCCCAGAATGTCCCAGATATGCTCAATAGGGTTCATGTCAGGGCTCCTTGCTGGCCATGGTAGGGTTTCGATGGCATTCTGGCGGAGGTATTCATGCACAGCTCTAGCACGATGTGGTCGGGCGTTGTCATCCATGAATATAGGGTGGGTTCCAGGTGCATGATTTACAAAATGAGGGACCACAACTCTATCCAGTATGGAATCTTGATATCTTTGTCCATTTAGTGTTCCAGGTACAGTCAACAGATCCAGCTTACAATCAAATGAGATGCACCCCCATATCATAACGGAACCTCCACCAAATGGAACTTCTTCCATGATGTTACGTTGGTCGTACGCCGTGCGTCTGGACCTCCATACACGCGTTCGACCATCTGTGGCATGAAGCAGGAACCGACTTTCATCGGACCAGTGTACCCGTCTCCAGGATCTCATGTTCCAGTGTCTTCTTTCGTTGCACCACCTCAGACGCTCCTCTTTGTGGTGTGCAGTGAGGAGAGGACGTCTGACAGGTCTCCTAGCTTTCATGCCAGCAGCATACAGTCTCCTTTTGACGGTAGACATTGACACTCTATTGCGTGTGTCCCATTGCTGGCTGAGCACTCTGCTGTTGGTGAATGGAGATCTCCTAACAAGGCGTACTAGGGCTCGATCATCACGGGCAGTAGTCTTCTTCGGTCTTCCAGATCTAGGCCTGTCCTTCACCTCGTTAGTTTGCCCATGTTTTGCAATCAAACGACTGATTACAGTATGGTTAATGTTCAGCTGTCTGCCAATCTCTCTGCATGACATACCAGTGGTATGCATGCCTATGATTTGCCATTTCACACGATCACTTAACCTTCATCTTGCCATAGCGGTTCACAATCAAGAGCTAATTCTCTCTGTACAAATAAACCACGGTCATGAACACAAAATTCCTAATCTTGTCGCCTAAATCTGTATGTAATGTTCTACACCTCAAACTGGACTTTTACATAACTGAACACGTGTGCTGTTTCCCGCCACGCACGGACATCAAGCGGCGTGAAGTCATGCATGCATGTGCATTTCGTACTTGGAATTATGTCAGCTAACGCGGGGACAAAAAGTATGGCAGCCTAGTTGTACCATCATGTTTCTACGTTCTATTGTCTTTGCTGGTGCTTATCTTTTGCACAGGTGTATAATTGAAATCCACCCAGTGGTTCTTGAGAAGTTGTTTAAAGAAAAAAGTTGATGGATGGACGGATGCCGGACTGACGGTCGCCATGGCATAAGCTCACTTGGCCATTCTGGTCAGGTGAGTTAATAATGAATTTATGATTAGGCAATTGTATGCGCTTTCCAATAATGTAAATAATAAAGTGATTGTAGTTTACCATAGGAACGTCTTAATTGCGGTGTATTTTAGTACAATAGTAACTCAATGCTGCTTACCAGCCAACAATTCCGCGTGGAGCATTGATTTTAGGGGAATCCCGGCGTAATGACGTCAATGTGGGCAAGGTGTATTGGACTGGAAGAAATAGCTACCAAGGCGGCGATGTCTTCCCATCCATGTTCAAAATACATGGACATGTAAATATGTACTCAATAGGATCTTTTTTTAACCATTACCACTCTGATGTCAATATTCTATCTTTTATTACGTCAATAGCAAAAACCTGGTGTACATTTTCCAACAATTTTGGTGGACGACGTTGCTGTCTATGACAGCAACATCTTCCACCAAATTTGTTGAAAAATGAACATCAGTATTTTAATTTGAAAATTTAATATATTGATATCACAGTGGTAAGGGTTAATATGTCATGTTCAACATTGTTTTGTTAACGGCAACGTTTAAATTTAACTTATTTATGAGCTGCACTGTAATAATATATCAAGCTATTGATAGTTTTACATGTGTGTGCGTGGATGCTTTTGGACACATTATGACCATATTATATATCAAATGACAATTGATAGAAATGTGTTCAGACGGAAACAGAAATAACACATGACAAAGACTGACAATTAACCAATCCATGTGTGTATGAATATACATGTACATACGTAATTTGACTGGGTTTTTTGAAGCGCTAAGAGACCGGACCTTTCCAGAGTAATGACGTCGTATGACGTCCTAATCAGCTAAGCGGCGTGTAGGATGACGTCATAATCATTACGTCATAAATGATTCTATATGAGCCCGTCTATAACTCTTAATAGTTTGACACGTAAGAATTGTATGTCTCTACTATATGTATTTAATAAACATGCTCTTGAATATTTGGAAACTAATTTGTCTGGGTGCTGTTGCTGCCATAGTAGGCAGCAACAGCATGGCAGCAACAACACCCAGTCAAATTAGTTTTAAAATATTCAACAGCTTACCTGTACACTAGTTTTCTGGAAATTGATAGTCAGGGAGTTCAGAGATCGTTCTATCCCAACATGAGCGAGGTGTGGGTGGAGCTTAGCTACAGATGGGCGGGGCATAGCTAAAAATGGAAAGGTCCATTACAAATTATAATTAGAATGCTTGAATATCACTTTTCCGTTTCAATTTTCAAATGTTTTGCAGAAACATGACATTTTTCATTGATTTCCACTTGAATATCACTTTTCCATTTCAAAATATAAATTCCATGAATTCCGTTATTGCGGAAAACCAGTCCTTATGAGATAGCCGGATGGACAGATGGATGGAGGAGATTACAACGCCTCCACCCTCGCCCCCCCCCCCCCCAACAAACCCCTCCCAGCAGTTTTTCATAAATAGATGGCAGAGGCACAGATTTAACATCAACATGTATGTCATGTAAATTGATTCAAATATATGCACTATATACCACATGTATACAGTACAGAACATTTAAATAGCTTCACTATGGTTCTAAAAAAAACCCCAGAAACATGTTAATTTAAATACCAGTAGCACAATTTTGAACACGATGTAAGAAATATTCTGTTTAATATTATGAACATAAGTGGATTGGAAGACAGACTTGCCTTAGGCCTTGAATGGCCAAATATGTTTGAAAAAATTTTAAAATGTCCATTCCGAATGTCCATTTGCAGGACAAGAGAAGACTATTTGTGAAAATTCACTACTGGAATGACTGGCTCTGTTTACAGAGCCAGCCATTCCAGTTGTAAATTTTGAAAAATAGTCTTCTTTTATCCTGCAAATGGACATTCCTCAAGATCACATCAGCTGCCCATTTTGGCTTGCATGACTAGTAGAGGGCTAAGCACCAATGGCTTCCTGAATCCAAGTACAGGTATGTTCAAAATATTCAACAATACATGTTTTATTTTGTTTCAAATGTCACCACGTTAAGTTATTTTTTACGTGTACTGTAAGTATTATAATATAGGCAATACATACGATACGTATAGTGCTGAGTCATATCAATGAAACAGGCAGTGTGACCTCTCAGCAGGGTTCAGAATGACTTTAATGAAATATGATGATTCGCTCCGTGTAAATAACGACATGTATTTCAATCACTTCAACTTGAGACTGTGACCCACACAAGCACGCACCCACGAGCACGCGCACGCACACACATACACAGATCAAAGTGTAGTTATTGCTCCAGTTTAGTGAGATTAAATAAAGTCTATGTCTAGAAATATTTTAGATAGTGAGATGGGAGATACGCAGTAAAAACCTACATACACAATCTACAATAAAAAATTCAAATAAAGGGCAGCTAAAAATGTGTTATTGAAAATAGTTATTTAAGAAAATTTGAAATCTCCTAGAAAATGTCTATTTGCAGACCAAGAGAATCCAAATGGACATTTCTCCAGACCACAACAGAAGCTGTTTTTAGCCGGATTGAGTGTTAACCCTTTAAGGATGAAGCGGTTAAAACCGGCCTCTGCAGTGGTCATGGGGAATGGCCATTTGCAGGCCATGAGATTATTTTTGAAAATTTACGACTGGAATGACTGGCTTGATAACCGAGCCAGTCATTCCAGTGGTAAATTTTCAAAAATAGTTTTCTCTTGTCCTGCAAATGGACATTCAATAAGTAAATATTTTAATTTTTTCGACAAATTTAGTCATAAAAGTGTTAATGGGTTAAATGAATAATATACATGTCAAATAAATATGAATACAGTAAATGAAACCATGGCAACACCACTGAGGGTACACCAGGTACATGTACACAGTAAATGAAACCATGGCAACACCACTGACGGTACGCCAGGTACATGTACATAGATTTGTACACAATTCTCAAAATACTTCAGCTTTCATCCTATACATGTGTACATGTATGTCAGGCCTAGAAATTAACCACTGATCCTACAATCCATATACGGATCTGTAACGGATCACTGCTTTAGGATAGTAAGTGATCCGGCTGGATTACTGCGTTTCAGTAGGACTAATTTTATGACAACTCAACCATCTCAGATTTACTGTTTCCTTCATCAACTAGTTGTTGTAATCTGTGCTGTTTTAACCCTGGTGGTCATGCCGACCAAATACAGCCTCTACAGTGGTCTCGAGAAATGTCGATTTGCAGACCCAGAGAGCACTATTTTTTTTAAACTTTCCAGTGGAATGACTGGCTCAATAAACAAGCCAGTCATTTCAATGGTAAATTTTCAAAAATAGTATTCTCTGGGCCTACAAATGCACATTATGTAAGAAAACGTATTGACTTCTTGGCGATTAAATGATTAATTATCCTAATAATATTGTGTAAATGGTGTATTCAGAACATCTGATTAATTCTATATTCTGTGCAGTACTACAGTTATGAGTCATGGCAGTGTACGGGTCAGTACAAAATTCCAGGGATCTGTAAATTTTCTGATGTATGGGTAATGATTAAACAAGAGCTCTGCAAACGGCGCATAATACAACACCCCCACCCACCCCCCACGATGACAAACCAATTAATGAGAGCTATCAGAAAATATTTATTTCTTCCTCAGACCCATCATCCTTATGAAGTGTCAAAGCGATCTGTTAAACGGTCAAGGAGGTACATGTATCATCCGGAAAGCAATTTTCAAAATGGCTGCCGCTGACTGGTGGCCATGTTGGATTTTGGATTATCGTAAATTTTGATAAGTTTCTTCACCAGACATATTCCAACAACCCTAGGAAGTGATCCGATAAATGGTAACAGAGATATCATCCAGAAACCAACAATTTCGAGAGGTTTTTTCTCCAGACCTAGTCGAACCACCCTATGAAGTTTCAAAGTAATCCGATAAACGGGAGCAGAGTTATCATCCGGACACCAATTTTCAAGATGGTGGCTGGCGGCCATCTTGAATTTCAGATCATTGTCAATTTCGATAGGTTTCTTCTCAACACCTAGTCTAACCACCCTATGGAGTTTCAAAGTGATCCGATAAGCAGTAACGAGTTATCATCTGGAAACCAATTTTCAAGATGGCCACCGGTGGCTGGCAGCCATCTTGGATTTGTTATTTTCTAACCAGTTGATGCATTCTTTGCTAAATCTCATTAAATATGCATGTATTCTCGACCAATCAGACGGTGATACCCGTTGCCAAAAATGGGTAATAAGGTTACGTACTCGGATACTCCTGGAGTGAGTTCAGGAAGGCGAATGTTCGGTGAACATTCGCATTCTACACGGTACAATGTTCAGTTAGTAACGGAAAACATTTGTCGTGCTCCTGAACGCACCCCAGGCACGTGTAAAACAACTATGTATGCATGTGCATGTCTATGTAAAAGTGGAGATTTTCGGTTACATATTATGTATGAAATAGCGAAATCAAAAACAACTGAATGTCAGGTTTGCAGATTTTGTAAATCGCTTCCATTTCCGTAAGACAACACTATAGATGCTACTGGTGCATATATTATTCTAAAAAGTTATGCCTATTACGTCGGCTCAAATTAGACTATATTGTAATAAACCCATTTAGAGAATATCTTGGTATATTCATCCAGATTTCAAAAGAAATTGTGGATTGAAAATTTATTAAAATATACGCGCAGTCATCACACTAACTTCATACTCAGTAAAGAATACCCAGGTGCGGAGTTCACACACGGTCCATTTTATACAAAATTATGATTGACGATTACGCTGACATTTCGGCAATTATCATTTATGGCCACGAAAAACGCTAAAGGCGATGCATGTACTTAACACAAATACGGCTCCAATTGCAATAAAAGTGTACATGTATGGGTCCTTGACTGACTGTAAACCGATTCCGCTTTATGTTTAATGACGCATAGTAAGAATCTTTGTCGCGTTACTGAATACATTTGATTGCGCGTTTGACTTTTTTCGTGACTGGTTTAAAATATTTCATGTTGCGTTTAACATATTGTAGGACAGGTTTGACTTTCCGTTAGACGCGCCTATAAAATAAATTAAATACGTTTGGTGTTTGGCCACACCTGTAAACGCTACGAGCTTTTGATGCTAAAAAGATGCATTTTTGTTTCGTTTTTGCTTCATCAAACAGCAAAGCCAACTATGATCTGTACTATAGGCTTGCACGATTACACGATTATATCGAAAATCTTGATTATTCTTTAAATCGTTAATTTATGATTAAAAATTAAATAATCGAATAATCGTGAATAATTTCTACTGCATAAAATATTTCAAAAGCTGCAATTTAATTACTCTTTAATGCAATCTCTCCTGAACATTGTCATTTTGCTCAGTGAATATATGTCCATTTGCAGGCCAAGAGAAGACTATTTTTGAAAATGTATCACTGGAATGACTGGCTCGAGTATCATATGGACATTTCTAAATACCATCGCGGCTTTCATCATTCATATATACCTTTGTTATTATGTCTCGGTAATTAGTACCCAAGCTGATTAATCGAGTATATCACAATTATTCTTAAACAAAAGGCCCAAGTCCTGTATCGCTCACCTGCAATTATTAGCCACTGGCACAACCGAACAAAATGAGATGTCCACTGGAAAATTTACCAATCAAATTTCCGTGAAAAAGGTTTAGCCAAGTTTTACTAAAACAAGGGGTAGGGGTGCAATTATTGGGTATATGGGAGAATACATCATAACACTCATTACACACTACGACTGGTTTCTCACTTTTTTATGCTCATCAGCCTGACATCGGGTCGATGCAGGATTCATACCCATAAGCTTTAGTTTATTGAGTCTACATGTACCCATCCACTGGTGCCGTGTAAGTGTGTCTCATAGACTGTAATTACCACATGACGATAGTATACCATAGGTTAGGCTATGAGTAAGTGTGTAATGTGAGCTATGTGCGTTTGGGTCAGGTAGCTATTCGTGTATGGTGTGAGGTAAATATGGGTGTGTGGGTGGGGGTATGGGTGTGTGGGTGGGGGTATGGGTAGATATTTGTGAATGGTTGGGCGTAATGATGGGTGTATTGATAGGAGTAGCTAAGTGTGCAAGAACATGGTAGCGCTATAGAGGCGGTGTTTTCCAAGGTAGGAGTGGCTATCAGTGAATGCAGTGAGATAGCTACATGTATACATGTACGAACAAGAATTCCGAGGAATAAAATGTCTCGGCTTTCTTCCTCCTTGCATCTTAACATGAGAACTCCATGACATTGACCGTGACTTTGTGACGTGAATGTTCACTGATCCTGAACAGGAGGTCCTATAGGCTTGTATCTGACCTGGAACATTAGCAATGCTTCACGTAAAGCCGTACACACATTTTGCCAGAAATTCAACAATTTGGTTAAAAACGGTTTTGTCCTAGATGAGGTTTTTTTAGCTTCAAATCAATGCACCTTTCCAGTTTTAGCTCTGCCCTGCCCACCTCTGGCTAATCTGCACCCATGCTTCGACCGCATTGGATTTGATCAGTCCCTCAACTCCCTGAACATAAATATTCAGAAAACTATACAGGTAAGCTGTTGAATGTTTTGAAACTAATTTGACTGGGTGCCGCTAAACACAAAAAATCCCGTAACACAAAAACTTAAAGTTGAAGAAACAGAGATTTGTACCAAGGTCACAGAGCCCTTGACATGTGACCTCAATGTCATCATGCAGATTCCTAACAATCTAAGTAATCTAAGTAATCGGTCATGTATCCAAGTTTAGTTCCAATAGTGTTAACCTGAAAGTTAACCCTTTAACAATCATATCTGCCAAAAATGGCTTCTACAGTGGTCTTGAGATATGTCCATTTGCAGACCAAGAGAAGACTATCTTTTTAAAATTTACCACTGGAATGACTGGCTTGATAACTGTTAAGTGTTAAATTTCTAAAAATAGTCTTCTCTTGGTCTGCAAATGGACATTTTCTATGAAAAAATTGAAATTTAAAAAAACAAATTCAAGGGTTAAAGGGTTAATATTGATCCCGAATAGTTAAAAGTAGAGGTTGCGGCGTAGGCGCAAGGTAGTGTTGGGAATTGGTACTATTTTTGTGATCGATGATTGGTTTTATATACTAACCGATGATCAATTAATGATTGATCATAACAGATTGAAGGAAATTTCAATTTCCCTTTCTCCGAAATCTAACAATACTTAACATTATATTACTGTTTGATAATACAAGCTAGCTAGCTGCTCTAGGAATCTAGATTTAGAAAGCCTTACCGGCTCCTAGAACCGGGTACCCGGCTCCCAATAACCGGGTACCCGTTTGCCAGTGAGGCTCATATTGTTTGCATAGCTACCAAACAAGAGAATACCTGGGATGGGAGGCAGGGTCCGTAATATAATGGTAAGTATTGTTAGATCTCCGAGAAAGGGCAATTGAAATTTCCTTCATTCTCCTTCAATCAATACAGTACTTACCATTATATTACTCTTTGATAACACCAGATTTAGTCGGTAACCTGGTGGGAAGGGGAAAGCCATACATAGCTTCTTTTGCCCCTGGAGAAAGATCTTAGACTTAAACGTGACATACGGAGACCTAAGAGGACCGACAAGTTTAGGGACCGAATCACATTCGCGTCACCGCTCTTCCCCACCCCACCCCCTTTTTCTCCTACGAAAAGCGAGAACTCACGAACATGCATCTCGCCTGAAAACACAAATATGCGAAGAGGGTTAACAGCTCTTTGCATACACTAGCCTGGGAATGAGCATGAATATATAAGATGAATGATCATGATATATAAACATAATACAAAAAACTGTCTAACTTGAATTACCTCATGAATTATGGATTCCAGACGTGGAGCCACCAACCAACACACCCCACCCCGCCACGCTACAGCAAAGATCGCATTGATTATGATGACAAGAATGAAGCGGGCAATAACACCCATATACTGATCCTGACGGATGTATAAATGGAACCAGGAACCATATCGCATAGCATTCCGGGTATATTTACTAATCAACAGAAATTACATTCCTAACGAAGGCCAAAACGATATGTGAAGAAACAACAAAATGTAGAACACGGTAAAACCACAGACCACACATCTAAATCAAGAATTTTGACACCACCAATCATTGCAAACAGATCGTGATAACATGCAATACTTGAAGATTCCAGTTTTTCTGGTACCAAAACAGTACGCAGCACCCAGAATCAGAGGCACAAATTAATGAAACATTTTCTTCACATATAAATCCAAGACAACACGGTGTGATGTCACCCGCTCGGATCATACGGAGAAACGACGTCAGCCGATTTTCGTGTTAAAAAACACTGTATAGCCAACATCTTATTTCATATCTGCCGATCGCCTGTTGGGGTTTAAGGTAGGCGACCAATCTGGCATATTTCGTTGTTAACACGCGTCCCAGATTTGGGGTTCAGAAATTGGAACATGCAACAGACACAATTTTGACGACCTAAGTCTTTTAACTATGGAATAACATGGAATTATACAACCTGGATGTCATCGGCTCCATCATTGGTAATCCGAATAATCCTTAGAGAGTGAACACAAAGCTATCACAATCACGGAAAGACTTAGAAAACTTTAAGAAAGCTAAGACTTCCAACTGCAAAAAAGCATGTAGCGCTTGTTGCTATGCAAACAAGAATGAGCTTCATGGTAAACTGGTACTCAGCAGTTGGGAGCCGGGTACCCGGTTCCAGGAGCCGGTAAAGCTTACTAGGTCTATAGTCCTAGGGCCAGCTATCCAAGATAGCTTGTATCAGAAGTAATAGAATGGTGAGTATTGATCGAAGGAGAATGCAGGAAATGTAAATTTCGCTTTCTCCGAGATCTAACAATACTCACCATTCTGTTACTTCTGATATACAGCTGGCCCTGACAGCTGGCTCTAGGACTATAGACTTAGAAAGCTTTACCGACTCCATGGAACCGGGTACTCGGCTCCCAACTGCCGAGTACCCGTCTACCATAGAGCTCATATTGTTTGCATAGCCATCAAACAAGAGAAATCCATGGCTAGCCTCCGTGGGGCAGGGAGGCTGGGTCCGTAACAGAATGGTGAGTATTGTTAGATCTCGGAGAATGCGGGAAATGTGAATTTCCCTTTCTCTGAGATCTAACAATACTCACCATTCTGTTACTTTCTGATACACAGCTGGCCTTGACAGCTGGCTCTAGGACTATAGACTTAGAAAGCTTTACCGACTCCTTGGAACCGGGTACCGTCTACCATAGAGCTCATATTGTTTGCATAGCCACCAAACAAGAGAAAACCATGGCTTGCCTCCGTGGGGCTGGGAGGCTGGGTCCGTAACAGAATGGTGAGTATTGTTAGTTCTCGGAGAAAGGGAAATTGACATTTCCTGCATTCTCCTTCGATCAATACTCACCATTCTGTTACTTTCTGATATACAGCAGATTTGTTCAGTAACCTGGTGGGAAGGGGCAAGCCATAAATGCTACTTTTGCCCCTTGGAGAAAGATTTTAGACGTAACAACTTGACTAACGGAGACCTAAAAGGACCGTCAAGTTATCGAAACCGAATCACATTCGTGTCACTGCCCCCCCCCCTTTTTTCTCCTAAGAAAAGGGAGAGAACTCACGAACATGTATCTCGCCTGAAACACAAATATGCCAAGAGGGTTAACTGCTCCTTGCATATCCACATGTATTAGCCTGGGAATGAGCATGAATATATAAGATGAATTAACATGATATATAGACATAATACAAAAAACTCTCACTAATGAATTACCTTATGATAACTGGACTTCAGACGTACCGCCTCCAACCATTCACTGGTCAGGCCATCAGTGACACAATCTGGTTGTCATCCTCACGCTCGACCATGCCTCCTTTAGGTTCTTTTCTAACCGAAGTGAAAAAAGGGTGAAGAGCAGTGTGGCCACTTAACTATCATCTCAAAACAGCTAAAGCGAGTGGATTGGCTGAGTCTGACACATCCCTCATATAGTAATCCGTAAATGAGGACTCACAGTGCCATTGTGCAATGGCCATGATGTTCTCTAACGGAACAAAATTGTAAAGGGTGGTCGAGGTGGCTATTCCTCGAACATTGTGTGCCCTTACGCCTTGCACCTGGTGCCCAGTCGCCATCTCATGAGTAGTCTGAATGCATTCGACTACCCAACGAGAGATAGTATCTATGGATGCGGCGCCATAAGGCTTCTTATGACAGATCCATAGATGTCTATCGTTCGACCGTAACGAGTCAGTCCGTTTCTTGTACTTAGTCAAAGCACGGACCGGGCACCAGACACTGGCATCACGATCGAACCTAGTTAACTTCGGTATTATGATCGGTTTGCCGGGATATCTCAAAGATTGATTCTTTGACATAAACTCTGCTCGTGGCAGAAGACGCAGACCCTCTCCAGAGACAATAAATCGGTCCCTCTCTGCCGAAAGCGCATGGATCTCACTGCGCCTTCTAGCTGAGGAAGCTGCCAATAGAAAAACCGCCTTTAGAGTCAAATGCTTTAGACTAGCCGAATGCAACGGTTCGAAAGGGTGCTTGGGCAGTACATTAAGCACTAAAGATAGACTCCAGGCTGGAATGACTACCGGTTGTCTCGGTCAGAGATTGCTCATTCCCTTCACCATCACATTTAACTGGGCCACCTCTGGACTATCCCTGTTGGCTAGACAAGGGATAACTGATGCCAAAGCCGACTTGTATCCAGCAATTGTGACGGGAGCTAGTCCTGAAAAGAACAGCTCACAGAGAAAGTCTGCTATTTGCTGAATAGTGGATTGAAAGGTATCAATACACTTTTCTTCACACCAGTCTGCAAATCTGTTAACCTTGTTGTTATATGACTTGAAGGTTGACCTCCTTCTCGCAGCCGCGATGAAATCAGAAGCTTGTCGAGAAAAGCCTTCCGACGTGGAACGTTGTTTGATAACATCCACGCAGTCAAATTTAAACATTTCGGGACGCTCGTGTAGGAAGCGTCCCTTGGCCTGGGAGATTATGTTCGGAATCTTGGGCAACTGCACTGGGTTTTCCACCAGCAGATCTAGCAGATCCGTGAACCACGCCCTGCTTGGCCAATACAGCGCTATTAGCAGGACCAGACACGGTTCCTCCCTGATCTTCACCAATACCTTCGGCAGAAGGATGGTGGGTTGGTACGCGTAAGCGTGCATCCCCCTCCAACTTATCGCCAGAGCGTCTGTATCGACGGCATTTGGATCTGGAATCGGCGAGACATAAGTCATGATTTGAGCATTTCCTTTGTGGCGAACAAGTCCACGTTGGGTTTGCCCCAATGCTCGAAGATCCTTCGTAGAACTGGAGGGTTGAGGGACCATTCTGTCGGCAGAATTCTCTGTCTGCGAGACAAAGTATCCGCCAGAATGTTCAATCGGCCAGGAATGTGAGCTGCTTTCAAAACAACCGAGTAATTCCTGCACCATTGAATCAAGTGCCACACTTTGATACAAAGTGTGGGTGACCTAGTCCCGCCTTGGCGATTTATGTATGATACTACCGTCGACTTGTCCGACCATATCAATATCACCTTGCCCCTGATTATAGGAAGAAACTCTTCCAACGCCAGTTCCACTGCCATCATTTCCAACAGATTGATATGCAGCTGACTCTCCAGGAGAGTCCATGTGCCCGAGACCTGGTGTTCTCCCAGGCAGGCACCCCACCCTTCCAGCGATGCATCCGTGTACACGGACAACTGGGGGCGAGGTAGATGCAGCGAAACCCCTACTAGGAGATTCTGACGCTGTTTCCACCATAGCAGATGCGATATTATCGGCTCCAAAACTGGCACCAGTTTTGACAGGGGTTCTGTTCTCTGTTTCCACAGAGACATCAGATACAACTGGATAGGTCTTCTCATTAGAGCAGCGAACGGGATCACCTGCTCCATGGAGACCATCATACCCAGCATCTGAAGAAACCGCCTCGCCTGAATGTGGTTTCCCACTCGAAAACTCTCGAGGATGGCTAACAGAGACACCACTCTGGGCTCTGACGGGTAAACCATGCCTTCCTCGAGATCGAATCGCATCCCCAAATAAACGAAATGTTGAGTGGGTGTCAACTCGGATTTCTCCTTGTTGACTATCCAGCCTAGATCTGAAAGTAACTTCAGAGTCAGAGCAGTATCCACGTTCAACCTGGCTGCCGAGTCTGCCTTGAGCAGCCAGTCGTCTATGTAGGTGTGTAGCGCCACGTTCTCTTTTCTGAGAAACGCGGTCACCGCAAGGACCACTCTTGTGAAAACCCTCGGAGTTGTCGACAGGCCAAACGGGAGAACAGTAAACTCCCATACTTGATTCTGAAACGGAAATCTCAGAAACCTGTGCCAACTCCTGTTCATGGGAATGTGGAAATATGCATCTTTCAGATCGATCGACACACACCACATTCCCTTCCTCAATCCCGCCATTATCGATCTCGGCGTTTCCATCTGGAACCGAGGCGTATGGATAAACAAATTTAATGGCTTGAGATTGAGTATGGGTCTCCATCCCCCGTGCTCTTGGGGACAAGGAACATGTTTGAAGCCTGGAGTGTTCCGGTTCGCTGGTTTTATTGCTCCCTTCAGAAGCAAACCCGACACTTCCTTTTGCACGGCTGCTAACTTGTCTGGCTCCCTTAGTACGGGTGTCCAGACAGGTGTCAAAGACAGATTTTGTGGCGGAAAGTCCCACCACTCCGGCATGTACCCCTGGGATAACCATCCCAGGACCAGACTGTCTGACGTCACACCTCGTCAGGCCTCGACGAAACGCATGAGCCTTCAACCCACCATAGACGCCTCGACGTCTAATGGGGTTGTCCGGCTCGCGGTCCGCTCCCCCCCCCCCCCTCTCTTAACGAGAGAGAGAGAACCATTTCGGTCTTGCCACGGCGGGTATAACTGGCACCGCGGTTCCTGTCGCACAGGTGCGGTCCAGGCGCATATGAAGGGAGCTCTCGTACCCTCAGGTACGATCCGCCCCCTTCTGTCCGCCCTTGGAGGACTTACCCTTACCCTTCCCCTTCCTGCCTCTAGGGCGGTCAGGAGCAACCTTGGGGAGGGTAGGAGCCTCAACAACCTTCCTGGCTTTCTTAGCCGGTGGCGGCTGAGAAAAACCAGCTGAAGCAGAAGTCGCAGCAGGCTTAGCTTTCGCCTTGCCCTTATGCTTCTTCTGCTTCTTTGGAGGTTGTCCAGCTAGCGGTTTCCCTACAGCCCCTAGTGCGTGCGCTTGCCGCACTAGCTCCAGCTGTAGGTTGACCGCCAACCGATTCTGCGCGATACTGGCCGTATCCTCTAGGATGGCCCGCGCTTGGCCACCGAAGATGCTAGGCCTGGTCAGGGGTGTCCCAAGAAGACGCTCCCTGACTGCCGTAGCCGGACGCATATGGTCAATAACCATTTGCCTCCTGGATTTGGTCACACGCGCCTGCACCCTTGCCAATGCGTCCATAGACAGCACCAAGCCATCATTCACGCACGAAAGCGCCACAGGTGGCACAGGGTGGCCTGTCCCCGCTTCAGACCACACCGACTGAAGGAGACGATAAGAGTGGTTGACAGCACTCATAGCTGCCCTCACACCCTCGTCGCATAGGGACAGGACTTCCTCTTGGTGTACCTGGGACCTGTCCACAAGTGCCGGACCGGGGCCACCCGCTCCAGCACTGTGAACCCCCAGGACCCATCGGTCATCCTCCGTGACTGACGGTACTACACCATATCTGTCGTATTCCCCCCCGCGGAATACGACCCCTTGCCCGCACCTCCCTGGAGACCGCATGGAGCATAAATAGCATCCAACAACTCTATGAACCGTGGATCCAGTCCCACTGACTGGATCCGGGCCGCGGGCAAGATCCCCATCCGAATCGATGCAACCGACGGACGGGGCGCATCCTCCTCGGCCGTGGTCGAAACCACAGACGGGTCCACCCTGGCTAGCCAAGCCAGAGCCTCGGACCAGTCTACTTCCGAGGAGGAAACAACCGCAAACACGTCACCCGTTGACGCGCTCACAGGTCTGCCAGCCACGGCCTCCCGGCAAGGAGCCGCGGCTGACACACCAGGCACTCCGGTACCACCCGGTTCCGCCGCCACCCCATGACCCATACCAGTCCATGAGATAGGTCTGCACGGTAAACCGTACGGACCTGTAGCGGACGCGGAACCATGGCCAAACACGGGCGCCAACGGCAACCCATGTCCGACCGCCGGACCGGGCAAGATAGGTGAGTACCACGCCCGGCCCTACACACCGGTCACAGCGCCAGCTGGTGCCAAACCAACCGACACGGAACCGGTGCCCGGTACCAAATTGGCCTCAACCACAGGCGGAGCCGCTGCCCTGGGTTGCGCCAAGCCAGACAGATGGAGGGCGGTTCCGTCCAGGACGGAATCGACCTCCATATGCTCCACCCGTGGCATCACAGGCCGCAGCAATAACTCCTCTTCGGCATCCTCATTTTCAGACTCTGAAGAGTCGTCACCAGACGAGGAAACCGCGGAGCCGTCCTGGTGGACGGCTCCCACACCTGACGGACCGGCCACCGCTACTGGACCACCCGGAGGTGGCCGCAGAGAGACAGAACCCGCCAGGCCGGAGCCAGACAGGACTGCCAGGGGGCCGTACGAGACGGCCCCCTCGGTAACCAGTCTAGAACCCTGTCCAAGGACAGGGTCCATACCAGGCATGGAGAGAAACTGCCCCCCAACCTTCGGGAGCAGTGACGACACCAGCGTGGGCAGAACGCTATGCAGAAAACCCTGCATAGCCGGACCGAACCACGCCGGCGGTGCCATCTCCGCCACCTCCAGCTGGGGACGTGGAGCGCCCCCACCGGCCGAACCGGATGCTCCATGATTTAACCTCGGACCGCCTGACCCCGCGTCAGACCCAGCCTCATCCTTCTGGCCAAGGAACTTTACCATCATATCGACGGACCACACTGCGCACACATTACAACGATGATCAAGGTTACAGAGCGTACACCTAAAACAGACATGGTCCTTAAACACGACGCGTACAAACTTATGGCACTCGTCACATGATGGCAGGGCTTGCTTGGCCTATAAAATAAGCACAAACCTACAATAAGCAAGCGGAACGAGACATGGATGGAAGGCAGACAATTAATTTTCAAATAAATTGACCATAAATTAAATGCAACCCTCCCGCACCCCACCCCGCAACGTTACAGCAAAGATCGCATTGATTATGACGACAAGAACGAAGCGGGCATAATACACCCATAATTGATCCTCCAGGATGTATCACGGCTCCAGGAATCATATCGCATAGCATTCGGGGTATATTTACCAATCAATATAAATTATACTCCTAACGAAAGCCGACATGTGAAGAAACAACAAAATGTAAACAAACTGCTGTAGCACATGGTAAAACCGCAGACCACGCATCTCACAAGAATTTTGAAACCACCGATCATTGCAAACCGATCGTGATCACACGTAAACTTGACCATTCCAAAGTTTTCTGGTACCATTTTTAGTACGCAGCACCCAGAACAGATGCGCGAATTAATGAAAACATTTTCTTCACATAAACATCCGAGCCTCACGGGTGTGACGTCACCCGCTCGGACCCTACGGAAAAACGACGTCAGCCGATATTCGTGTTAGAAATACCGTAGCAAACACCTATTTTCATATCTGCCGATCGCCTGTTGGGGTTTAAAGAAGGCGATCGTCCGGCATATCTCGTTGTTAGCACACGTCCCAGATTCTATGGGGTCAGAAATTGGAACATGCGACACAACAAATTTTAGAGACCTAAGTCTTTTAACTATGGATAATAAGGAATTATACAACCTGGTCTTCATTGGCGGTATTCTCCATTTTATCCAGTTATATCCTTTTACGAACGCACACTATCAAATCACAGACAAGACTTAGATTTCCTTCACAAAAAACTTAAAATCTTTCCTGCAAAGAAAAAACGTGGCCAGCTCTTGTTGCTATGCAAACAAGAATGAGCTCTATGGTAGACGGGTACTCGGCGGTTGGGAGCCGAGTACCCGGTTCCAAGGAGTCGGTAAAGCTTTCTAAGTCTATAGTCCTAGAGCCAGCTGTCAAGGCCAGCTGTGTTACAGAAAGTAACAGAATGGTGAGTATTGATCGAAGGAGAAAGGGAAATTTACATTTCCTGCATTCTCCTTTGATCAATCCTCACCATTCTGTTACTTCTGATATACACCAGATTTGGTCAGTAACCTGGTGGGAAGGGGCAAGCCATAAATGCTACTTTTGCCCCTTGGAGAAAGAGTTAGACTTAAAACTTGACTAACGGAGACCTAAAAAGGACCGTCAAGTTAACGGAACCGAATCACATTCGTATCACTGCCCCCACCCCCCTTTTTTCTCCTAAGAAAAGGCAGAGAACTCACGAACATGTATCTCGCCTGAAAATACAAATATGCCAAGAGGGTTAACTGCTCTTTGCATATATTAGCCTGGGAATGAGCATGAATATATAAGATGAATGATCATGATATATAGACATAATACAAAACACTGATATTTGGATTTCAGACCTGGAGCCTCCAAACATTCACTTGTCCGGCCATCAGTGACACAATCTGGTTGATAGCCTCTCGCTCAACCATGTCTGCTTCTTAATTCTTTCTTACAAATGCCAAAAAAGGAAGAATAGCAGTCTGGTCATATAGCTATCGTCTCAAAACAGCTAAAGCGAGTGGAATGGCGAAGTCTGACACATCCCTCATATAGTAATCCGTGAAAGAGGACTCACAGTGCCATTGTGCAACAGCCATGATGTCCTTAAATGGAACACCATTGTAAAAGGGTGCAAGAGGCGGCTATTCCTCTAACATCGTGCCCTTGCGCATTGCACTTGGTGCCCAGTCGTAATCTCACGGGTAGTCTGATTGTATTCGACTACCCAACGAGAGATAGAATCCACGGATGCGGTGCCATACGGCTCCTTATGGCAGATCCACAGATGTCTATCATTCGACCGTAACGAGTCTGTCCGTTTTGTACTTAGTCAAAGCACGGACTGGGCACCAGACACTGGCATCACGATCAAACCTACTTAGTTTCGGTATAACGATCGGTTTGCCGGGCTATCTCAGATTGAATCTTTGACATAAACTCTGCTCTTGGCAGTAGACGCAGACCCTCTCTGGAGACAATAAATCGGTCCCTCTCTGCTGAAAGTGCATGGATCACACTGCGCCGTCTAGCTGAGGAAGCTGCCAATAGAAAGACCGCCTTTAGAGTCAAATGCTTTAGACTAGCCGAACGCAACGGTTCGAAAGGGTGCTTGGCCAGTACATTAAGCACTAAAGATAGACTCCAGGCTGGAATGACTACCGCTTGTCTCGGTCGGAGATTGCTCATTCCCTTCACCGTCACACTCAACTGGGCCACCTCTGGACTATCCCTGCTGGCTAGACAAGGGATAACTGATGCCAAAGCTGACTTGTATCCAGCAATTGTGACAGGAGCTAGTCCTGAAAAGAACAGCTCACAGAGAAAGTCTAGCACTATTTGCTGAATAGTGGAATGAAAGGTAACAATACCCTTTTCCTCACACTAGTCTGCAAATCCGTTAACCTTGTTGTTATATGACTTGAAGGTTGACCTCCCTCTCGGAGCTGCGATGAAATCTGCAGCATGTCGAGAAAAGCCCTCCGACGTTGAATGTTGTTTGACAACAACCACGCAGTCAATAACATTTCGGGACGCTCGTGTAGGAAGCGTCCCTTGGCCTCAGAGATTATGTTCGGAATCTCGGGTAACTGCACTGGATTTTCCACCTGCAGACCTTGAAGATCCGTGAACCACGCCCTGCTGGCCAAATGGCACTATAGCAGGACCAGGCACGGTTCCTCCCTGATCTTCACCAATATCTTCGGTAGAAGAATGGTGGGTGGGTACGCGTAAGCGTGCATCCCTCTCCAGCTTAACGCCAGAGCGTATGTATCGACGGCCTCAGGATCAGAATCGGCGAGACATAAGTCATGATTTGAGCATTTTCCCCTGTGGCGAACAAGTCCATGTTGGGTTTGCCTCAATGCTCGAAGATCCTGTGAAGAACTGGATGGTTGAGAGACCATTCTGTTGGCAGAATTCTCTGTCTGCGAGACAAAGCATCCGCCAGAATGTTCAGTTGCCCAGTAATATGAGCTGCTTAAAACAACCGAGTAATTCCTGCACCATTGAATCAAGTGCCACACTTAGATACATAGTGTGGGTGACTTGGTCTCGCCTTGGCGATTTCTGTATGATACTACTGTCGAGTTGTCCGACCGTATCAATATCGCCTTGCCCCTGACTTTTGGAAGAAACCTTTTCCAATGCCATCATATCCAACAGATTGATATGCAGCTGGCTCTCTTGAAGAGTCCATGCGCCCGAGACGTGGTGTTCTCCCAGGAAGGGCCCCCATCCCTCCAGCGATGCATCCGTGTACACGGACAGCTGGGGGTGGAGTAGGTGCAGCGAAAACCCCATCTAGGAGATTCTGACGCTTTTTCCCCCCATACAAGATGCGACATTATTGGCTCCAAAACTGGCACCAGTTTTGACAGGGGTTCTATTCTGTTTCCACAGAGACCTCAGATACAACTGGATAGGTCTTCGCATCCGAGAAGTGTACGGGTATACCTGCTACATGAAGACCATCATGCCCAGCATCTTAAGAAACTGCCTCGCCTGAATGTGGTTTCCCACTCGAAAACTCTTGAGGATGGCTAACAGAGACACTACTCTGGGCTCTGATGGGTAAAAAACCCTGCCCTCCTCGAGATCGAATCGCATCCTTAAATAAACGAACTGTTGAGTGGTGTGTCAACTCAGATTTCTCCTTGTTGACTATCTAGCCTAGATCTGAAAGCAACTTCAGAGCCAGAGCAGTATCCACCTCTAACCCGGCTGATGATCAGCCAATCAACTATGTAGGTGTGAAGCGCCACATTCTCTTTTCTGAGAAACGCTGTCACCACAAGGACCACTGGTGAAAACCCCTTGGAGCTGTCGACAGGCCGAATGGGAGGAGTTAAACTCCCATACTAGATTCTGAAACGCAACTCTCAGAAACCTGTGACAACTCCCATTCATAGGAATGTGGGAACATGCATCTCTCAGATCGATCGATACACACCACACCCCCTTCCTCAATCCTGCCATTACCGACCTCAGAGTTTCCATCTGAAAACCGAGGCGTATGGATAAACCAATTCAATGGCCTGAGACTGAGTACGGGTCTCCATCCCTGTGTGCTCTTGGGGACAAGGAACATGTTTGAATAGAAGCCTGGAGTGTTCCGGTTTGCTGGTTTATTGCTCCCTTCAGAAGCAAACCTGTCACTTCGTTTTTAATAGCTTCTAACTTGTCTGGTCCCGTTGAACGGGTGACCAGACAGGTGCCAAAGACAGATTCTGTGGTGGAAAGTCCCACCACTCTGCTATGTACCCCTGGGATAACCATCCCAGGACCAGACTGTCTGAGGTCACACCTCTCCAAACCTCGACGAAAACGCATGAGCCTTCCACCCATTATAGACGCCTCAACGCCTAATGGGGGTGTCTGGCTCGCATATCCGCTCACCCCCCCTCTCTTGACGAGAGAGAGAGAACCATATTGGTCTTGGCTTGGCCGGTCTAACTGGCACCGCTGTTCCTATCGCACAGGTGCAGTCCAGGCAGATGCGAAGGGAGCCCTCGTACCCTCGGGTACGATCCGCTCCCTTCTGTCCGCCCTTTGAGGACTTACCTACCCCCTTCCCCTTCCCGCCTCTCGGGCGATCAGGAGAAATATTGGGGAGGGTAGAGGCCCCCACAACCTTCTTGGCTTTCTTCGCTGAGGCGGCTGAGAAAACCCAGCAGAAAACAGAAGCAGAGCTATGCTTTAGGCTTTCACCTTGCTTTTTCTCTGTTTCTTGAAGTTTGCGTGGTCAGCGGCCTGACTAGTCAGATAAACTGCCAACCGATTCTGCACAATGCTGGTCGTGTCCTCCAAGATGGCCAGCGCCTGGCCACCAAAGATGCTAAGACCTGTCAGGGGCGTCCCAAGAAGACGCTCCCTGACAGCAGTAGCTGGACGCATATGGTCAAGGACCACCTGCCTCCTGGACATAGTCACACGCGCCTGCACCCTTGCCAATGCATCCATAGACAGCACCAGTCCGTCATTAACGCACGAAAGCGCCACAGGTGGCACAGGGTGGCCTGCCCCCACTTCAGCCCACACCGACTGAAGAAGACGTGGTTGACAGCACTCAGCGCTGTCCTCACACCCCCATCACACAGGGACAGGACTTCATTATGGTGTACCTGAGCTCTGTCCACCAGTGCCGGGGCGGGGCCACCCGCTCCAGCACTCTGGACACCCAGTACCCAGCGGTCATCCTCGGTGACCGACGGGACAACACCATACCTGTCGTATTCCCCCCGTGGAATACGACACCTCGCCCGCACCTCCCTGGAGGCCGCAGAAAGCTGGCCCTTGTTCATGCGTTGTTTGCCATAAAGAGCATCAAGCAACACCATAAACCATGGATCCAGTCCAACAGACTGGATCAGGGCTCCGGGCAAGATCCCCATCCTAATCGATGCACCGATGGATGGGGTACATCCTCCTCGGCCATGGTCGAAACCACAGACTGGTCCACCCTGGCTTGCCAAGCCAGAGCCTCAGACCAATCCGTCTCCGAGGAGGACACTCCCGTGAACACGTCACCCGTTGACATGTTCACGGCTCTACCAGCAACGGCCTCCCAGCTAGGAGCCATTGCTATGCCAGGAACTCCAGTACCGTACGGTTCCGCCGTCACCCTATGGAACACACCAGTCCATGGAGTAGGCCTGCACGGCGAGATAGGTGAGTACCATGCCTGGCCGGCCACACCCGTCACCGTGTTGGTTGACGGCAAACCAACCATCACGGGACCGGTGCCCGGTACCGGAGTGGCCTCAACCACGGGCAGAGCCACTGCCCTGGCTTGCGCCAGGCCAGACAGATGGAGGACGGTTCCTTCAGGACGGCATCGACCTCCATGCTCTCCACCCGCGGCATCACAGGCCGCAGCACCCTCTCCTCCTCGGCCTCCTCATCTTCAGCCCCCTAAGAGTCGTCACTAGACAAGGAAAACCGTGGAGCCGTCCTGGTGGACGGCTCCCATGCCTGACGGACCGGCCTCTGCTACTGGACCACCCAGAGGTGGCCGCAGAGACAGAACATATTAGGCCGGAGCCCGACGGGACTGCCAGGGGGCCGTACGAAACTCGGTGGCCAGTCCAGAACCCTGTCCAAGGACAGGGTCCGAATCAAACATGGGGAGAGACTGCCCTACAACTTTTGGCAGCAGGGACGACACCAGCGTGGGCAGAACGCTATGCAAGACACCTTGGCTAGCCGGACCAAACCACGCCGGCGGTGCCATCTCCGGTTGCAGACGTGGAACGCCCCCACGGGCCGAACGGATGCTCGACGATTTACTTTCGGACCGCCTGACCCCGCGTCAGACCCTGCCAAGTCCTTCTGGCAAGGAACTTAAGCATCATATCGACCGACCACACAGCGCAAATGTTACACCTACTGTCAAGACTACACTTAGTACAGTGGAAACAGACATGGTCCTTGCATAGAACCCGTACGATATGTGGCACTCGACACATGATGGCTGGGCTGGCTTAGCCTATAAAAAACCAAACCTACAATAAGCCAGCGGAACGAAACAAAAATGGAAGGCAGACAATTAATTTTCAAATATATTGACCATAAATTAACTGTCACCCTCCCGCACCCCACCCCGCAATGTTACAGCAAAGATCGCATTGATTATGATGACAAGAACGAAGCGGGCAATAATACACCCATACACTGATCCTCAAGGATGTATAACGGAACCAGGAATCATATCGCATAGCATTCGGGGTATATTTACTAATAAATATAAATTATACTCCTAACGAAGGCCAAAACGATATGTGAAGAAACAACAAATTGTAAACAAACTGCTGTAGCACACGGTAAAACCGCAGACCACACATTTAAATCAAGAATTTTGAAACCACTGATCATTGCAAACAGATCGTGATAACACGCAAAACTTGAAAATTCCAAAGTTTTTCTGGTACCAATTAAAGTACGCAGCACCCAGAATCAGATGCGCGAATTAATGAAACATTTTCTTCACATAAACATCCGAGAAACACGGGTGTGACGACACCCGCTCGGATCTTACGGAGAACGACGTCAGCCGATAATCGTGTTAAAACACTGATAAGCCAACACCTAATTTCATATCTGCCGATCGCCTGTTGGGGATTTAAAGGAAGGCGATCGTCTGGCATATTTCGTTGTTAACACACAACCCAGATTCTTTGGGGTTAGAAATTGGAACATGCGACACAGACGAAATTTTAGAGACCTAAGTCTTTTAACTATGGAATAACATGGAAATATACGACCTGGTATCATCGGAAGCGTCCATATTAATCCAAAATATCCTTTTGAGAACGCACAAGCTATCACAATTAATCACAGTAAAACGACTTAGGCGTAAACAATCTTAAGACTTTCCAACTACAAAAAGCATGTATTCTCTTGTCGCTATGCAAACAAGAATGAGCTCTATGGTAGACGGGTACTCGGCAGTTGGGAGCCGAGTACCCGGTTCCAAGGAGTTGGTAAAGCTAAGTCTATAGTCCTAGAGCCAGCTGTCAGGGCCAGCTGTATATCAGAAGTAACAGAATGGTGAGTATTGATCGAAGGAGAATCAGTCATTCCACTGGTAAATTTTCAAAAATAGTCTCTTAACATACATATGATCCTTCCTCAAGACCATTGCAGAAGGAATTTTTCAGGCCTCTCCATGAGAATTTTGAAGGGGAGTAATAACTTGCTCTCCTGAATTAAAATTGTAACCGCGAGCAGCGTCAGTACTCGCCTATAGTCTGTCATTGTTATTAAGCAATGTAGGTGAGCAATGCGATACTCACCTAAAATTAATTTTAGGCGAGTGTAGGCGAGAGGAGAGCTATCACTCGCCTCTCGTGGAGAGGTCTGATTTCTGGCTGGCTTCTCTGTTAACATTTAAAACAGTTAGAATAAAGATTTGTGTTGCCAATAGGTAGTTATATCTTTCAGTCAAATTAGTGTCCAAAAAAGTCAACATTCAGCAGATCTTATTTTTAATTTATTTCATTTAATTATAGATTAATGCCCATTTTTTCCTGATGAACATGACTAAAGGTTAATGCCATGTCTAATTATTATAGATACATGTAAACCTTGCTATACAAATGTTTGCATTAAAAAGCATTAAAATACAATGTATATAGTACAGTACTGAGTGAGAGTACTGAGCACTTATATGTAGAGTTTGAATAACACCTCTAGTCCAGGTGTCTGTGTTGTAAAAGGTGAGACATTTCAGAGGGGGTTGTTCAATGATTCCTTTGTTATGTAGGAGGGTATAATTACAGCGCAATTATCTTGTAATGTACTGCTTTCTTCACCCATTTCATTCCATACATATGATAGTTATTAGTTTACTGAACAGTAGCTATTGCTAACATCTTGATGAAGAATTTTAACACAATTTGGTTATCTTGTTTCTAGCGTATATATTTGAAATCAATTTAAATAATTTGTGATTTTAAAGATGGCATGATTTCATAGAGCTGAAAACCTGTTTCCAGGGAATGCAGAATGAAATGTTTAAGATCAGTGGCTTTGATTGAATAAAGGAGGTACAAAGCTCACATGGGATAAAAAGCTTAATTGGACACTGGTCAGTCAGGGAGAATGCAGGAAATGTCAATTTCCCTTTCTCCGAGATCTAACAATACTCACCATTCTGTTACTTCTGATATACAGCTGGCCCTGACAGCGGCTCTAGGATTATAGACTTAGAAAGCTTTACTGACTCCTGGGAACCGGGTACTCGGCTCCCAACTGCCGAGTACCCGTTTACCATAGAGCTCATATTGTTTGCATAGCCACCAAACAAGAGAAAACTATGGCTTGCCTCCGTGGGGCTGGGAGGCTGGGTCCGTAACAGAATGGTGAGTATTGTTAGATCTCGGAGAAAGGGAAATTGACATTTCCTGCATTCTCCTTCGATCAATACTCACCATTCTGTTACATCTGATATACACCAGATTTGATCAGTAACCTGGTGGGAAGGGGCAAGCCATAAATGCTAATTTTGCCCCTTGGAGAAAGATTTTAGACTTCAAACTTGACTAACGGAGACCTAAAAGGACCGTCAAGTTCACGGAACCGAATCACATTCGCGTCACAGCCCCCCCCCCCTTTTTCCTCCTAAGAAAAGGGAGAGAACTAACGAACATGTATCTCGCCTGAAAACACAAATATGCCAAGAGGGTTAACTACTCCCTGCATATTCCATGTATTAGCCTGGGAATGAGCATGAATATATAAGATGAATGAACATGATACATATACATAATACAAAAAACTCTCACTTATTGAATTACCTTATGATAATTGGACTTCAGACGTACCGCCTCCAACCATTCACCGGTTCGGCCATCGGTGACACAATCTGGTTGACATCCTCTCGTCTGACCATGCCTGCTTTAGGTTCTTTTCTTACCAAAGTGAGAAAAGTGTGAAAAGCAGTGTGGTCACTAACTATCGTTTGAAAACAGCTAAAGCGAGTGGATTGGCTGAGTCTGACACATCCCTTATATAGTAATCCGTGAATGAGGACTCACAGTGCCATTGTGCAACGGCCATGATGTCCTATAACGGAACACCATTGTAAAGGGCGGTCGAGGGGGCTATTCCTCTGACATTGTGTGCCCTTACGCCTTGCACCTGGTGCCCAGTCGCCATCTCGTGAGTAGTCTGAATGCATTCGACCACCAAACGAGAGATAGTATCCATGGATGCGCGCCATAAGACTTTTTATGGCAGATCCACAGATGTCTATCGTTCGACCGTAACGAGTCAGTCCGTTTCTTGTACTTAGTCAAAGCACGGACCGGGCACCAGACACTGGCATCACGATCAAACCTAGTTAACTTCGGTATAATGATCGGTTTGCCGGGATATCTCAAAGATTGGTTCTTTGACATAACCTCTGCTCTTGGCAGAAGACGCAGACCTTCTCCAGAAACAATAAATCGGTTCCTCTCTGCAGAAAGCGCATGGATCTCACTGCGCCTTCTAGCTGAGGAAGCTGCCAATAGAAAGACCGCCTTTAGAGTCAAATGCTTTAGACTAGCCGAACGCAACGGTTCGAAAGGGTGCTTGGCCAGTACATTAAGCACTAAAGATAGACTCCAGGCTGGAATGACTACCGGTTGTCTCGGTCGGAGATTGCTCATTCCCTTCAACATCACATTTAACTGGGCCACCTCTGGACTATCCCTGTTGGCTAGACAAGGGATAACTGATGCCAAAGCTGACTTGTATCCAGCAACTGTGACGGGAGCTAGTCCTCAAAAGAACAGCTCACAGAGAAAGTCTGCTATTTGCTGATAGTGGATTGAAAGGTATCAATACCCTTTTCTTCACACCAGTCTGCAAATCTGTTAACCTTGTTGTTATATGACTTGAAGGTTGACCTCCTTCTCGCAGCCGCGATGAAATCAGCAGCCTGTCGAGAAAAGCCTTCCGACGTGGAACGTTGTTTGATAACATCCACGCAGTCAATTGAACATTTCGGGACGCTCGTGTAGGAAGCGTCCCTTGGCCTGGGAGATTATGTTCGGAATCTCGGGCAACTGCACAGGATTTTCCACCAGCAGATCTAGAAGATCCGTGAACCACGCCCTGCTCGGCCAATACGGCGCTATTAGCAGGACCAGACACGGTTCCTCCCTGACCTTCACCAATACCTTCGGTAGAAGAACGGTGGGTGGGTACGCGTAAGCGTGCATCCCTCTCCAGCTTATCGCAAGAGCGTCTGTATCGACGGCATTTGGATCTGTAATCGGCGAGACATATGTCATGATTTGAGCATTTTCCTTTGTGGCGAACAAGTCCACGTTGGGTTTGCCCCAATGCTCGAAGATCCGTCGCAGAACTGGAGGGTTGAGGGACCATTCTGTTGGCAGGATTCTCTGTCTGCGAGACAAAGCATCCGCCAGAATGTTCAATCGGCCAGGAATACGAGCTGCTTTCAAAACAACCGAGTAATTCCTGCACCATTGAATCAAGTGCCACACCCTGATACACAGAGTGGGCGACCTGGTCCTGCCTTGGCGATTTATATATGATACTACTGTCGAATTGACCGACCGTATCAATATCACCCTGCCCCTGATCATCGGAAGGAACTCTTCCAACGCCAGTTCCACTGCCATCATTTCCAACAGATTGATATGCAGCTGACTCTCCGGGAGAGTCCATGTGCCCGAGACCTGGTGTTCTCCCAGGCAGGCACCCCACCCTTCCAGCGATGCATCCGTGTAGACGGACAGCTGGGGCCGGGGTAGGTGCAGCGAAACCCCTAATAGGAGATTCTGACGCTGTTTCCACTATAGAAGATGCGATATTATCGGCTCCAAAACTGGCACCAGTTTTGACAGGGGTTCTGTTCTCTGTTTCCACAGAGACATCAGATACAACTGGATAGGCCTTCGCATTAGAGCAGCGTACGGGATAACCTGCTCCATGGAGACCATCATGCCCAGCATCTGAAGGAACCGCCTCGCCTGAATGTGGTTTCCCACTCGAAAACTCTTGAGGATGGCTAACAGAGACACCACTCTGGGCTCTGACGGGTAAACCCTGCCCTCCTCGAGGTCGAATCGCATCCCCAAATAAACGAAACGTTGAGTGGGCGTCAACTCGGATTTCTCCTCGTTGACTATGCAGCGTAGATCTGAAAGTAACTTCAGAGTCAGAGCAGTATCCACGTTCAACCTGGCTGCCGAGTCTGCCTTGAGCAGCCAGTCGTCTATGTAGGTGTGTAGCGCCACGTTCTCTTTTCTGAGAAACGCTGTCACCGCAAGGACCACTCTTGTGAAAACCCTCGGAGCTGTCGACAGGCCAAACGGGAGAACTGTAAACTCCCATACTTGATTCTGAAACGCAAATCTCAGAAACCTGTGCCAACTCCGATTCATAAGAATGTGGAAATATGCATTTTTCAGATCGATCGATACACACCACATTCCTTTCCTCAATCCCGCATTACCGACCTCGGCGTTTCCATCTGGAACCGAGGCGTATGGATAAACCAATTTAATGGCCTGAGATTGAGTATGGGTCTCCATCCCCCTGTGCTCTTGGGGACAAGGAACATGTTTGAATAGAAGCCTGGAGTGTTTCGGTTTACTGGTTTTATTGCTCCCTTCAGAAGCAAACCCGACACTTCCTTTTGAACGGCTTCTAACTTGTCTGGCTCCCTTGGTACGGGTGTCCAGACAGGTGCCAAAGACAGATTTTTTGGTGGAAAATCCCACCACTCCGGCATGTAACCCTGGGATAACCATCCCAGGATCAGACTGTCTGACGTCACACCTTGCCAGGCCTCGACGAAACGCATGAGCCTTCCCCCCACCATAGACGCCTCGACGTCTAACGGGGTTGTCCGGCTCGCAGTCCGCCCCCCCCCCCTCTTTCTTAACGAGAGAGAGAGAACCATTTCGTTCTAGGCACGACCGGTATAACTGGCACCGCAGGCGCGGTCCAGGCGGATATGAAGGGAGCTTTCGTACCCTCAGGTATGCTTCGGCCCCTTCTGTCCGCCCTTTGAGGCCTTACCCTTACCCTTCCCGCCTCTAGGGCGGTCAGGAGCAACATTGGGGAGGCTAGGCGCCTCTACAACCTTCCTGGGCTTCTTCGCCGGCGGCGGCTCTGAAAACCCAGCTGAAGCAGAAGTCGCAACAGGCCTAGCTTTCGCCTTGCCCTTATGCTTCTTCTGCTCCTTTGAAGGTTGTCCCGTTAGCGGTTTCCCCACAGGCCCTAGTGCGTGCGCTTGCCGCACTAGCTCTAGCTGTAGGTTTACCGCTAACCGATTCTGCGCGATACTGGCGGTATCCTCTAAGATGGCCCGCGCTTGGCCACCGAAGATGCTAGGCCCTGTCAGGGGCGTCCCAAGAAGACGCTCCCTGACTGCCGTAGCCGGACGCATATGGTCAATGACCATTTGCCTCCTGGATTTCGTCACACGCGCTTGCACCCTTGCCAATGCGTCCATCGACAGCACCAGGCCGTCATTGACACATGAAAGCGCCACAGGTGGCACAGGGTGGCCTGCCCCGCTTCAGCCCACACCGACTGAAGGAGACGATAAGAGTGGTTGACAGCGCTCATCGCTGCCCTCACACCCTCATCGCATAGGGACAGGACTTCTTCCTGGTGTACCTGAGACTTGTCCACAAGTGCCGGACCGGGGTGACCCGCCACGGCACTCTGGACGCCCAGTAGCCATCGGTCATCCTCCGTGACCGACGGGACTACACCATACCTGTCGTATTCCCCCCGCGGAATACGACATCTTGCCCGCACCTCCCTGGAGGCCGCAGGGAGCTGACCCTTGGTCATCACTTGTTTGCCATAAATAGCATCCAACCATTCTATGAACCGTGGATCCAGTCCCACTGACTGGATCCGGGCCGCGGGCAAAATCCCCGTCCTGATCGACGCAACCGACGGACGGGGCGGGGCGCATCTTCATCGGCCGTGGCCGAAACCACAGACGGGTCAACCCTGGCTAGCCATGCCAGAGCATCTGACCAATCTACCTCCGATGAAGACACCCCCGCAAACACGTCACCCGTTGACGTGCTCACGGACCCGTAACCGTCGCGGAACCATAGCCGGCCACGGGCGCCAACGGCACCCCATGTCCGGCTGCCGGACCAGGCGAGATAGGTGAGTACCACGCCTGGCCCGGCACACCGGTTCCCCTGACGGCTGGTGACAAACCAAGCCGCGCGGAACCGGTGCACGGTAACGGATTGGCCTCAGCTGCAGGCGGAGCCGCTGACCTGGCTTGCGCCAAACCAGACAAATGGAGGCCGGTTCCGTCCAGGACGGAATCAACCTCCATATTCTCCACCTGCGGCTTCACGGGCCGCAGCAACCTCTCCTCCTCGGCCTCATCGTCTTCAGACTCCGAAGAGCCGTCACTAGACGAATAAACCGTGGAGCCGTCCTGGCGGACGGCTCCCACACCTGACGGACCGGCCACCGCTACTGGACCACCCGGAGGTGGCCGCAGAGAGACAGAACCCGTCTGGCCGAAGCCAGACGGACCCGCCAGGGGGCCGTACGAGACGGCCCCCTCGGTAACCAGTCCAGAATCCTGTCCGAAGACAGGATCCGTACCAGGCATGGGGAGAAACTGCCCCCCAACCTTTGGTAGCAGGGACGACACCAGCGTGGGCAGAACGCTATGCAGAAAACCCTGCATAGCCGGACCAAACCACGCCGGCGGTGCCATCTCCGCCACCTCCAGCTGGGGACGTGGAGCACCCCCACCGGCCGAACCGGGCGCTCCACGATTTCCTCTCGGACCGCCTGACCCCGCGTCAGACCCAGCCAAGTCCTTCTGGGCAAGGAACTTAACCATCGTTTCGACGGACCACACTGCACAAACATTACACCTATGATCTATATTACACAGGGCACACCTAAAACAGACATGGTCCTTGAACATTACACGGACAAACTTATGGCAGTCGTCACATGATGGCGGGGCTGGCTTGGCCTATAAAATAAGCACAAACCTACAATAAACAAGCGGAACGAGACACGGATGGAAGGCAGACAATTAATTTTCAAATATTTTGACTCATAAATTAACCGTAACCTCCCGCACCCCACCCCGCCACGTTACAACAACGATCGCATTGATTATGACGACAAGAACGCGGCGGGCACAACACACCCATAATAGATCCTACAGGATGTGTAACGGCTCCAGGAATCATATCGCATAGCATTCAGGGTATATTTACTAATCAATATAAATTATACTCCTAACGAACGCAGCACGATATGTGAAGAAAACAACAAAATGTATAACAACTGCTGTCCCACACGGTAAAACCGCAGACCACGCATCTACTCAAGAATTTTGAAACCACCGATCATTGCAAACCGATCGTGATTGCACGTAAACTTGATCATTCTAAAGTTTCCGGTACCATTTTTAGTACGCAGCACCCAGAACAAGATGCGCGATTAATGAAAAAATTTTTCTTCACATAAACATCCGAGCGACCGGGTGTGACGTCACCCGCTCGGATTCTACGGAGAACGACGTCAGCCGATATTCGTGTTAGAAATACCGTAGCAAACACCTATTTTCATATCTGCCGATCGCCTGTTGGGGTTTAAAGAAGGCGATCGTCTGGCATATATCGTTGCTAGCACACGTCCCAGATTCTATGGGGTTAGAAATTGGAACATGCGACACAACGAAATTTAGAGACCTAAGTCTTTTAACTATGGATATAAAGAACAATACAACCTGGTTATCTTGGGCGGTATTCTCCATAGTCCTTAGTTATCCTTTCAGAACACACAAACTATCACTGATTAAAGACTTAGATTCTTTTAAAAAACACTAAAATCCTTAATGCGAAAAGCATGTATTGCACTTGTTGCTATGCAAACAAGAATGAGCTCTATGGTAAACGGGTACTCGGCAGTGGGGAGCCGGGTACCCGGTTCCCAGGAGTCGGTAAAGCTTTCTAAGTCTATAATCCTAGAGCCGCTGTCAGGGCCAGCTGTATATCAGAAGTAACAGAATGGTGAGTATTGATCGAAGGAGAAACACAATATAGCTTGCGTGTCTGCGGAAGACATTGTTTGCCATCTAAGTTTAATTCCATCAAGGTGTGTTTGCAGCTAGTGTTATGTAACTCTATGATCAAAGCCAATGTTAAAGATATCCCATTAAATAGAAACATGTTTGCACGAGATATGAGATGGTTGTTGATTTTTGTTCAATTTACCTATCATGCAATACTAACCAGCGTGTATGAATCGTTGCAGTAATTGGACGCCATATTCTTTGCATCTATTGTCTGTAAAAGTCGGGAATTTTCAAAGAAGTAGGCCTATATCTGTCTTGCTATATAGTGTTCTTGCTGTATGACGGCTCAACGAGCCGTGTAACATGTTTTCGATGATCAGAAATGTAATCTTATTTATGATTCATATTGATGTATTAAATATTGTTGATTATTTTAAAACTAATCTGACTGTCATCGACAGCCGGGACAGCAGTAGGTTCCAGCGAAATGGATTTCAAATTTGTATCTGTCTATATATATATGGGCAATATTATTTCAATAAACTCATGCATAAGAAATATATGGTGTAGGTGTAACGTGTTTTCACGTGTCAAAATTTAGGATAAAAAAATAACCATTTATTTAACAGGTAATATGTGGCGAATATTTTGAACAAAATTTGACTAGGACTGGCAGACTGACAGCAATATGTTCCAGTGAAATATGTTTCAAAATATTCAGCATTGTGTATTTCAATCCTTCGCGGAAAGTACTGCATACTTATGCATACATGTTAGCTCCAATCTCACGCTGAAAGTAGTTGCTGTCAGCATTAATTGGTTTAGGGATTTATTTGTATGAAGAAATTGTACAACTTTAGCAATTTCGGCGTTAAAATCACAGCGGCATTTGGAGGAGTGTATGCATTGTTATCTCACCCACCCAGTCCCCCTGCTTGCATAACATGTACGCTAATTGCAGGAAACCATTAAAATGGTAGCCTATGTCCGCCTGAATACACATCTAAGACTAGACATATAATAAAACACAATGATGATTCCTCTGTCCAATGAACTATCAGTAACGATTGCAACGAATCAGAATGCACATGTATTTGCGCGTCGTCTATCAGATTCAAGTAGCAGATTAGTCTGTAATAAAGTTTTGACCCTTACAGACGCAAACTTACTAGACTCAAAATTTTCACAAATTTCTTTGCGTGTATCAGATTCAGGTAGCAGATCAGTCTGTAATACACTTTTGACCCTTACAGACTCAAAATTTTTCACAAATTTCTTTGCGTATTAGACATTCTTGTTTCAAAGATTTCCGTACCCATTGAGAAACTCATTTGTAGTGCAAATAATCAAACTTGCGAAATTTTTCAATTTTATTTATTTGCTAATTGATAATTTCAAAATTCAGCGTATCATACGCAAATATAAATTGTTAAAATCTTATACTTTTAGAGGCTTCAATTGTAGCACTAAACTTCTTCTAAATATCTTTGAGCACTCTAGCGTTATCTAGCAGACGTACAGTGTTCACTTTTTAAATTGCTACTTCCGGAATTTTCGTTCCCTTCTTTAGGCACAGTCTACGCGACGGTACCTGAAAAAAACCCACACAAATTTTATATAAGTTAAATTAGATCGGACCTCGTAGTAGGCACCATATTATTTAATTTTGTAGCTTATATACGCATATAGAATATTCATTCGTAGCGGATAGTAGTTATTGTTAGGCTTATTAGGAATACCATAGGAATACTATAGCGGTCATTTTCGTCCCTACCACGGTCATTTTAGCTCGCGGTCATTATGGACTGAGATCACGGGATCTACCGCCTTGATTGTATACCGCCTTTGTAAATAAAGTTAGTTCAGATTTAGCACTTGAAGTAACTAGTATAGCGTTTCTGTACCTTCTCACGCCATATTCCAACCTGTTTCTATGTGGGATTAACCCACACACACACCCCCCCCCCCCCACAATAACGAAAGCTTCGGGAACATGGTCCCAGGACAGCTATAGTTGCATAGTGAAGGTACAAAATGTATAGGGAGAAGCGCCTTTACTAATCTCTCTATATATGACTATATTGTGTCTAGTGATACAATATTACTCGGCCATGTGCACTCGCGCTTTACTGAACTCACGTCGGGACACTAGTTCCAGTGAAGGTACATGTCATGTGTATGGGAATAAGCACTCTATTATAGCTTAATCTCTATGGTCAACACCTTGAATTTTTTTCAAAACATTTGTTTATAAACTTAGAGGGCATTCACGTTTTTTGTGAGCATAATATGGAGTTGAATTCTGATTCGTTAACTGCGCGCTTTGCATCCATGCTAATTTGGAGAAGGATCACATTAAGTCAACATGCAGCCAACATCTAAGTTACATGATTTACATTACTGACCTGATCGGTAGCCGCTCCGTGCCTGTCTCTGGACTTCGCTGTAGTTCGCTACTTCGCCTTTTACAGACATTAATTATCTCGGTATTAATCTAAATATTTACAATCACAAATTGTGCATGCACTAAGCTAGACATGCATGTATTAATAATTAACCGATCTGATACGATTTACCTCTTTTTATATTTAAACTACCTCTTTCTATATTTAAACAGAATGACAACATAAGAAAATTCCCCTTGTATTTCTTGCTACGCGACACAAGTCACGCCCTAAACAGACGTCACTAGTCACTCCAATCTAAACATAGAGCCGTAGCTTCGTGCTTGCGAGCTATCTCGCTCCCGTTTAGCGTAGGAAATCTCGCGAGAACACGAATGTGGGTTTTGCCACTCACGTGATACGTTGTTGGCACATTTTTGTGGAGAATCTTCACTTATATTTTATGAAATGAGCACACCACAGGCACATCACGATGTATACAACAGTTTGTGCAAGGTAAGGCCCATCCAATGTACTTGGCTTATTTCCAATAGGGGAATTCTGAATGATTAATGATACCAGCCACGGACAGTCAGACGTGATTAATTATAATAAATTTTCTCAAATTCAGTTTAATCATTGATGATCATCATGATGGTAGATTGATGCTCATTGAAAAAAAAAGGATAGGCTCGTCTGAAATTAATTAGCTGAGATCAAATTCATTATTGTGGTCATCAGAAATACAAAAAATTTTGATTTAATTATTTATGGCTAAATTGACAATTTGGCATTGCAGAGCATCTCAAGTAAGTATGGAGGACTGATACTCACAAGGATCTTAACCAAGCTCTTGAATACCATACTATACTATTGCAGGAAATGCTACCAGAGCAAATGAAATCAGGAATACTCACACCAGTCTATAGGAAGAAAGGTGATCGTTGTCAATCTAGCAATTATAGAGGAATCGCCGTAACTCCAGTAATTACAAAGCTACTAGAAAAGTCCTCTGTGGCTGTATTAAGAACAGGATAGATCAGTCACAACATCAACTACAGTTCAGATTCACAGAGACGGTCTCACCAATCTATAGTGCTCTAGCGCTACAAGAAGCTGTTCTAGAATCCAAATCCAAAGGACTACACTCCCATGTTGCTCTGCTCAATGCGAAAGCCGCATTTGACACAGTATGCCACAAGAATCTCTTCAGGAAATTGTTCCTAATTGGGATGGACAGTTCCCTCTGGCTCATCACTACTGACATACAGCGCAATGCGCAAACTCAGGGTCAAGTAGAATAATCAGCTATCTCAGCCATTCCAGATAGAGCAAGGTGTACGGCAAGGAGGAGTGCTGTCAACGGATCTCTACAAGATCTTTATCAATGGTCTCCTAACCCAGAGTACAGAGTCCAGACTAGGTGCCACCATCGGAACACAATCATATGCCTGCCCAACGGCAACCTGTGCAGATGACGTGGCCATGATAGCGAACACTGAAGAAAATCTCCAAGGGCTGTTAGACATCGCTGCAGAATATAGCTCAGAGCATCGCTACCAACTCCAACCAGCAAAGAGTGCAGTCCTATCTAATGACAAAAGTGTATCACATGAATTCAAGATCCATGATTGTGTAGTTCCCCTAGCTGAGTCAGCGACTCACCTTGGCATACATAGAGACAACTCACTCATAAGCGGTAGATTAACCATTCAATCTAACATCAAGAAAGCCAGAAGAGCCATGTACTCATTACTAGGAGCAGGGATCCATGGGGTTAACAGACTAAACCCAGTAACCCCCGCACACCTGATGGAAATATATGTAATTCCAATTCTAATCTATGGAATGGAGTCATTACCTTTGACTCAAAGTGACATCGAGCTGATGGAAGTCTTCTACAGGAAAGCCTTGAAGCAACCAGCACCATACCTACTTCTAGGAGTCTTACCTATAGGAGTGAGAATACACCTCCAAACATTGACGCTTCTAAGGAACATATGCGCGAATGAATGCAACATCCTTCATGATTTGTGTATCCGGCAAGTAACGATGAAGGGGTTTGAGAAAAAGAGCTGGTTCAGTGAAGCTAGAAAGACCCTAGCACTCTAGCGTACCATCCATCCATGCACTACTTGATTTCCCACCCGGTAAACACTCCTGGAAGAAGACCACCAAACATGCTATGTCTCACTACTGGCATGAGAAGCTGCTACGCAGGGCGAAACTCTACCCATCCTTCAGGTACATGAATGTTGAGAACACCAGGCCTGGCTCTATCCACCCAGCAGTCATATCAGTCACCGCAAGTCACACAGACATAAGGGCCTTACCGGTGCAGATGCGCCTGCTTACTGGTACATACATACTCAAGGCTAATAGAGCAGCCTTCAACCAGTATGAGGTGGATCCAGAATGCCAACTCTGTCATGAAGATGCCGAGACATACTCACACTTTCTAGTAGACTGCGTGACCTTAGGTGATGTCAGGATGAAATATCTCTCATTGCTGCAGTCAACAATCTGCAGTAGTTGCCAAGAGCAGACAAAGTGCCTAGTCGCAACAAGTGAAAGGATGGCAATGCTTCTTATTGAACCTTCGCATGGCCTGAGCAAATGCTGCCTCGCAATAGCTGAAAACATCATCCGCCGTTACCTGTACATAGTACACCACAGACGATGAATTAAACTAATCGGTGCATGACTGTCGGCTGGTTAGCATGTGGAAATTGAAGCTGCGTGTTGCTAGTGCGTCAATAGAATAAATACATATACTGCCAGAGCCATGATGGAGTCAGAATACAATAGACTTAAAAGCCTAGGATTGAATAGTGGCAGATGCATCCACAAATAGTCCCATATGAATCGTCAGAGTGTCAGTATATCAGACATGTGAAAGCTGGTCTGCTAATCCAAGATTCTTATCTTGGCGCAGTGGTCCAGGCGAAAGATGTCTGGTTGCTGATGCCATGCGCAGTTGTAGTATGGCGGTTCGATCCCCGACCGGGGAGATGGTGATCAACAAATTAAACTAATGGGTGCATGACTGTCGGCTGGTTAGCATGTGGAAATTGAAGCCGCGCATTGCCAGTGCATCAATAAAATAAATACATATACTGCCAGAGCCATGATGGAGTCAGAATACAATAGGCTTAAAGCCTAGAATTGAATAGTGGCATATGCATCCACAGATGGTCCCATATAAATCGTCAGAGTGTCAGTAGATCAGACATGTGAAAGCTAGTCTGCTAACCCAACCAAGATTCTTATCTTGGCGCGGTGGTCCAGGGGAAAGATGTCTGGTTGCTGATGCCATGCGGATTGCAGTATGGCGGTTTGATCCCCGACCGGGGAGATAGTGATCAACAAATTAAACTAATGGGTGCATGACTGTCGGCTGGTTAACATGTGGAAATTGAAGCTGCGCATTGCCAGTGGTTCAATAAAATAAATACATATACTGCCAGAGCCATGATGGAGTCAGAATACAATAGGCTTAAAAGCCTAGGATTGAATAGTGGCAGATGCTTCCACTGATAGTCCCATATGAATCATCAGTGTGTCAGTATATCAGACATGTGAAAGCTGGTCTGCTAACCCAAGATTCTTATCTTGGCGCGGTGGTCCAGGGGAAAGATGTCTGGTTCCTGATGCCATGCGGAGTTGCGGTATGGCGGTTCGATCCCCAACCGGGGAGATGGTGATCAAGAAATTAAACTAATGGGTGCATGACTGTCGGCTGGTTGGCATGTGGAAATTGAAGCCACGCGTTGCCAGTGCGTCAATAAAATAAATAAATACATACATACATGTATCTGTCAATGATCTAGGACATGTGTTTAATATGTTTCACATGTTATTCTCTTTCAGACCGTGATATGGCCCTGTATCCGAGCAGCATGTACACTATACTGGACCACCATAGGATGTAGAGACTACAGGTTATCACACATTCAGTAGCTATGGAGTAACAGTTCTTTAGCTTTTGCATATGTGCTAGAAGCATGTACACATATGTATCCTGGACCAGCACCACCCACCATAAGATGTAGCAACTACAGATTTATTATTACATGTTCAGTAGATACAGAGTAACAATTGATACCATCATTTTCAGTTAGTCTGTATTGGTATCTCGACTATTCTTTAATAGCTTTAGTACTTGGAAGTGATAACAATGACAGATCAGAATGGCATATACGCATCAGAGCTAGCTCCTCTGACACATTCAGAGGAAAGGCTATACCCAGATTTACCTGGGACCGTGATGATATCTCCAACGGTAACAAGCGTGTCTGATATGCCAGTGGCAGAGTTTGACCATAAGAAGTTTGAGAGTGCAGGTGATCCTGAGACGGAGAGGTGTGAAAAGTTTGCTATTATGTTTGGAGGTGAGACACTTAGCCCTTTAACCATTTTACCCTTAAATATGTTCAAGAAAATTTCAATTTTCTCAAAGAAAATGTCCATTTGCAGACCAAGAGAAGACTACTTTTGAAAATTTACCACTGGAATGACTGGCTCGGTTATCGAGCCAGTAATTTCAGACTTGGTGAATTTTCAAAAATATTCTTCTTGGTCTGCAAATGGACATTTCTCAAGACCAATTGTGCAGAAGCCGTTTTTAGCCAACATTAGTGTTAAAGGGTTAACCCTTTTACCATCACAGTCTTTGTGATGTGCCAAAAATTCTGTTAAATATTTTGAAACTACTTTGACTGGGAACTGCTGCTGGCCATGGTGGACATAATAATTTTTACGATCTAGTCAGTTGAAACGGACCTTGATTGAGGTCTTGAGAAACCAGTCTTGAGAAATATGTACATGTATATTTGTATGCCAAGAGTATCTAGGAAAATTTAGCACTGTAATGGAGGATGGCTGAACCAGTCATTTCAGTGGTAATTTTTATATGCCAGCGTAAGCGGGTTCATGTTAAGTGATGGCGCTCATCGTCTGTGCGTCTTGCTGTCCGTGCATCCGTCTGATTTCTTGTCCGGACCAGATCTCGAAGAGTTTTGACCCTACACTAACAGCTGATGTGTTAGGGATAGACGAGTTGTCATGATTTCATTTTGGCGAAATCCGCCCATATTTGCACGAGTTATCTCCCCTGAAAATAATAAAATTCATCAAAATCTTCTTGCCCGAGCTATAACTCGAAGAGTTTTGAACCTACACTCACAATTTTTTCAGCAGATGTGTTAGGGATAGTCGAAGTGTCATAATTTTGTTTCGGCAAAATCCACCCATATTCTTCCTTGAAAGATTAAAATTCATCAAAATTGTCTTGTTGTTATTGTATGACCAATGCCGCTGTGAAGACTCAAGATTTTACTGATGTCCTTGCCGTGAATTCCAAATGTGTACCTAATAGAAATTGCTCCCCCCCCCCTTTCTCAGAGAATTATCAAAAACTAACTGTTCATGTTTAGCATTCCTTAAACAAGTATGCCCGCAAGCATATGTTGAGTTTCACTAAAACTCTTGTTTTAAAATATTCTGCCAACAATTTGGCATTCAGCAATCTTGTCTAATTTAATGTTATCCTGAAGCAATAAAATGAGGATATATTTGAAGATTTCAGTGACAAATTTTCTCATCTGAGCCAGCATTTTAGTTTGAAATTTGTAGTCAGCTTTATTTTGGATTCTATTGTTCTTAAGGATTAACCCTTTAACACTCAAACCGGGCAAAAACAACTTCTGCAAAGGGCTTGAGAAATGTCCATTTACAGACCAAGAGAAGACTATAAATTTTTGAAAACTTACCACTGGAATGATGGGCTCGATAACCAAGCCAGCCATTCCAGTAGTAAATTTTCAAAAATACTCTTCTCTTGGTCTGCAAATGGACATTTTATATGAGAGTTTCTTGAGCAAATTTGAATGTTAAAGGGTTAATCGCATAAGTATAAGATCATTCTGGTGATGCTAATGATCATAGTCATTGGCATCCAAGGTGAGCAGAGACATGTAGCTACTGTATAGCAGTAACAACATTTCTTCAACTTGCTCATGAAATAATCAGCTTAAAATGCAGTTGCCACTAGCTAATGTTTTGAAAATGATTTGGCTGAAAATCGTCACTGCAACAACTTGCAACCAAATTATTCTCAAAATAATCAGAACTGTTAATGTATTAATTTTTTCTAAAGATATTTCAAGCAATTCGATTTGCAACCGTTGCTGCACAATTTTGATAAAATTCTTCTCAGAATAATCATTGCCAGACTGTAACTATTGTTAGCTCCGTCTATAGAAATATATTCCTCCAAGTAGGACAGGAGTTATCTGTCCCTACCCCCACCATTTTCTCGCAATTTAAGCAGGGGATTACATGTATGATTTCGCTTGCGTCTGTCACACACAGGTTCCCATTTGATGACTTTACTTTGACTTGGAGTATTGTGATGAGACTTCATGGGAAGGTTGCCTACGGGAGTAGGAAACTGCACATTATTTTGTGGCTCAGTCATTTCATCCATCCATCTGTCTTTCTGATAATTTTTCGCCCCGTGCGTGATAATTTTGCGTTTTCGTTCGATAACTTTGCTTTTGCAGTTTTGCTTGGAATAGCATGATGAAACTTACTGGGAAGGATTGCATATGGTAGTAGAGAAATGTACCTTATTTTGTGGGTCAGTCAGTCCATCCCTCCACCCATCTATCAATCTTTCTAATTACTAGTGTTGTTGCGATTATTCGATTTGATCAATGATTGATTGGTTTGCATGTTCAACCAAGCGATTGATCATGATTTCAGAAATCGATTTTGGTTGTTTATAAATTGACTTTATTAATATATTTTAACTGGTCAAGCTAGAAAACGAATACTTTTTGGAAAATAATTTGAATTTAATTGCTACAACTATATAGTATTACTCCTTAGTCTAAGACATTAATTCTTTCAGCACTGAAATAGTATTTCTCCTTTGATCAATACTCATCATTCTATTACTTCTGATACAGCTAGCCTGGATAGCTGGGCCCTAGGACTATAGACTTAGTAAGCTTTGCCGACTCCTGGAGCCGGATACTCGGCTCCCAACTGCCGAGTACCCGTTTGCCATGAAGCTCATTCTTGTTTGCATAGCAACAAGAGACACATGCTTTTTTGCAGTTGGAAGTCTTTTTTCTGTGTAATTGTGATAGCTTTGTGCGCTCTCTAAGGATATATTGGATTACCATGGATGCTGCCAATGATAACCAGGTTGTATATTTCCATGTTATTCCATAGTTAAAAGACAGGTCTTCAAAATTGTGTCTGTGTCGCATGTTCCAATTTCTAACCCCAAAGAATCTGGGACGTGTGTTAACAACGAAATATGCCAGATGATCGCCTTCCTTTAAACCCCAACAGGCGATCGGCAGATATGAAATTAGGTGTTGGCTTGATGGTGTTTTTAACACGAAAATCGGCTGATGTCATTCTCCGTAAGATCTGAGCGGGTGACGCCACACACTGTTACGCAGATGTTTATGTGAAGAAAATGTTTCATTAATTCGCGCATCTGATTCTAGGTGCTGCGTACTTTAATTGGTACCAGAAAAACTGGAATTTTCAAGTTCTCCTTCGATCAATACTCACCATTCTGTTACTTCTGATATACAGCTGGCCTTGACAGCGGCTCTAGGATTATAGACTTAGAAAGCTTTACCGACTCCTGGGAACCGGGTACTCGCCTCCCAACTGCCGAGTACCCGTTTACCATAGAGCTCATTCTTGTTTGCATAGCAACAAGAGCAATACATGCTTTCTGCATTGAGGATTTTAGTGGTTTTTTGTGAAAGAAAATCGAAGTCTTTAATCTGTGATAGTTTGTGTGTTCGTGAAAGGATTAACTAAAGGATACTATGGAGAATACCGCCGAAGATAACCAGGTTGTATCGTTCTTTATTATCCATAGTTAAAAGACTTAGGTCTCTAAATTTCGCTGTGTCGCATGTTCCAATTTCTGACCCCATAGAATCTGGGACGTGTGCTAACAACGATATATGCCAGACGATCGCCTTCTTTAACCCCCAACAGGCGATCGGCAGATATGAAAATATGTGTTATGCTACAGTATTTCTAACACGAATATCGGCTGACGTCGTTCTCCGTAGGATCCGAGCGGGTGACGTCACACCCGGTCGCTCGGATGTTTATGTGAAGAAAAATTTTTTCATTAATTCGCGCACCTTGTTCTGGGTGCTGCGTACTAAAAATGGTAGCGGAAACTTTAGAATGATCAAGTTTACATGCGATCACGATCGGTTTGCAATGATCGGTGGTTTCAAAATTCTTGAGTAGATGCGTGGTCTGCGGTTTTACCGTGTGATACAGCAGTTTGTTATACATTTTGTTGTTTTCTTCACATATCGTGCTGCTTTCGTTAGGAGTATAATTTATATTGATTAGTAAATATACCCTGAATGCTATGCGATATGATTCCTGGAGCCATTACACATCCTGGAGGATCTATTATGGGTGTGTTTAATGCCCGCCTCGTTCTTGTCGTCATAATCAATGCGATCGTTGTTGTAACGTGGCGGGGTGGGGTGCGGGAGGGTTACAGTTAATTTATGAGTCAAATTATTTGAAAATTAATTGTCTGCCTTCCATCCGGGTCTCGTTCCGCTTGTTTATTGTAGGTTTGTGCTTATGTTATAGGCCAAGCCAGCCCCGCCATCATGTGACGAATGCCATAAGTTTGTCCGTGTCGTGTTCAAGGACCATGTCTGTTTTAGGTGTTCCCTGTGTAATATTAATCATAGGTGTAATGTTTGTGCAGTGTGGTCCGTTGAGATGATGGTTAAGTTCCTTGCCCAGAAGGACTTGGCTGGGTCTGACGCGGGGTCAGGCGGTCCGAGAGGAAATCGTGGAGCGCCCGGTTCGGCCGGTGGGGGTGCTCCATGTCCCCAGCTGGGTTTTCTGCATAGCGTTCTGCCCACGCTGGTGTCGTCCCTGCTACCAAAGGTTGGGGGGCAGTTTCTCCCCATGCCTGGTACGGATCCTGTCCTCGGACAGGATTCTGGACTGGTTACCGAGGGGGCCGTCTGGTACGGCCCCCCTGTCAGTCCCGTCTGGCTTCGGCCAGACGAGTTCTGTTTCTCTGCGGCCGCCTCTGGGTGGTCCAGTAGCGGTGGCCGGTCCGTCAGGTGTGTGAGCCGTCCGCCAGGACGGTTCCACGGTTGACTCGTCTAGTGACGACTCTTCAAAGTCTGAAGAGGAGGAGGCCGAGGAGGAGAGGTTGCTGCGGCCCGTGAAGCCGCAGGTGGAGAATATGGAGGTTGATTCCGTCCTGGACGGAACCGGCCTCCATTTGTCTGGCTTGGGCAAGCCAGGTCAGCGGCTCCGCGGGTGACGTGTTTGCGGGGGTGTCTTCATCGGAGGTAGATTGGTCAGATGCTCTGGCGTGGCTAGCCAGGGTTGACCCGTCTGTGGTTTCGGCCACGGCCGATGAAGATGCGCCCCGTCCGTCGGTTGCATCGATCAGGACGGGGATTTTGCCCGCGGCCCGGATCCAGTCAGTGGGACTGGATCCACGGTTCATAGATTTGTTGGATGCTATTTATAGCAAACAACTGATGACCAAGGGTCAGCTCCCTGCGGCCTCCAGGGAGGTGCGGGCAAGATGTCGTACTCCGGGGGGGGAATACGACAGGTATGGTGTAGTCCCGTCGGTCACGGAGGATGACCGATGGGTACTGGGCGTCCAGAGTGCCGTGGCGGGTGGCCCCGGTCCGGCACTTGTGGACAAGTCTCAGGTACACGAGGAAGAAGTCCTGTCCCTATGCGATGAGGGTGTGAGGGCAGCGATGAGCGCTGTCAACCACTCTTATCGTCTCCTTCAGTCGGTGTGGGCTGAAGCGGGGCAGGCCACCCTGTGCCACCTGTGGCGCTTTCATGTGTCAATGACGGCCTGGTGCTGTCGATGGACGCATTGGCAAGGGTGCAAGCGCGAGTGACGAAATCCAGGATGCAAATGGTCATTGACCATATGCGTCCGGCTACGGCAGTCAGGGAGCGTCTTCTTGGGACGCCTCTGACAGGGCCTAGCATCTTCGGTGGCCAAGCGCGGGCCATCTTAGAGGATACCGCCAGTATCGCGCAGAATCGGTTAGCGGTAAACCTACAGCTAGAGCTAGTGTGGCAAGCGCACGCACTAGGGGCTGTGGGGAAACCGCTAACGGGACAGCCTTCAAAGAAGCAGAAGAAGCATATGGGCAAGGCGAAAGCTAGGCCTGTTGCGACTTCTGCTTCAGCTGGGTTTTCGGAGCCGCCGCCGGTGAAGAAGCCCAGGAAGGTTGTAGAGGCGCCTACCCTCGCCAATGTTGCTCCTGACCGCCCTGGAGGCGGGAAGGGCAAGGGTAAGGGTAAGGCCGCAAAGGGCGGACAGAAGGGGCCGAAGCGTACCTGAGGGTACGAAAGCTCCCTTCATATCCGCCTGGACCGCGCCTGTGCGACAGGAACAGCGGTGCCAGTTATACCCGTCGTACCTAGAACGAAATGGTTCTCTCTCTCTCGTTAAGTCTATGGTGGGTGGAAGGCTCATGCGTTTCGTCGAGGCCTGGCGAGGTGTGATGTCAGACAGTCTGGTCCTGGGATGGTTATCCCAGGGTTACATGCCGGAGTGGTGGGACTTTCCACCACAAAATCTGTCTTTGGCACCTGTCTGGACACCCGTACCAAGGGAGCCAGACAAGTTAGAAGCCGTTCAAAAGGAAGTGTTGGGTTTGCTTCTGAAGGGAGCAATAAAACCAGCAAACCGGAACACTCCAGGCTTCTATTCAAACATGTTCCTTGTCCCCAAGAGCACAGGGGGATGGAGAGCCATACTCAATCTCAGGCCATTAAATTGGTTTATCCATACGCCTCGGTTCCAGATGGAAACGCCGAGGTCGGTAATGGCGGGATTGAGGAAAGGAATGTGGTGTGTATCGATCGATCTGAAAGATGCATATTTCCACATTCCTATGAATCGGAGTTGGCACAGGTTTCTGAGATTTGCGTTTCAGAATCAATTATGGGAGTTTACAGTTCTCCCGTTTGGCCTGTCGACAGCTCCGCGGGTTTTCACAAGAGTGGTCCTTGCGGTGACAGCGTTTCTCAGGAAAGAGAACGTGGCGCTACACACCTACATAGACGACTGGCTGCTCAAGGCAGACTCGGCAGCCAGGTTGAACGTGGATACTGCTCTGACTCTGAAGTCACTTTCAGATCTAGGCTGGATAGTCAACGAGGAGAAATCCGAGTTGACGCCCACTCAACATTTCGTTTATTTGGGGATGCGATTCGACCTCGAGGAGGGCAGGGTTTACCCGTCAGAGCCCAGAGTGGTGTCTCTGTTAGCCATCCTCAAGAGTTTTCGAGTGGGAAACCACATTCAGGCGAGGCGGTTCCTTCAGATGCTGGGCATGATGGTCTCCATGGAGCAGGTTATCCCGTACGCTGCTCTAATGCGAAGGCCTATCCAGTTGTATCTGATGTCTCTGTGGAAACAGAGAACAGAACCCCTGTCAAAACTGGTGCCAGTTTTGGAGCCGATAATATCGCATCTTCTATGGTGGAAACAGCGTCAGAATCTCCTATTAGGGGTTTCGCTGCACCTACCCCACCCCCAGCTGTCCATCTACACGGATGCATCGCTGGAAGGGTGGGGTGCCTGCCTGGGAGAACACCAGGTCTCGGGCACATGGACTCTCCCGGAGAGTCAGCTGCATATCAATCTGTTGGAAATGATGGCAGTGGAACTGGCGTTGGAAGAGTTCCTTCCGATGATCAGGGGCAAGGTGATATTGATACGGTCGGACAATTCGACAGTAGTATCATATATAAATCGCCAAGGCGGGACCAGGTCGCCCACTCTGTGTATCAGGGTGTGGCACTTGATTCAATAGTGCAGGAATTACTCGGTTGTTTTGAAAGCAGCTCATATTCCTGGCCGATTGAACATTCTGGCAGATACTTTGTCTCGCAGACAGAGAATCCTGCCAACAGAATGGTCCCTCAACCCTCCGGTTCTGCGACGGATCTTCGAGCATTGGGGCAAACCTAACGTGGACTTGTTCGCCACAAAGGAAAATGCTCAAATCATGACATATGTCTCGCCGATTCCAGGTCCAAATGCCGTCGATACAGACGCTCTGGCGATAAGCTGGAGAGGGATGCACGCTTACGCGTACCCACCCACCATTCTTCTACCGAAGGTATTGGTGAAGGTCAGGGAGGAACCGTGTCTGGTCCTGCTAATAGCGCCGTATTGTCCGAGCAGGGCGTGGTTCACGGATCTTCTAGATCTGTTGGTGGAAAATCCTGTGCAGTTGCCCGAGATTCCGAACATAATCTCCCAGGCCAAGGGACGCTTCCTTCACGAGCGTCCCGAAATGTTCAAATTGACTGCGTGGATGTTATCAAACAACGTTCCACGTCGGAAGGCTTTTCTCGACAGGCTGCTGATTTCATCGCGGCTGCGAGAAGGAGGTCAACCTTCAAGTCATATAACAACAAGGTTAACAGATTTGCAGACTGGTGTTAAGAAAAGGGTATTGATACCTTTCAATCCACTATTCAGCAAATAGCAGACTTTCTCTGTGAGCTGTTCTTTTCAGGACTAGCTCCTGTCACAGTTGCTGGATACAAGTCAGCTTTGGCATCAGTTATCCCTTGTCTAGCCAACAGGGATAGTCCAGAGGTGGCCCAGTTAAATGTGATGTTGAAGGGAATGAGCAATCTCCGCCCGAGACAACCGGTAGTCATTCCAGTCTGGAGTCTATCTTTAGTGCTTAATGTACTGGCCAAGCACCCTTTCGAACCGTTGCGTTCGGCTAGTCTAAAGCATTTGACTCTAAAGGCGGTCTTTCTATTGGCAGCTTCCTCAGCTAGAAGGCGCAGTGAGATCCATGCACTTTCGGCAGAGAGGAACCGATTTATTGTTTCTGGAGAAGGTCTGCGTCTTCTGCCAAGAGCAGAGTTTATGTCAAAGAACCAATCTTTGAGATATCCCGGCAAACCGATCATTATACCGAAGTTAACTAGGTTTGATCGTGATGCCAGTGTCTGGTGCCCGGTCCGTGCTTTGACTAAGTACAAGAAACGGACTGACTCGTTACGGTCGAACGATAGACATCTGTGGATCTGCCATAAAAAGCCTTATGGCGCCGCATCCATGGATACTATCTCTCGTTGGGTGGTCGAATGCATTCAGACTACTCACGAGATGGCGACTGGGCACCAGGTGCAAGGTGTAAGGGCACACGATGTCAGAGGAATAGCCGCCTTGACCGCCCTTTACAATGGTGTTCCGTTAGAGGACATCATGGCCGTTGCACAATGGCACTGTGAGTCCTCATTCACGGATTACTATATGAGGGATGTGTCAGACTCAGCCAATCCACTCGCTTTAGCTGTTTTGAAACGATAGCTAGTGACCACACTGCTCTTCACCCTTTTTTCACTTCGGTAAGAAAAGAACATAAAGCAGGCATGGTCAGGCGAGAGGATGTCAACCAGATTGTGTCACTGATGGCCGAACCGGTGAATGGTTGGAGGCGGTACGTCTGAAGTCCAATTATCATAAGGTAATTCAACAAGTGAGAGTTTTTTGTATTATGTATATGTATCATGTTCATTCATCTTATATATGCATGCTCATTCCCAGGCTAATACATGGAATATGCAGGGAGTAGTAACCCTCTTGGCATATTGGTGTTTTCAGGCGAGATACATGTTCGTTAGTTCTCTCCCTTTTCTTAGGAGGAAAAAGGGGGGGGGCTGTGACGTGAATGTGATTCGGTTCCGTGAACTTGACGGTCTTTCTCCAAGGGGCAAAATTAGCATTTATGTCTTGCCCCTTCCCACCAGGTTACTGATCAAATCTGGTGTATATCAGAAGTAACAGAATGGTGAGTATTGATCGAAGGAGAATGCAGGAAATGTCAATTTCCCTTTCTCCGAGATCTAACAATACTCACCATTCTGTTACGGACCCAGCCCCACGGAGGCAAGCCATAGTTTTCTCTTGTTTGGTGGCTATGCAAACAATATGAGCTCTATGGTAAACGGGTACTCGGCAGTTGGGAGCCGAGTACCCGGTTCCCAGGAGTCGGTAAAGCTTTCTAAGTCTATAATCCTAGAGCCGCTGTCAGGGCCAGCTGTATATCAGAAGTAACAGAATGGTGAGTATTGTTAGATCTCGGAGAAAGGGAAATTGACATTTCCTGCATTTTGCAGTGGTTTAAAAATTCTTGATTTACTGTAGATGTGTGGTCTGCGGTTTTACCGTGTGCTACAGCAGTTTGTTCACTTTTTGTTGTTTCTTCACATATCGTTTTGGCCTTCGTTAGGAGTATAATTTTTATTTATTAGTAAATATACCCTGAATGCTATGCGATATGACTCCTGGTTCCGTTATACATCCTTGAGGATCAGTGTATGGGTGTATTATTGCCTGCTTCGTTCTTGTCGTCATAATCAATGCGATCTTTGCTGTAATGTTGTGGGGTGGGGTGCGGGAGGGTTAACAGTTAATTTATGGTCAAATATTTGAAAATTAATTGTCTGCCTTCCATTCCTGTTTCGCTCCGCTTGCTTATTGTAGGTTTGTGCTTATTTATAGGCCAAGCCAGCCCCGCCATCATGTGACGAGTGCCACAAATTCGTAAGGGTTCTATTCAAGGACCATGTCTGTTTCCGCTGTACCAAGTAATCTTGACGGTAGGTGTAACGTTTTGCGCAGTGTCGTCGGTCGATATGATGCCTAAGTTCCTTGCCCAGAAGGACTTGGCAGTGTCTGATGCGGGGTCAGGCGGTCCGAAAGTAAATCGTGGAGCGTCCGTTTCAGCCCTTGGGGACATTCCACATCTGCAACCGGAGGTGGCGGAGATGACACCGCCGGCGTGGTTTGGTCCTGCTGTGCAAGGTTTCTTGCATAGCGTTCTTCCCACGCTGGTGTCGTCCCTGCTGGAAAAAGTTGTTGGGCAGTCTCTCCCCATGTTTGATTCGGACCCTGTCCTTGGACCGGGTTCTGGACTGGCCACCGAGGGAGCCATCTCATATGGCCCCCTGGCCTGATGGGCTCTGTCTCTCTGCGGCCACCTCCGGGTGGTCCAGTAGCGGTGGCCGGTCCGTCAGGCATGGGAGCCATCCGCCAGGATGGCTCCACGGTTTCCTCGTCTAGTGACAACTCTTCGGGGTCTGAAGATGAGGAAGCCAAGGAGGAGCGATTGGCGTGGCCTGTGATGCCGTGGGTGGAGAGCATGGAGGTCTAACCGTCCTCCATCTGTCTGGCTTGGCGCGCTAGGGCAGTGGCTCCGCCCGTGGTTGAGGCCACTCCGGTACCGGGCACCGGTCCCGCGATGGTTGGTTTGCCGCCAACCAACACAGTGACGTGGTGTGACTGGCCAGGCATGGTACTCACCTATCTCGCCTGGTCCGGCGGTCAGACATGGGGTGCCGTTGGCACCCATGTTTGGCCACGGTTCTTCAACCGCTACGGGTCCGCACGGTTTTCCGTGCGGGCCTACTCCATGGACTGGTGTGTTCCATGGGGTGGCAGCGGAACCGTACAGTACCGGAGTTCCTGGCGTATCAGCAATGGCTCCTAGCCGGGAGGTCGTTGCTGGTAGGGCCGGGAACATGTCAATGGGTGACGTGTTCACGGGAGTGTCCTCCTCGGAGACAGATTGGTCTGAGGCTCTGGCTTGGCTAGCCAGAGTAGACCCATCTGTGGTTTCGACCACGGCCGAGGAGGATGCACCCCGTCCATCGATTGCATCGATTAGGACGGATCTTGCCCGCAGCCCGGATCCAGTCTATTGGACTGGATCCAAGGTTTATGGAGTTGCTGGATGCTATTTATAGCAAACAGCTCCTGACCAAGGGCCAGCTTTCTGCGGCCTCCAGGGAGGTGCGGGCGAGGTGTCGTATTCCACGGGGGGAATACGATATGTATGGTGTTGTCCCGACGGTCACCAAGGATGACCGCTGGGTACTGGGTGTCCAGAGTGCTGGAGCGGGTGGCCCCACCCCGGCACTGGTGGACAAAGCTCAGGTACACCATGATGAAGTCCTGTCCCTATGTGATGAGAGGGTGAGGGAAGCAGTGAGTGCTGTCAACCACTCTTATCGCCTTCTTCAGTCGGTGTGGGCTGAAGCGGGGGCAGGCCACCTGTGGCGCTTTCGTGCATTAATGACGGCCTGGTGCTGTCTATGGACGCATTGGCAAGGGTGTAGGCGCGTGTGACAAAGTCCAGGAGGCAGATGGTCCTTGACCATATGCGTCCAGCTACGGCCATTAGGGAGCGTCTTCTTGGAAAGCCCCTTACAGGCCCTTGCATCTTTGGTGGCCAAGCGCGGGCCATCTTAGAGGACACAGCCAGCATTGCGCAGAATCGGTTGGCGGTTAATCTGCAGCTAGAGCTAGTGCGTCAAGCGCATGCACTAGGGGCTGTAGCCAAGCCGCTAACCGGGCAACCATCTAAGAAGCAGAAAAAGCACAAAAGCAAGGTGAAAGCTAAGCCGAGTTCTGTTTCTACTGTGTTTTCTCAACCGCCTATGGCGAAGAAGGTTGTGGAGGCCCCTACCCGCCCCAATGCTGCTCCTGATCTCCCAAGAGGCGGAAAGGGGAAGGGTAAGTCCTCACAGGGCGGAAAGAAGGGAGCGGATCGTACCTGAGGGTACGAGGGCTCCCTTCGTATCTGCCTGGACCGCACCTGTGCGACAGCAACAGCGGTGCCAGTTAGACCGGCCAAGCCAAGACCAAAATGGTTCTCACTCTCTCGTCAAGGGAGGGGGGGGGGAGCGGATCACAAGCCAGACACACCCATTAGGCGTCGATGCGTCTATAGTGGGTGGAAGGCTCATGCGTTTCGTCAAGGCTTGGCGAGGTGTGACGTCAGACAGTCTGGTCCTGGGATGGTTATCCTTCAAGTCATATAACAACAAGGGTAACAGATTTGCAGACTGGTGTGAAGAAAAGGGTATTGATACCTTTCAATCCACTATTCAGCAAATAGGAGACTTTCTCTGTGAGCTGTTCTTTTCAGGACTAGCTCCTGTCACAATTGCTGGATACAAGTCAGCTTTGGCATCAGTCATCCCTTGTCTAGCTAACAGGGATAGTCTAGAGGTGGCCCAGTTGAATGTGATGGTGAAGGGAATGAGCAATCTCCGACCAAGACAACCGGTAGTCATTCCAGCCTGAAGTCTATCTTTAGTGCTTAATGTACTGGCCAAGCACCCTTTCGAACCGTTGCGTTCGGCTAGTCTAAAGCATTTGACTCTAAAGGCGGTCTTTCTATTGGCAGCTTCCTCAGCTAGAAGGCGCAGTGTGATCCATGCACTTTCAGCAGAGAAGGACCCATTTATTGTCTCAGGAAAGGGTCTGCATCTACTGCCAAGAGCAGAGTTTATGTCAAAGAATCAATCTTTGAGATATCCTGGCAAACCGATCATTATGCCGAAACTAACTAGGTTTGATCGTGATGCCAGTGTCTGGTGCCCAGTCCGTGCTTTGACTAAGTACAAAAAATGGACAGACTCGTTACGGTCGAATGATAGACATCTGTGGATCTGCCATAAGAAGCCATATGGTGCCGCATCCATGGATTCTATCTCTCATTGGGTAGTCGAATGCATTCAGACTACCCATGAGATTGCGACTGGGCACCAGGTGCAGTGTGCAAGGGCACACAATGTTAGTGGAATAGCCGCCTCGACCGCCCTTTACAATGGTGTTCCGTTAGAGGACATCATGGCTGTTGCACAATGGCACTGTGAGTCCTCTCACGGATTACTATATGAGGGATGTGTCAGACTCCGCCAATCCACTCACTTTAGCTGTTTTGAAACGATAGCTATACGACCACACTGCTCTTCTCCCTTTTTGGGCATTTGTAAGAAAGAATTAAGAAGCAGACATGGTCGAGCGAGAGGATGTCAACCAGATTGTGTCACTGATGGCCGGACAAGTGAATGGTTGGAGGCTCCACGTCTGAAATCCAAATATCATGAGTTTTTTTTGTATTTTGTCTATATATCATTTTCATTCACCTTATATATTCATGCTCATTCCCAGGCTAATATATGCAAAGAGCAGTTAACTCCCTTGACTTATTTGTGTTTCAGGCGAGATGCATGTTCGTGAGTTCTCTCCCTTTTCTTAGGAGAAAAAAGGGGTGGGGGGGGGGGGGGAGTGATGCGAATGTGGTTCGGTTCCGTTAACTTGATGGTCCTTTTAGGTCTCCATTAATCAAGTTTAAGTCTAGCTCTTTCTACAAGGGCCAAAAGTAGCAATTGATGGCTTGCCCCTTCCCACCAGGTTACTGTCTAAATCTGGTTTATATCAGAAGTAATAGAATGGTGAGTATTGATCGAAGGAGAATGAAGGAAATTTCAATTTCCCTTTCTCCGAGATCTAACAATACTCACCATTCTATTACGGACCCAGCCTCCCAGCCCCACGGAGGCAAGCCATGGGTATCTCTTGTTTGGTGACTATGCAAACAATATGAGCTTCATGGCAAACGGGTACTCGGCAGTTGGGAGCCGAGTACCCGGTCCAGGAGTCGGTAAAGCTTACTAAGTCTATAGTCCTAGGGCCCAGCTATCCAGGCTAGCTGTATCAGAAGTAATAGAATGGTGAGTATTGTTAGATCTTGGAGAAAGGGAAATTGAAATTTCCTTCAGTTAATTTCAAAGCAACCATACCAATAACGTGTTGAATATTTTGGAACTTATTGGACTGGAAGCTGTTGCTGCCTAAGGCAGCAACAGCTTCCAGTCAGATTAGTTTCAAAATATTCGGCAGATTATTTCTTAAATTATTAAGAATCTGTCATACCTGTGACTTTGTTTGAAAGGGGTACAATTATCCTTGAACACGCTATAATTACTGCAATCAAAACGAGTAAAAAATAAGAACTTCTTATGATCAATCATTAACTGATCATCGGTTAGTATATAAAACCAATCATCGATCACAAAAATAGTACCAATTCCCAACACTACTAATTACATATATGTATTTGTCCATATACGCTTACAAATTTTGAGTTTTTGTTCGATAACTTTAATTTTGCTTAGAGTAGTGTGACGATACTTCATCGGCTGGATATGGTGGTAGGGAAATGCACCTTATTTTGTGGGTCAGTCAGTTCAACTGTCTGTCTATTCATCTGTCATCTAACCGTTTGTCCATCCGTACATGCAAATTTTTTGTCTTCGTTCGATAACTTTTATTTGGTTGAAGTATCTTCTTGACATTTCACGAGAAGGTTGGCTATGGTGGTAGGCAAATTCACTTTATTTTGTGCATTAGTCAATCTATCCATCCGTTTGTCGATCCATCTGTTATATTAGAATACATGTGTTTGTATGGGCTTGACATGCTTGCCTACAGGCAGGGAAGCTACTCATGCACAGCTCTGCCTACAGGCAGTAAATCTACTCATGCATAGCTCTGCCTACAGGCAGTAAAGCTACTAATGCACAGCTCTGCCGGCAGTCATGGAAGCTAATCATGCACAGCTCTGCCTACAGGCAGGGAAGCTACTCATACACAGCTCTGCCGACATGCAGTAAAGGTACTCATGCACAGCTCTACCTACAAGCAGTAACACTACTGATGCACAGCTCTGCCTACAGGCAGTAAAGGTACTTATGCACAGCTCTGCCTACAGGCAGTACAGCTACTGATGCACAGCTCTGCCTGCAGTCATGAAAGCTATTCATGCACAGCTCTGCCCATAGGCAGGGAAGCTACTCATGCACAGCTCTGCCTACAGGCAGTAAAGCTACTCATGCACAGCTCTGCCTACAGGCAGTAAAGCTACTCATGCACAGCTCTACCTACAGGCAGTAAAGCTACTGATGCACAGCTCTGCCTACAGGCAGTAACGCTACTGGTGCACACTCTGCCTACAGGCAGTAAATGTACTGATGCACAACTCTGCCTACAGGCAGTAAAGATACTCATGCACAGCTCTGCCTACAGGAAGTAATGCTACTGATGCACACTCTGCCTACAGGCAGTAAAGGTACTGATGCACAACTCTGCCTACAGGCAGTAAAGGTACTCATGCGCAGCTCTGCCTACAGGCAGGGAAGCTACTGAATTCATGCGCTATGTAGTTTAGGACATGAATATATACACATAGTATTAATAGAACTATAGAATTTAGAGTTTCACATAGATTTTCTAAAAATAATATCTATCACAGGCAGGGCTGGGGTAACTCTAACTTGTAACTGTACCCGACTTAGTTACATTTTTCATGTAACTGAAGAATTTTTTCAGTTACAGTAACTGAAATGTAACTAGTTACATTGCAAAAGTAGCTGAAATTTCAGTTACTTTTCAGTTACATTTCAAACTGTTCAAACAAATCTATTCACGATTTTATTAATTTGCAGCATATACAGTGTAGCTACTGTTATACCTGTGCCACTCGCCCACTCCATTATGTTCCAATTTCAATGTGATCATTCAGCTAAGCTGTTGAATTAATATACTGAAGCCAAATTTACTGGAAGATTTCTTTACAAACATCAGTGATATTTACTTTTGAAATTTACCATTAGCTGGCTTGAGTATTGGGCCAGTCATTCCAGTGGTAAAGTTTCAAAAATAATCTTATGTATGTGTGTTTGTCTTGAAATGGACATTTCTCAACACCACTATAAAAGCTGTTTTGTCCAGCTTTAGTGTTAACCATCTGTCCTGCTGAATTTTTGTGGACAACATATTCCAGGGGTTATATCTCTAGACCTGCTAAATATTTAGAAAACAATTTGACTGAAAGTTGTTGGTGGGTTAGCCACCAACAATTTTCAGTCAAATTGTTTTCTAAATATTCATCATGTAAACAAATCTTGCTCATTGAAATGTCAAAGCTGATGGACATTTTGAAGCTAATTTCACTTGAAACTGTTATATTGCCCTATGGTAGATGGCAGATTATCTTATCCTAGAAAGTATATGCTCTGAGGAAATCTGTTGAATATTCTGAAACTGATTTCACTGAAAGATGCTGATATCTATGGCAGCAATGCTTTCAGTCATTTGATTCACAGTCAGAGCACAGTTATGTAGTAGTTTTACATGATTGTTGCCAAAATTCTCTCCACAAATATTGAAATGTCCTAGTTCACTACAGGTAGTTTATTTATTATCAAGTGCAAACTTTGTACACCATATCATCTTATCTATCTGTCATGCTATGACTTTCAAACTGGTTTTTCCTCCTGTGTGTCTGTGCTTCCTAACCATTATCACACTGATGTCAGGATGCAGTTTATTACAGATTTAGTAGAATAAAGATGAGCACAAGTAGAGATACAGACATGTACATTAGGGTCGTGCATTTGGCAAACATGTTACAATGTACATGTACTAGGAAATAGATTTCAGAGAAGCCAGCAGATCAAGGTTTAGTTACAGCGTGTAGAGGGTGTGCCGAGGCAGGGCCCTTGTACCATTTAGCAGGAGAAGATTCACACTATCCTCTCATTACCTCAATCACACATGAGTCAATAATCCACAAGATTTAAGGCCATGTAGCTAATTTCCATATATGTAATTGACAGCACATTTGACAAAATAAGCCATGTTTTTTCTGGCTCGGCAGAACCCTGCATGTAGTAGGTATTCTCATCTATACGATGACAAACAGCTAAAAATAGGTGAAGATTACTAAATTGGAAAATCCAGGTCAAAATCAATCTGTAATACATTGAAGCTAAATGCCATGATTATCCCATGTCTGTCACATTGGATATTATATATAGATACATTGCGTCACTGTGAAACTAGCTCATGGGACGCCTATTATGATATGTGTGAGAAATGTTAACATTTAACATTCCAAACGACCAAAAGCGGCTTCTGTAGAAGTCTTGGGTAAAATCTATTTGCAGACTAAGAGATGACTATTTTTGATAATTTATCACTGGAGTGACTGGCTCGATAACTGAGCCAGTAATTCCAGTGATGAGTATTGAAAAATGGTCTTCTCTTGGTCTGCAAATCAACATTTTCTATGAAAAACTTGGAATTTTCTTGAATAAATTTGAGGGTAAAAGGGTTAATTCAATAGAGTGAAGCCATTTCTACATGTAGCTGCATGTATGCCCCACCTAGGCTCGCGCGATTACGTGATTATATAAAAAATTGTGATTATGTTTTAAATCGTAAATTTATATGATTAAAAATTAAATAATCGAATAATCGTGAATATTTCCTATTGCATAAAATATTTCAAAACCCAACTTTCAATTACTTTTTAATGTGATCAGTCATGAAAAATGACATTTTGCTTAGTGAAGAATCGAGCCAGTCATTCCAGTGATATATTTACAAAAATAGTCTTCTCTTGCCCTGTAAATTGACTTTTCTAAACACCATTGCAATTTTCGTCAGTGATATTCTTTTGTTGTTATGTCTTGGTAATTTGTATCCAAGCTCATTAATCGAGTAATCACGATTATCTTTTAATAATCGATCGCGATCGCGATCACTCAACGCAATAATCGCACAAGCCTAGCCCCACCCATTATTACCAAAGCTTCATACACCTGATTATAATTATGCATGTTGGAATCAATTTATATCCTTTGAATTCTGAATTCCCATAATCCCAACTTCAAGGTAACTATACTATCAGGTAAGCTGTTGAATATTTTGACACTAATTTGACTGCGTGTCGTTGCTGGCAGCAACAGTGCCCAAGCAAATTAGTTTCAAAATGTTCAATAGAATGTTTATTAAATTGTATACATCAGACATACACATGACAATTTTCATGGTGGAGGTAAATGTCACTTTAGTCCTGTATTGTGAAATCAGTGACATAATTGATTTTGATGTCATATACTTGAATGATAGATCACATCCCACCATTAGTCCAAGATTATCCCGGCAGTGTGGATGAGAAGCTTTGTGGTAGAAAACATGGTGCTTGTGACTAAGTTCTTAGAAGCAGTGAACCCGCACACAGTCCAGACATTGGAGCAGGGGCGTAGGCAGCATGGTAGATGGGGTGGTTCTTATGTTGGATAAGTGGGACATGGTTCCAGGTCTGAGGGTCCTACCCCAGAAAATTTTCCAATTTGAGTTCTCTCAGATGGCTTTTCGTGCATTTCTGGAGGTAAATATGGCCCTTGTACTGAATGTAAAACGGAACTCTGGTTAAGTGGGGTGGTTCATTTGAACCCCCCCCCCCGAACCCCCCTTGGCTATGCGCCTGTGGAGCATGTACATGTAACGCATAACGCTGAATAAGAAGGAATTTCTTTAAGTCACACCTATAGCGTGTCACTATCGAGGGCAGCTTCTAAGATCTGCAAAAACTCACCCAGGCAGTAGCTAGTCCATTTAAATCTGACCACCTTAGGTAAGTTAATTCCAAAATATTCAACAGAATAGGTTTTACATGTATAATGTAAATGACATTCCAAGAGTGGTCTGTGAGAGGGTTAGCCTTAAAGCCATCAGATTATATATCTGTGGAAGAAACTGTTACCGGTAATCAAAATTGATGAGAATCCAGATTCCAATATGACTGCCAGGAACCAACTTGGTCATCTCGAAAATAGCATTTTAGACGACAAGTGCTGTAGGACAGCAGGGTTATGCGACAGGTTTCAAGTTTTACGTTCAAGTCTTCAAGACTACATCATGGAAAGAAGCATCAACTAACAATGACTGACAATATACCTTTCTCACATTGCCGTCGTTACGGCGGGATTCCACTCAATCTCGTCTCAGAGCTGCACACCGCCGCTCACTGGTAAAGCCAAAGAGCAGGCATTCAATGACGGACTATTGCACTAAAATACACCACAATTTAAACCGTTCCTACATGTATGGTAAATTAAAATCGCTTATTATTGAAGTCATACATGTACATCTTTGGAAAATGCATCCAATTTCCCTTTCCAGAGTACCGACCCATCATATGACGTCATAATGAACTGCGCGATGTGTACAATGACATCATAATGAATGACGTCATGAATGATGTCGATAAGTACGTTGTACAAATTGTTTGCTTTTACTATTTAATAAATATTCTGTTGAATATTTTGAAACTAATTTGACTGGGCGCTGTTGCTGCCATAATAGGCAGCAACAGCACCCAGTCAAATTAGTTACAAAATTTTCAACAGCTTCCCTGTATAGTTTTCAGGAAATTGAGAGCTAGGGCATTTGGGGGATCGATCAATCCCAACACGGCGCGGTGTGGGTGGAGCTTAGCTAGTGATGGGCAGGGCATAGCCAAAAATGGAAAGGTCCATTGCCTAAACATTATGGTATTATTTTTTATGTTTTTGTAAGATCGTCAGTGAGTTACATGCATATAATAATATATCAAATACACCATTATACCTACCTGTAGATTCATTATATCAAGTCAATAATAGGAGGTATTTTAAAATTACAATTACCGGTACCGCTAACTGAATAAAATTATATAGAACAAGGACACATTTTTCCAATACCCATGTCTGATATATTTTTCAGTTGCCCACCATAAGGTCAAAAGTGTATTTTAGAAACAATGTTGCAAGTTGCTGAAAGCTGCTGTGGTTAGTTTTTTACCGTAAAATTGGCATATGTTTTCAGGAGTACACAGACACACATCAACCATCGGAAGAGATCGCTTCATTAGAGCCAAAAAAAAATGCTTCAAAGATGTATATTTTGAAAACAGTGTTGCTTAAAGCTGTTGCTGTTGCATTTTAGCCACTCCATCGACATACATGTTCGGGACCCCATACGCAAGCTTACACCCAAGTTTAGAGAAGATTGCACCAATAGAACTGGAGTTATTGAAGAATGTGTAGAATGTCTGTTTTGTAAACCGTTTCTAAAGGCTGTTGCTGTTGGGTTTTAGACTCCAGCATTGGCATACCAATGCATTGTGGGAGGGTATTTTCCCATTGAAACATGCCAGTGTGGGAAAGTTCCGGTTCTCTATATGCAGGTGGTCAATTTATTAGCTCACCTGGCCAGAATGACCAAGTGAGCTTATGCCTTGGCGACCGTCCATTCGTCAACTTTTGCTTTAAAAAGTAATATCCTCCTTAAACACTTGATAAATTTTAACCAAATTTTCCTAGAAAGATCCTATAGAGGTACATGTAGCTTCTAGAACTTATATTCAAATGTTTGATTAATAATTTTTTTGCTCAAAAATCTTAGATTCTATACAAATTTACTGGAAAGTTTCAAAACGCATATCCTCCTTCGCTTTGTAACAGATTTCAGCCAAATTTGGCTTGAAGGATCCTATTGGGGATGATTGTCATCTTGGATTTTCCGAAAATTATCCATTATGTCTATTTAAAGGAAAATGGTTCAAATGCTAATGGTCCAGGTGAGCATCACAGGCCCTTGGTCTTCTTGTTCATATATATCAAAAAGTTTTCAACAGGCAGTCCACAGAAGGCAGCCTATGAAGTGCTGGACTATTCACTATCTCAGTTAGGGGCAGAGTAGTGGGAAGCTATTTTTAATGAGAGATAATGACTTGTACCCCTCCCCTTGTGAAAGGAGGAGCACAACTGTAAGAAGGGCCCCCACCCCCCCTCTCATACCTTCCCCAAATGAAGCCCCTCCCCTAAGTTAGCTTCCTTGCACTGTAAGTGGTTTGATATACAGGTAGTCTTTGTTGACAATTCATTTATGATGCATGTAACACATTACCATTTATTACTGATGAGCTATCTCACTGGCATTTATAAACACTGATTCTTGAGGGATACAAAAGCTCAAGGGAGCTAACTCTTTCAATGGTGAATATAGACATCACATTCACATTACTGACGCTTTCATTGAGTATATATAAAATGTAGTTTATATAAGGTGTGTTAGACTGTGTAACCATCAGATGTACAGCATTCTGTATGATCAGATGTACAGCATTCTGTATGATCATATGTACAGCATTCTGTATGATCATATGTACAGCATTCTGTATGATAAGATGTACAGCATTCTGTATGATCAGATGTACAGCATTCTGTATGATCAGATGTATAGCATTCTGTATGATCAGATGTACAGCATTCTGTATGATCAGATTTACAGCAGTCTGTATGATCAGATGTACAGCATTCTGTATGATCAGATGTACAGCATTCTGTATGATCATATGTACAGCATTCTGTATGATCAGATGTACAGCATTATGTATGATCAGATGTACAGCATTCTGTATGATCATATGTACAGCATTCTGTATGATCAGATGTACAGCATTCTGTATGATCAGATGTACAGCATTCTGTATGATCAGATGTACAGCATTCTGTATGATCAGATGTACAGCATTCTGTATGATCAGATGTACAGTATTCTGTATGATCAGATGTACAGCATTCTGTATGATCAGATGTACAGCATTCTGTATGATTTTAATAATTTCTCAGAAAATGTCCATTTGCAAACCAAGAGAAGACTATTTTTGATAATTTACCACTGGAATGACTGGCTCGGGTATCGGGCCAGTCATTCCAGTGGTAAAATTTTCAACAAATAGTCCTCTCTTGGTCTGCAAATGGACTTTTCTCAAGCCCACTGTAGAAGCAGTTTTGGGCTGATATGAGTGTTAAAGGATTAACAGCCTCTGCAGCACTGTGGTCCTGAAAAAAATCCAGTTGCATACTAAGAGAGGGCTACTTTAAAAATTAACCACTGGGAAGACTGGATTGATAACAAAGCCAGGGATAAATTTTCAAAAACAGCCTTCTTTTGACCTACAAATCGACATTCAAGATGCAAATTTTCTTTACTAATCTTAACCACTTAGCATTTAACCCATCAAATCCCAACATCTCAATTTGAAAACTATCCATGAAAGGCTGCTGAATATTTTGAAACTTATGTGACTGGACCCTGTTGCTGCCAAAATATTTTGCATAATATTTTTTTGCGTAAAAGAGAATTTGCCATGTCTTGTCTGTGATGGCTAAGCGGTTTAAAAACGTGGCAATCAGTGATTAGGGTACTGAGTAATATGCATTCCCGCTGTCTAGGCATCCAGGACATAGGCAGCATTGACTTCCTGTTCTTGTAATTCCCTGGATCAATAATAGCAGGGACCAGCAGCATAGTAACACTGAACAGATCCTCACAGATTCAGTCTTTTATAATATTAACACACATTCTGTTCCCATGACAACTGATCTGGCTAGTTTCCGTTGTGTTCACATTTGCGTGCTGTCAGTGCATAATCAGTGCATTTTTTAGTGGTTGTATTTATATCTTTATGACAGTCCTTGAATCTAAACATATTTGTCTTTTAGGGGACGCTGGCTTCAAGAGTCCTGCTCAGAATATATTAGTTACAAAGCATGTTACAATGCTTACTGGATGACTGTAGTAGCAATCCATAGGGAGATCGTCGTCCTAGTTTATCCAGCCATCATATGACATCATAGTCAACTACGTGACATGTAGGATGACATCATAATCAAGTTCGTCACGAATGCATAATTGGTGATGGACTGAATGTTGCACCCAGTCAAATTAGTTTCAAAATATTCAACAGCTTAAATCTGTATAGTCTTCTGGAAATTGATTGTCAGTGAGTTCAGGGATCGATCAGTCCCGACAAGTGAGGTGTGGGCGGAGGTTACTGTAGCTAGAGATGGATGGGGCATAGCTAAAACTGGAAAGATCCATTGGAGGTCACTGATAGCTAAGGTAATAAAGGGACGGTGGAGAGCAGTAGGGGGAGATTGAACGATGGGTGCATGTACATGTAGGCATAGTAAAGGAAAGTGGTTGATAGACCCTGTAGTGGTAGTAAGGCAGGGCCTATTGTGTAGGTGTAGTTACGGTGAGGAGCTCACTCATGAGGGTAAAGGTAGTAGGGGAGGGTGTGTAATGTTTAGGGGTAATAGCGGATGGTGGGTGATTGGCAGAGGTAGTAGGCAGTGGTGGATGATTTTCTAATGGTATATAGTAGAGAATGCAGGTGATGCGTAGGGGTAGGGGGGGGGGGGGGGAACAGGCTGGTGCATAGGGTGCATGGAGGGCTGATTGGTATGTGTAGTAGGGGAGGGTGGCACATGAGTTAGGATAGATGAGGATTTTTGGAGGTAGCAGTAATAAGCGGGGCATTGGTGGCTGATGGTCCTTTGACCTGGCTAGCAGCATAATCACTGTGGGTGATGCCTAGCATGCCTAGGGGTAAGAGTGCAGTGGTGTATGATACATATGGGTAGCAGGGCAATGATGTACATGTACGTGAAGAGCAGGGGAGCGACCAGTACGTCAAAACTTGGTAGGTTTGCACGATTACGTGGTTAAATCGAAAATCGCGATTATATTTTAGGTCATGAACCTTTATTAAAAATTAAAGGTGCATATTCACAGCAGAATTTTTTAAACTAAAGTTGTCAAAATTGTATACCATTACATCTAGGCCTAAATTGAAGCTTCTAAAAGTATACAATTTAAACACTTATTTTCACGCATTTTGGTGTGAATATGCATCTATAAATAATTGATTAATCGTGAATAATTTCTAGCGCCTAAAATATTTCTAAAACTACCTTTTAATTACTCTTTAATGTGATCAGTCATGAAAGTTGACATTTTGTTCAGCAAATGTCTGTTCATTTGCAGGCCAATGGAAGATTATTTTTTTTAATGTATCACTTGAATGACTGGCTCGATGCTCGTCATTCCAGTGATGCATTTAAAAAAAATAGTCTTCTCATAACCTGCAAATGTGCATTTCATTGGTATGGCTTTGCTTTTGTTATGTCTGGGTGATCTCTACCTAAGCAAGCTGATTAATCGAGTAATTACTATTTCTTAAATAATCAATCGTGATCAATCAAAGAAACAAGAGGCCCAAGGGGTCTGTATCGCTCACCTGGACCATAGGCATCTCAACTAGAATGGTCATTAACAATAAGTAAAACTCTATTGACTTGAGCAGATTTGTAACAAAAAAACAGAGGCCATGTTTCTTTATGTATCAACTTCTTTTGAACAAACTTTAATGACCCTTAGTCATCAATTTCATATCTCCAAAATTTTGGCCCAATCCGTTCAGTGGCTCTGGAGATGAAATTGCTTTCATGAAAACCAGGCCATCCAAGATGGCTGCCCAACCATTTGGCAAATCAAGTTCCCTTGAACAAACTTGGTTGCCCCAAATGATATTTTATGACTTGAATCAATCGCGCAATTTTGGCGAAAATTTTTAAAGACATTTCTAAAAATCGGCCAAAATCCAAGATGACCGTCGGACAAATTGGCTGTTTGGCTTCCTTTGAACAAACTTGAATCTACAACCTAAGGATGCTTCCTGCCCAATATAATTGAAATCAGCCCAGTAGTTCTAGAACACATTTTAAATTTCTCATTGCTTTAGTATGGGAGCTTTTGGCGGGAAAATGATCCAAGATGGGCACCAAACCGTTTATCCGACAGTTTTGAAAATTGCAAATTTGAGATCAGAATACCCAAAAACACATATAAAACCAATTTCAGCCTCAAAATCCATCAAATAAAAATGCCCAATATGGCTGCCAAACACACTATTTTGATTGGCCCACAGTGGCCATGTTTTTTGACGGGTCAACTTCCCTTGAACAAAGTTTAATGGCCCTTACTCCCTAACCATATCTGCCAAATTTCAGCCGGATCCCTTCAGCGGTTCTGGAGAAGAAAGGTCAACCAAGGTGGCCACCAAACCATGGGACCAATCACGTTCCTTTGAACAAAGTTTGTTCAGCTCTTGCCCTAGATCATATTTCATGGGGTTTGTTTTAATCCACCAAGCGGTTTCGGAGAAGATTTTTAAAGACGTTTCTAAAAAGCGGCCAAAATCCAAGATGGCCACCGGCCAAATTGGCCGATCGGCTTCGTTTGAACAAACTTGAATCTCTACAGCATAAGGATGCTTCCTCCCAAATATAATTGAAATCGGCTCAATAGTTCTAGCAGACATTTTAAATTTCACATTGCTTTAGTATGGGAGCTTTTGGCGGGGAAAATGATCCAAAATGGCCACCAAACCGTTTCTCTGACAGTTTTGAAAATTGCAAATTTGTGATCAGAATACCCAAAAACATATAAAACCAATTTCAGCCTCAAAATCCATCAAATAAAAAAATCCAATATGGCCGCCAAACATGCTGTATTTTGATTGGCCTACCGCGCTCATGTTTTTTGGTGTATCAATTTCCCTTGAACAAACTTTAATGGCCGTTACTCCCTAATCATATCTGCCAAATTTTGGCCGATCCTTTCAGCGGTTCTGGAGAAGTCGTTTTCGCTAAAACTAGGTCAACCAAAATGGCCACCAAACCATTTGACCAATCAGGTTCCCTTAAACAAACTTCAGCTCTTGCCCTAGATCATATTTCATAGGGTTTGCTTCACTCCACCAAGCGGTTTCGGAGAGGGTTTTTAAAGACATTTCCTAAAATCGGCCGAAATCCAAGATGGCTGCCGGCCAAATTGGCCGATCAGCTTCGTTTGAACAAACTTGGATCCCTATGCCCTTAGGATACTTTCTGCCAAATGTAATTGAAATCGGCACATCCGATAAGTTGACGGACAGATGGACGGACACTAGACAGACAACGGACGGTCACCATGGCATAAGCTCACTTGGCCATTCTGGCCAGGTGAGCTAATAATTGCACACGGCTAAGCAGGGGAATTATTGGTTATATGTATGATTAGTAGGGAAGGTGGATAGAATGATGAGTAGATGTGGTAGGTGAATGCTAGCTAGGGTAGCAGGGCAGTAGTTATTGGTTATATGTATGATTAGTAGGGAAGGTGGATAGAATGATGAGTAGATGTGGTAGGTGAATGCTAGCTAGGATAGCAGGGCAGTAGTTATTGGTTATATGTATGATTAGTGGGGAAGGTGGATAGAATGATGAGTAGATGTGGTAGGTGAATGCTAGCTAGGGTAGCAGGGCAGTAGTTATTGGTTATATGTATGGTTAGTAGGAAAGGTGGCTGATGAATAGAGGTCGCAGGGGAGTAACTTAGGTGATGCATAGTTCAACTTTCACTCTAAATCTTCAAATTTAGGTACCTACCATTGAAATAGGCAATCACTGCATAATCAAGAGTGTAAATTATAAGGATGAATACGTTACAGAGATGCAGGAACTACTTAGTCAGATGAACATTGTAAATGATATACATTGAACAGCAATCAGACAATATCAATGTTCAGTCAATGTCTTTAACCCTCGAGAAAATGTCCATTTGCAGACCAAGAGATTATTTTTGAAACTATCACTGGAATGACTGGCTTAGTTATCGGGCCAGTTTTTTAATACAGTGGTAAATTTTCAAGAGTATTTTCTTGGTCTGTAAATGGCCCACTGCAGAAGCTTGATGGTTAAACTCATCTAAGTAATCTTATAATGCATGTAATATAATAATAATAATAATAATAATAATAATAATAATAATAATAATAATAATGTCAATATGCATTTATTGAGAAACATCTTGTGATACTGAGACAATAATTCTTAATTACCCGCACCAGCTACACGTCTAATTACCACACCAGCCCATGCACACAGAGGTTGTTATTACACCACAAAAACATCCATTACCGTTCAATCACTACTTGCTAAATCAATTATTTGCATTTTGCTATCAGAATAAGATTTTTATGCCTGCATACACACCTCCCCATGCCTAATCCTATTCCTATGGACCCTCAACCAGGCTACTGGTTGAGTCCCATCTCCAGCCTACCATCAGGTATAGACTGTCACCAGTCTATACTCACCTCATAGTGAGGCTTGTCGCTAAGCGCGCTCGCGCATGCGCATTAGAGCCCGAATAGGAAACAGATTCACTTTTCAATTATTCTGCAGGCAGAATAGTTGTCTAAAAATATTTGTATAATTTTTTGTGTTTTGCGCTGTGTCAGTGATACCTTTTGACTTTATATCTCGGAAGAATATGCCCGATATGAAGTCAATCCTCCCTAAGTTACGTCTAGGAAGTATAATTATGTTTATATGGTATCTTATAGACAAATTTTATATATTACCGGTTTTCGCGAAGATCGTATTGCTTCGTGGTATCTTGATTATTATGCCTATCCTTACTTAATCATCATCATTAATAATGTCCAGTCCATTTCTAGAGCCTGTAACGAATTGTCAGATAAGGCAAAGTGTTCATCGTCAAAATGTGATCGTCATCACTCTATCGAGTTCACGGGCACATCTGTGCGAAGTGTACATCCGGTACACCCAATTCTATATGTGGAATTTGTAAAGGGTGGCCGGTTTCGGTAGCGAAAGCATTTTGATTTGATTTTTAAAGATTTGTCTGTCACAATCGCTCGTCGGGAAATTCTGACGCCGGGTTGGCGCTTTTTGCGAGGTTCAAATATTTTGCCTCGGTGCTGACTAAATCTCTCGATGAGCAAATATCTTCTGCTATTAAGGAGGCCAAATAAGCAAGAAAGTTCGGAGGATAGCCCGAAGGCTAGCGGGCGTTCCTGCAAATGTGGAATGTTGGCCCCTCTAACCTTGATGCAGGTTAGTGTCACCAAAGCAGAAGTCAAGAGAATCCAAGCTCTTGAAGGTGTGCTCAATGCAGTGCACCAGATAAAAGCCACATAAGACTTGAGGGTGACGGGCATAACCCTCAAGCCGTGGTGGCGTCGGCTGAAACCGGCGTCTATAAGGCCAGTCCTTATGAGAATGCCAGTTTTACGGTGGTTCCGGTCGTTAAGTTTTGTTGTGGTGGACTCGGGTTTACTTCCGTTTTTCCGCATCTCAGTCTTTTTCCGTCCGAACTTCCGGTCTAGCAAGACATCCGGGTCTTCAAGATCCGGTTCCTTTTTCGGTGGTTTCCGTTTCCGGTAGGACTTCCGGTTTAGTGGGTAATCCAGGTCGGTAAGATCCGGTTACCACTTCCGTTCGGCCACTTCCGGTCTGTCTTCCGGTTAGGTAGGACATCCGGGTCCTAGAGATCTGGTACCTACTTCCGTTTCCGGTTCTATTAGCGCTTCCGGACATTCTGGATATCCGGAGTCTGAGGACTCCTTTTATTTTCGAATTCCGGCAGAGGTGTTTCCGTTTCCGGTTTGGACGATAGTCAGTACACTTCCGCTTCCGGTCTTAGGGGTGTACTTCCGGGTCGTCCAGACCTGGATAGACTTCCGATTTCCATTTCCGGTTTCAGGAGAGCTTCCGGAAGAATGCATATCCGGGTCTGTTGGACCCGGCATTGCATTGTTCATCAATTTCCGGTTCCGTTTTTTCAGTTTCCTCTTCCGGTTATTCTGTACAGCAGGGTTGGAGTATCTTGATCAGTTTCCGGTAGTCTACTTCCGGTTTTATCCATTTCCTTTTCCTTTTTTCCACATCCGGATTTTATACAGCCGGGGATAGGGTCATTTCCGGTTTTACCCAGCATTTCATAGTTCATCCATTTCCAGTTTTTCAGCTTCCTCTTCCGGTAATTTTGTACATCCGGGTTGTAGGATTTTGATCAGTGTCCGGTAGTATACTTCCGGTTTATGCATTTCCGTTTCCCTTTTTCCACATCCGCTTTCCTAGAATCTAGTCATCTTCTTGCCTAAGAATTAGTCTTATTTCCTTATTTGTTTAATATTGGGAATGTTTAATGGCTGAAAATATTCATACCAAGGCATTGCCAGTCTTGTAGTCTCTCTTGGAATTGTAGTCTATTCAGACATTTATTTGTTTATCAGGGACAATTTTCAACGTAATTAAAGACTCTCCTGACTGGTTACCGTATGGGATGTTGTTGCAGATTATTTTATATGGGCATTTCATCAGCCGATATGTCAGTGTGTATTTTACGCATTATTTCGGGATACGATTTTTGCTTTCATCCAACTTTAGATGGCCAGTTGTCTTCGGGCCATTCAGCCTTTTTTCTCACTCCTTTTACCTCTTATGTCGGCAGGTTGACATATTTATTTAACCAAAGGGAGTTTATTTGTGGATAGGATAACCCTGATTTTTAAGTAAATCGTAGTATAATTTTATCAGTCGCTGAAAAGAATTAGATTCAGTAGAGGTTTCATAGGATTATTATGCGTACAGGATAATGTCTACAAGTACATTATTTGCTTAGAAAAGATAATCAATCGGATAAAGGGGCAGGAAGGAGGAATATGAGTCGGATTCTTCTTCTGCGTTGACATAGTTTCGGTGAGTTCGTTTTGTTTTCATTTTTTCCAGATTTTGTTTGTTTTTCCTTTTATAGCGTAATTTTTGCTCTATTTTGACTGGGTTGCTGCGGGCCTTTGGACGGTGGTTCGGGGGGAGGGGCGGGGCTCGGGATTTGCTGGGTATTTTGGGTGCAGTTTGGCTGAGGGTTGTTGGTAATGCCACCGGCAATTTTCGGTCGGATTATTCCCGGACTATTCGGTGATTATTGGGTTTTTGCTCGTTGAGATTGTTGTCTGGGGGCTGGCGGCAGGCCGGTTGGAGTGGGGTTGGGGTTGTGTTGGAGGGGGGAAGAGCGGACGAGAATCTTTGGATTTAAGCATCCAGCAACTATTTTCGGTCAAACTGTTTTCTAAATCTTTGCAAGTCCAGAGATATTACAGTTGTAATATGTCATTTGCAAAATTCAGTATTCAATCAGTTAATATCTAGTATCAGTGTTCAATATTTCCTTTCTTTGGGATTTCTAACACAATGTCATTTGTTAGTACAAAGATGAAATTATTGATGCTAAGACTATAAATATAAGAATCAATAAATTTAGTAAAATCTTTTAAGTTTCTGCCTCTTGGCATAAATATCGAATTGTTTAGGAGATCTTATTTATCAGCAAGCCCGAGCGGCTAGGCAACCGTTGATGTATTCAATACAAATTTTTATTAAATCTCCATTGTTATAAGATGGTTTAATTAGATAGTCTAATGTTGGCCATAGTTCTCTTATCAGGACCTTGTCATGTATTCTTTTCATAGAATTGTGATGACGGTCATCACTAGTAACTTTCCGTAGTTCATGTAGATCTCGGGCACATGATTTGGCTATATCTTGACTATAAGCACTCCCATAGACTTACTATGGGGTTTTGGTTTGCCACAATCTCTGGTTAAATCTCTGTAAATAATATTATCTATAATTTTTGCAGAGTCTTTAGCATTATTAATAAGTTAGGCTATACTGATATGACCCTTTTTGGGTCTCCATTCAGAGTAAGCGGTATTATTAAAATATCCATAATAAATGTGAGTTACCTATTTAGTGAGGTCTAAGCATTATGATATCGCCCAGGATTTTTGGCATATGTAATCTATGTGTTTTCTATGAGCAGTCCTCTTTAGCATATAGTAAGTTTGACACTTCTTTAAGGGGGGGCCTTATTAAACGGGGCTAGATATTCTTGGATCTAGAATCCTTCTATGTAGTCTCTTCTTCTAAAATGGTCTTCTGTTCCTTATTATTAGAAGCTATTAGCTTTAGAGGGGTTGTTGCTTGTCTATGATTAGCAAGGAGTCTAGAGAAGAGGCTATTCATTGGAAAGTAGATCCAGGCTTCTGTGCATTGGTTGGATTGTCTGTTAGGCTTCTAAATTTCGATTCGTTCAGTCATTGCCATGGGGTTTTTCTTTCATTTTTAGGAGGAATGAGGTTTAGTCTTATGGCTTGTCCTTTAGTAGAGCTGTTCGCGGCCTCTCTGAATGCTCAGATCTCTTACATGTATCCTGTTCCGGACAGTCAAGCCCTGGGGTTGGATGCTCTGTCTCAGTAGTGGACAGGAATGTTCGCCTATGCCTTCTCTCGAACGATTTTGATTCAGTTAGTTTTGAAGAGGGTAAAGGATCAGGTTTGCGAAATTCTTCTGATAGCTCCCTTTTGGCCAAAGAGGATTTGGTTTTTAGACCTAGATTCCTGGTAGATTTCCCTCTTCTTCTTCCCGTATACTAGGATACTAAGACTTTTAATGGCTTTATTAGAGGTCTAAGTAATATTCGTCCTCAGATTGCTAAGCCTGTACCTTCCTGGAGTTGGGCTTTGGTTTTATTCTACCAGTAGTAAGCTTGGTTTTGTTTTAATTGTCAAAGCTGTTGTTTCTTGTTGCTACAGCCTCTGCTGGAAGGCGTTCAAGAGATTCATGCTCTTTCGGCTGAAAAGGAGAGATTTATAGGTTCAGGAGACGGCTTGGTTTGATATCCCAGAAGGAATTTTTTATCTAAAACTCAAACTAACCGCTATCCCGCTAGTCTGATCATTTTAAAAATCTTTTTCGTCTGTCGCCATCCGAAAAATTTTGGTGTCCTAGTAAGGCATTAGGAACATTCAAATCAGCGATCAGAGGCTATAAGAGTCGATCCATCTCATTTATGTTTTTCCTACGAGGAAGAGTTATCTAAGCCGGTCTCTAATTCTTCGATTGACAGATGGATTTTTGAGAGAATAATTAGGCCTTGTTATGAGATAGCCTCACCGGATCAAGTTAATCTCTCCCTTATTAAAGCCGATGACTAGAGGTAGGGCGACTTCTTTCGCTCTTCTTGAGGGTTCGTCTTTAGATGAGTTCATGCAGGTGGCAGGAGGGAAATGTGAATACACCTTTACATCCTTTTATCTCAAAGACCAGAGTGCAGCAGCTTCCTTCTTTCATAACATTTCCACTTTTAACTAAAAAAAAAAAGCCGAAGACTATTTACCAAGCACTTCCCACCATTTTCGTTAGGACTATGCGTCTGTGAGAAACGGTGAGAGACTTCTTTTGGTTTTTAGTTATTTCTTTAAGTTCAAGTTGTTCTTATTTGCTAATCACGGTGTGATTGAGCTGAATGCTCTATTAGGTTATTTTGTTAACATTTGGATAAGATTGATTTAATTTTATCCTTGTTTGTTAACTAAAAAAGCCGAAGACTGTTTACCAAGCACTTCCCACCATTTTCGTTAGGACTATGCGTCTGTAAGAAATGGTGAGAGTCTTCTTTTGGTTTTTATTTATTTCTTTAAGTTCAAGTTGTTCTTATTTGCTAATCACGGTGTGATTGAGCTAAATGCACTATGATGTTATGTTATTAACATTGGGATAAGATTGGTTTGATTTTTATCCTGGTTTACTGATTCTCTAATCTCCTCCCACCTTATGTGGACAGGGGGCACTGACCAAATCTACGGGTTTAGCAAGTAGTGATTGAACGTTAATAGATGTTTTTGTGGTGTAATAACAACCCCCCACAGACCCCCCTTGCGGGTTGGTCTGTTGTTTTATTAACCACTATAAAAACATACTTACCGTTCAATCACTACGACCCGGCCTCAACCACCCCGCGTGGTAAGATTTGAGAATCAGACTAAATATTTTGCACTTAAATTTAGAAAAGTGAATCTGTTTCCTATTCGGGCTCTAATGCGCATGCGCGAGCGCGCTTAGTGACAAGCCTCACTATGAGGTGAGTATAGACTGGTGCCAGTCTATACCTGATGGTAGGCTGGAGATGGGACTCAACCAGTATCCTGGTTGAGGGTCCATAGGAATAGGATTAGGCATGGGGAGGTGTGTATGCAGGCATAAAAATCTTATTCTGATAGCAAAATGCAAATAATTGATTTAGCAAGTAGTGATTGAACGGTAAGTATGTTTTTATAGTGGTTAATAAAACAACAGACCAACCCGCAAGGGGGGTCTGTGGGGGGTTATCTTTGGGTACCCAGCCTGCCCATATTATCCCCCATGAGGCCCTGTGACTGGGATCTTCACCCTCCTCATGCAATGTAGATTTATACTAACCTCTGCAACCTGCCACATCCTTACATAACCCCCTTCCCGCCACTTCACCACTCTTCCTCAGCTCACCACAATGGAAGTTGAATGGTAGTTGGGGGTGGTGGATGAAGCCTGAAGCCATAACACACACACATGCATGCTGCAATGCACACACACACACATGCACACACGCACGCACACACAAACACACACAAATCCTGATCAGGGATTTATGCAGGAATTTGGACATACACGTAGGAGGGCAACTTAATTGAATGTAGGTACAATGACCACAATTTCTCATTCAATGCGTAAATCCAAACCATTCATGAGAGGTGGAGAAAGGGAGGCTACCTTAATATTAAATCTGACATGTCTGAGGAGACATTTGCATTTTCAGCTGGGAAATGGCCTCGTGGCTCGCCATAGGAACAACACTAAACCCCATCCCCCTCCCCTGAATAAAACACTATTGTTTATCCATCAATTTTATTATTTCCTCACTTGGAAAATAAATGTCCGAGAGTAGTGCATCTTGAGCAGCTCCATTTGGATAAGAAGATGTATTTCTATTGTTTTATTGACATAATCCTACCTTATTGATGGCATGGCTGCTCTCTATGGTATTAGAGTGTGTTTAATGAAGTATTGGAGGAGTTTATCTCTGAATGTAACCATTTCTCATCATATCACCTATTCATACCAGCTAGAGACTTCAGCGAGTCAGCAGGTTCACTCCGCTTTCTCAGCACTGCTGCCGAATATTAGAAAAATAATTTGGCTCAAAGCTGTTGCTGCCTTAGGCAGCAACAACTTTCAGTCAAATTATTTTGTAAGCATTCAGTGGTGTAGATGCTATGTTGTGTATCAGATGTTTTAAGATGTCACGGTGCTTGATGCGTGTGCATGATGATGATGGTTATTTGAGAGCATCTGTCATTTCTTTTACTCATTGCTTTTCTACGAAAGCATCATCGCTGCTCGGCAATTATTACGCGCCGTCAGTGCGATTTCATATCAGGATCGGCTTTCTCTGCATGAAGCAGCCGACAAATTATTTCCTAAGATCAGCACCGCAAGTCATCGATCGATCAGATGCTGGGCTGACGTCGTCAACGGTGCAAATTTTTCTACGTTTTTTTCATCATCTATGTTAAGTTGGCAGATGGTAGTGCGTCTTGAAGCTGACATGAACTCCGTAAATATCGCGTCCGGGAGAGAATTCGGCAAAAACGGCTAAAAATATTGTATTGATCTGCTTGTGTTGGAATGGAGTCTTGTTAGTTAAGACGACGACGAGTGACGGGGTAATAAAACGTAGCACATGAAAACAGATAAACATTTGCTCATGATCTGTGACGCCTGTTGAATTGCGTTACTCGTGTAAATGTAGTAAACACTCCACGATGATAGCTGAGAAGACTAAGATGAACTCCGGTGTTCCGGAGGATGAGAGGCAGGTGATATTTGGAGGTAAGAATTAGCAAATGGGACAATGGACCTTTCTAGTTCTAGCTATGCCCCGCCCATTTCTAGCTAAGCTCCACCCACACCTCGCTCGGGTTGGGATCACTCAATCCCTCACTTCCATGACTATCAATTTCCAGAAAACTATACAGGTAAGCTGTTAAATATTTTGAAACTATGGCAGTAATTTTCAGCGCCCAGTCAAATTAGTTTCAAAATATTCAACAGAATGTTTATTAAATCGCAAAGACATACAATTCGTACAACATGTCAGACTATTAATGATTTAAGACGGACAAAATCGAGTCCTTCATGCCTGAGTATGACGTCATTCTACACGTCACTTACAAGTAGTTGATTAATAACGTCATATAATGGATGGATGTATAAACTGGAAAGATCCATTGGTTTTGGAAAAGAGAGATTATAAAACTGTGAATATTCTTCTGAATATTTTGAAAACAATTTGACTAAATGTGATTGTAACCTTGTTGCCATAGGCGGCAACAACTTTCATTGATATTGTTTTTATAATAATCAGCAGAAAAAGGAATGAAAATTTTCCTCACTAATTTGAAGTGTAATATTAACCCTCTACCCCTCAAGCCAAAAACAACATCTGCAGTGCTCTTAAGAAATGTCAATTTGCTGACCAAGAGAAGGCTATTTTTGAAAATTTACCCCTGGAATGACTGACTCGATAACTGAGCCAGCCATTCCAATGATAGATTTTCCAAAAAAATATTCTGTTGATCTGCAAGTATATGGACATTTTCTATGAGAAAATCAATATTTTCACAAAATTGTGAGCATTAAAGGGTTAATGAGTGGGTTTCTATCGTAAACATCTTCCCCAGTCATCATTAATGGAGACAATGAGAAGTTAACCCCTTGATGGTCAAGCCGGCCAAAACCCGCCTCTAAACCGCTCTTAAAAAATGTCCATTTACGGGCCAAGAGAAGACTATTTTTGAAAATTTACCACTGGAAATACTGGCTCGATAACCGCACCAGTAATTCCTGTGGTGAATTTTCAAAAATGGTCTCTTGGCCTGTAAATGGATATTCAGTAAGCAAAAATTCAAATTTTCTCGACGAATCTTGACCAGTAAAGGGTTATGCGCTTTGCAGCAGCGATGTGACTTGAGTTGTCGTATTCATGGTAACGGTATTCATGGTAATGGTTTTCATGGTAATGGTATTCATGGTAACGGTATTCATGGTAGTTTTTATTCAACAATGTTTGTCTCTGCTGGTGCTGGATTGAAGATGGCAGAATACTACATGTATTGCTATCACATTTCTAACATGCCAGAATATATCTGTGACGACTGATGATTCCACGCCTACACATGCATTGCTGTCACATTTCTAACATGCCAGAATATATCTGTGATGACTGATGATTCCACGCTTACACATGCATTGCTGTCACATTTCTAACATGCCAGAATATATCTGTGATGACTGATGATTCCACGCTTACACATGTATTACTGTCACATTTCTAACCTGCCAGAATATATCTGTGACGACTGATGATTCCATGCTTACACATGTATTGCTGGCACATTTCTAACATGCCAGAATATATCTGTGATGACTGATGATTCCACGCTTACACATGTATTGCTGTCACATTTCTAACATGCCAGAATATATCTGTGATGACTGATGATTCCACGCTTACACATGTATTGCTGGCACATTTCTAACATGCCAGAATATATCTGTGACGACTGATGATTCCACGCTTACACATGTATTGCTGTCACATTTCTAATATGCCAGAATATATCTGTGACAACTGATGATTCCACGCTTACACATGTATTGCTATCATATTTCTAACATGCCAGAATATATCTGTGATGACTGATGATTCCACGCTTACACATGTATTGCTGTCACATTTCTAACATGCCAGAATATATCTGTGATGACTGATGATTCCACGCTTACACATGTATTGCTGGCACATTTCTAACATGCCAGAATATATCTGTGACGACTGATGATTCCACGCTTACACATGTATTGCTGTCACATTTCTAATATGCCAGAATATATCTGTGACAACTGATGATTCCACGCTTACACATGTATTGCTGTCACATTTCTAACATGCCAGAATATATCTGTGATGACTGATGATTCCACGCTTACACATGTATTGCTGGCACATTTCTAACATGCCAGAATATATCTGTGACGACTGATGATTCCACGCTTATACATGTATTGCTGTCACATTTCTAATATGCCAGAATATATCTGTGACAACTGATGATTCCACGCTTACACATGTATTGCTATCATATTTCTAACATGCCAGAATATATCTGTGATGACTGATGATTCCACGCTTGCACATGTATTGCTGGCACATTTCTAACATGCCAGAATATATCTGTGATGGCAGATGATTCCATGCTTACACATGTATTGCTGTCACATTTCTAACATGCCAGAATATATCTGTGATGACTGATGATTCCATGCTTACACATGTATTGCTGGCACATTTCTAACATGGCAAAATATATCTGTGACGACTGATGATTCCATGCTTACACATGTATTGCTGGCACATTTCTAACATGCCAGAATATATCTGTGACAACTGATGATTCCACACTTACACATGTATTGCTATCATATTTCTAACATGCCAGAATATATCTGTGATGACTGATGATTCCACGCTTACACATGTATTGCTGGCACATTTCTAACATGCCAGAATATATCTGTGACGACTGATGATTCCACGCTTACACATGTATTGCTGTCACACTTCTAACATGCCAGAATATATCTGTGATGACTGATGATTCCATGCTTACACATGTATTGCTGTCAAATTCTAACATGCCAGAATATATCTGTGACGACTGATGATTCCACGCTTACACATGTATTGCTGGCACACTTCTAACATGCCAGAATATATCTGTGATGACTGATGATTCCATGCTTACACATGTATTGCTGGCACATTTCTAACATGCCAGAATTTATCTGTGATGACTGATGATTCCACGCTTACACATGTATTGCTGTCACATTTCTAATATGCCAGAATATATCTGTGACGACTGATGATTCCACGCTTACACATGTATTGCTGTGACATTTCTAACATGCCAGAATATATCTGTGATGACTGATGATTCCACGCTTACACATGTATTGCTTTCACATTTCTAACATGCCAGAATATATCTGTGATGACTGATGATTCCACGCTTACACATGTATTGATGTCACATTTCTAACATGCCAGAATGTATCTGTGATGACTGATGATTCCACGCTTACACATGTATTGCTGTCACATTTCTAATATGCCAGAATATATCTGTGACGACTGATGATTCCACGCTTACACATGTATTGATGTCACATTTCTAACATGCCAGAATATATATGTGATGACAGATGAGTCCACGCTTACACATGTATTGCTGGCACATTTCTAACATGCCAGAATATATCTGTGACGACTGATGATTCCACGCTTATACATGTATTGCTGTCACATTTCTAACATGCCAGAATATATCTGCGATGACAAATGATTCCACGCTTACGCATGTACGTGGATGAATATTTGCCAATCAAGAACAGAGTTATCTGTCCCTTGACGGGAATAAATGTTTCATGGATTGTATATTGATAAAATATTCTGCTTCCTATGAGACTTGACTACAGTATAGTTAAAAAATAACTTTACCTGTTTCCAAAACAAGTAAAAACATACTATTGAATATTTTGGACTTAATTTCATTGGCCATTTTGGACGTCATTGCTGGCTTCCAATCAAATTATGTCCAAAATATTCAACAGAATATTTGTTGCGTCGTTGTCATAAATGGACCTTTCCAGTTTATCCATCCATCATCTGATGTCATGACGTCATATCAATGATGTCATAAATGACATAGATAGATTAGTCATGATTCATGAATGCATAATTGGTGAAGGTGTCTTTACTATTTTAAAAACATGCTGTTGAATATTTTGAAACTAATTTGTCTCTGGGCACTGTTGCGGCCATAGTTGGTGACGGACTAAGCATTGTTGTATGAATTGTATGTCTTTACTATTTAAAAAACATGTGGAATATTTTGAAACTAATTTGACTGGACGCTGTTGCTGCCATAAGCAGCAACAGCCCCCAGTAAAATTAATTTCAAAATATTCAACAGCTTACGGTACTTGTATAGTTTTCTGGAATGTCATTTTTTAGCGAGTTCAGGGATCGATCGATCTCAACGCGAGCGAGTTGTGGGTGGAGCTTAGCTAGTGGTGGGCAGGATGAAGCTATAACTGGAAATGTCCATTATACTAAATAAAATCTTTTTGTTTTGGTTTTTGGAAGTTATTTATGATCTGTGCTGCTGATGAGGAAGATCTTCTCATTAACATTTTAACCCTTTAATCACCAAATTTGGTCAAGAAAATATAAATATTTCCTTATTGAATGTCCATTTTCAGGCCAAGAGAATACTATATTTTGAAAACTTACTGCTGAAATGATTGGCTCGATTAGCGAGCCAGTCATTTCAGCAGTAAGTTTTAAAAAATAGTATTGTTTTGGCCTGCAAATGGGCATTCCCCATGACCACTGCAGAGGCGGGTTTTGGTATGAAGGGGGTTAACTTTTCAAGTGGTTGACAATTTGATTGTCCAGAAAAGGGAAAAGATTTGCTTATTAAATGTTCATTCAATCACTGGTAAGCCAAGCGAAGACAATATTTGAAAATTTGCCACTGGAATGACTGGCTCGGTTATGGAGATAGTCATTCCGGCTGTAAATTTTCAATTTCAAATTAAATGGAGATTTCTCAAGATCACTGCAGAGGCCGGTTTCGTTCGGGATTTGCCTTGCAAGGGTTAACTTAGTATACCTTTTGATTCTGAAAGACCAGCATTTATAAATAATATAATTCTTTGATGGGGAAAGACACCCAAACTCCTCTACTGCAGTAATCCTGAATATTATCTCCATTTATATAAATTGATTTGCAGGTCAAGAGCAGATTTGTGAGATTTTACAACTGTATTGTATAATAGCTGGCGCAGTTATATAGAGTTATACGGCATTTCATTTCTAAATTTTCAAAATAGTCTTCTGCTGACATGTAACTGAACATTTACTATATAAGCAAAAATTTTGATTCTCCTGACCGATTAAAGGGTTCACTTGAAGCTGTTTCTTGCCATAAAAACTCATTTTAACTAAAGTTAATTTTAAAATATCCGAAATAATGTTGTTTTCGAATCAGAACCTGTCTATTTGTCAGACAGGTTCCAGCTGGATATCTTGTTATACAAGGACATATAATGACCGGTTAACATGACAATGGATACCCGAGTGTTTAATCAAGAACACTCAGATCATGCCATTCAAGAAGTATTGTCAGTTATCAAAGTTCTCACATTATGTACATTGCAGGTCTGTCTGTCTATCCATCTATCCGGTTGACTGTCTGTCTGTTTGTCTGTCTGTCTGTCCATCTGTCTGTCCATCCGCTTGACTGACTGTCTGTCTGTCTGTCTGTCTGTCCATCCATCCATTTGGATTCTAATATGAATTAACCCCTCTTGCGTCAACTTAACATTTTAATGACCAAACTGACCAAGACAACTCTGTCGTAGTCTTGAGGCATGTCTATTAGCAGGTCAAGAGAAGAGTATTTTTGAAAATTACCCACTGCAATGAGTGACTCGGTAACCAAGCCAGTCATTCCAGTGGTAAATTTTCAAAGATCCTCTTCTCCTGACCTGCAAATGGATACTGGGTGAGCCAAAGCTTGAATGTTCTTTACCATTGTCCCTTTAATGGTCAAATCTGTCAAACAATTACAAAATTTCAGATGAAAATTTACCAAAAAATAGTCTTCTAATATTAAAAGTTATTGAAAAGTGTTGACCGTTAAAATGCTTAATTGATATAAGTAGTATTTTTAGCGCATTGAGGCGCTGTTGACACAAAAGAGGTTAAGAGGAACTACGTGTCTGCAGAATTCATAACTAGCTACACGATGTACTCTTCATGCAGAGGACAGTAAGCTTTATATTATCTTGTCATACGCTAACCCTTTAATTGTCAAATTTGGTCAAGAAAATTTAAATATCTACCTATTGAATATCCATTTACAAGCCAATAGAATACAATGTTTGAAAATTTATCACTGGAATGACTGGCTCAGTTATCGAGCCAGTTATTCCAGTCATAAATTTTCAAAAATTGTTTTCTCTTGGTCTGTAAATGGACATTCCACAAGATCATAACATGGCCGGTTTGACCATTAAAATGTTAAATAATATATTCAAGTGTGAATAAGGTACATGTGGTTTAATATAAGTAAGGATTCTTCAGTTCCTTTGAAATCACCATAATCTGGAGGATGTTAGAATGCCATTGTTGCCTATAAGACACTCTTCTCGATCCCTAAACAAAAATTGTGGTCATCTACACGTAGACCCAGCTTGACCCGTAACCATTTAATAGTCAGGCTGGACAAAATTTACCTCTACATTGGTCTAATGTGGCATATCAATTTGCAAGTCCAAGAGATTTTTTGTTAATATACAACTGGAAAACCTTGGTATTTCCAGTTGTAATTTAATTGTCTCTCAGCTGTAACCCACCAGGCAATAATTTTTATAGGTAATAACTCTGACACGCTGAATATTTTGAAAACAATATGACTGAAAGTTGTTGGTGGCTTAGCCACCAACAATTTTCAGTCAAATTGTTTTCAAAATGTCTAGCGTGTCCAGAGATATAACCCCTGGAATATGTCATCTGCAAAAACTCAATTCTCAAGCAGTTATGATCAGTTTGAATCTATGGCATTAAACCATTAAGTCTTTCTATCACATAAATCAAGCTCAGATTATTCTCAACAGATCTTCAAGACAACCTGACAGAACCCTTAATGGTCAAGCAGACCACAACTGGGCTCTTTAGTGACCTGGATGAATATCTATTTGCAGGCCAAGAGGATATTTTTTGAAAATTTATCACTGAAATGACTAGCTCGATAACTGAGCCATTCATTCCAATTGTAAATTTCCAAAAATACTCTTCTCTTTGCCTGCAAATGGCCATTCACTGAACAAATATTTTGATTTTCTTGACAAAATTTGACCATTAAAGAGTAAAATAATATGAAACCAAGTAACGCTGCTAAACACTATCACATCAACGTAGCTGTGGACAGTCAAATAATGACACAATATTCAGCGCATAGTTCTTGAATTTTTCAAGGAAATTTCACTTTTCTCATAGAAAATGTCCGTTTGCAGACCAGAAGAAGATTGTTTTAGAAAATTCACCACTGGAATGACTGGCTTGGTTATAGAGCCAGTGATTGCGGTGATACATTTTCAAAAGTAATCTCTTGGTGTGCAAAGGGACATTTCTCAGGACTATTGCAGAAGCCATTTTTGACCTTTTGTTTTTAACTGTCTCGCTGCTGCAAGCCACTAAATAGTAAATTCAATGAGCAAAAACTCTTGATGGGCTGAATATTTTGAAAACAATTTGACTGAAAGTTGTTGGTGGCTTAGCCACCAACAACTTTCAGTCAAATTGTTTTCAAAATATTTAGCAGGTTCAGCGATATAACCCCTTGAATGTATTGTCTGCAAAAACTCAGCAGTCAGACAGTTAATATTTATTCTTACCTTTTTTGTCATTGTGTGGTTTTTGATTATCGTGAATGGAGGCCTTATCCACTGCATCTGCTTCAGCCGCAGCCGTGTACTTGACTAACACTACTGGCTCAACTGCCTTCTCCTCTACCTTTATAACAGTGTCCGCTTTTGGTGCATTTTCAACTTCTTTTGTTTTATCCGCTTCGGTCACTGTTTCTGTATCTCCAGTTGTTCCGACTTCTTCAACTTTCTCTGCTTCAGCAACTTTTTCAACTTCTATCACTTTTTCAGCTTCCTCAACTTTCTCCGCTTCCAGAACTCGGTCCCTTGTTTCCTGTACTTCCTCCTCTGCTTGTGTTGACGTCAGCTCCTTTAATTCTGCCTCGGACTGGTCTTTGTCTGTAGCCATCTTCTTGATGATAGTGTTTCTTTAATTTGTGGTTTAATTAAACAGATTCTGCATAAACTGTGGAATAGAATGTTCATTACATTTTGCTCAACCTCAATAGCCATCTTAATGGACCCTTCCAATTTTAGCTATGCCCTGCCCATCTCTAGTTAAGCTCCACCCATGCCTCGCTCATGTTGTGATCGATCGATCCCTGAACGCCATGACTCGATTTCCAGAAAACTAAACAGGTAAGCTGTTGAATATTTTGAAACTAACTTGACTGGGTGCTGTAGTCAAATTAGTTTCAAAATATTCAACAGCATGTTTATTAAATAACAAAGGCATACACTTCATATAAACTGATGGACTATTATGTATTTAAGACGGATTAAATCAAGTCATTTATGATGTAATGATTATGACATCATCCTACACGTCACATAGTTGATTATGATGTCATATGATGGATGGAAAAACTGGAAAGGTCAGTTGTACATTCATGACTATTCTATGGACAACCCTTATCACTCTGATGTCACTATTCTATCTATTACTGTGCCAATAGCAAACAAAACTGGAGCACATTTTGTAGCAGTTTTGGTGAACGAGACAACAACATCCTCCACCAAATTTGTTGAAAAATGAACACCAGTTCATCTTTAAATTAAAATTAAAATATATGATGCATTCAGAACATTTGCACAGATCAGTTTAAAATGTGACAGAGCTACAAATTTTCTTTGGTACTGATGTGTATGGATCACCATCAAAAAAAGGTAATTTCTAGCCCTGGATGGCGTGTGTAAAGTCGATGCCATGTGAAGACGTTTTCTGTACGTGTGAGTGATAATTCTGGTTATGTGTTAAGATGTACATGTGAGAGAGACAATCTTTCTGTGATGGTTAGCCTGGCAGCATACAGGCATGCACAGACGCACACACAGGGCTATTTCTGGTATAATTGTCATATGACACCGAGCATACAGGTACTATAATATCTAAATAATTTATTTAAGAAACAATATATCTAAGAGTTACCGTTTGCATCTACAATGTATTCCTCTAGCGTATCATCAACAGAAATACAAATTTGTTAGGTGATAATGTTGCTTAGTAACTCAATGATGATTTTAGCCTGTCCAAATTAAAAATGTATGCAACCGCCTGAAAGGCCAAGTGAGCTTATGCCGTGGCGACTGTCCATCGTCCATCCGTCATCCGTCAACTTTTCATTTAAATGACTCCTTTTCAAGAACCACTGGGCCAATTTCAATTATATGTGACAGGAACCATCCTTAGGGCATCAGGATCCAAGTTTGTTCAAATGAACCCAATCGGCCAATTTGGTCGGTGGCCATCTTGGATTTAGGCCGATTTTAGGAAACTTCTTTAAAAATCTTCTCCGAAACCGCTTAGGGGATTGATGCAAATCTCATGAAATATGATCTAGGGCAAGAGCTGAACCAAGATTGTTCAAGGGAACTTGATTGGTCAAATGGTTCGGTGGCCATCTTGGTTGACCTAGTTGTAGCGAAAACGACTTCTCCAGAACCGCTGAAGGGATTGGGCCGAAAGTTGGCAGATATGATTAGGGCCTAAGCGCCATTAAAGTTTGTTCAAGAGAAGTTGATCCATCCAAAAACAAAATATAGCATGTTTGGCGGCCATATTGGATTTTTTTATTTGATGGATTTTGAGGCCCAAATTGGTTTTGTATGTGTTTTGAGGTATTCTGAGCTCAGATTTGAAATTTTTTAAACTGTCAGATAAATGGTTTGGTGGCCATCTTGGATCATTTTCCCACCAAAAGCTCTAAAGCAATGGGAAATTTAAAATGTTTTCCTCTTGAGAACTACCTGGCCGATTTCAATTATATTTGGCAGGAAGCATCCTTAGGGTGTACAGATTCAAGTTTCTTTAAACGAAGCTGATCAGCCAATTGGGCCGGCGGCCATCTTGGATTTTGGCCGATTTTTAGAAACGTCTATAAAAATCTTCTCCGAAGCCGCTTATGGGATTGATGCATACCTAATGAAATATAATTTAGGGCAAGAGCTGAACCAAGTTTGTTCAAGGGAACTTGATTGGTCAAATGGTTTGGCGGCCATCTTGGTTGACCTAGTTGTAGTGAAAACGACTTCCTCTCCAGGACCCCTGAAGGGATCGGGCCGAAATTTGGCAGATATGATTAGGGACTAAGGGGCATTGAAGTTTGTTCAAGGGAAGTTGATCCGTCAAAAACCTGGACACCATGGGTCAATCAAAATATAGCATGTTTGGTGTCCATATTTGATTTTCAGCTCACCTGGCCTGAAAGGTCAAGTGAGCTTATGTCATGGCCACCGTCCATCCGTCAACTTTTCCTTTAAAACGACTTCTTCTCAAGAACTGCTGGGACGACTTCAATTATATTTGGCAGGAAACATCCTTAGGGCATAGGGATCCAAGTTTGTTCAAACAGAGCTGATCAGCCAATTGGGCCGGTGGCCATCTTGGATTTTGGCCGATTTTTAGAAACGTCTATAAAAATCTCCGAGGCCGCTTATGGGATTGATGCATACCTGATGAAATATGATTTAGGGCAAGAGCTGAACCAAGTTTGTTCAAGGGAACTTGATTGGTCAAATGGTTTGGTGGCCATCTTGGTTGACCTAGTTGTAGCGAAAACGACTTCCTCTCCAGAACCGCTGAAGGGATCGGGCCGAAATTTGGCAGATAAGATTAGGGACTAAGGGGCATTGAAGTTTGTTCAAGGGAAGTTGATCCGTCAAAAAACCTGGACACCATGGGCCAATCAAAATATAGCATGTTTGGTGTCCATATTTGATTTTTAGCTCACCTGGCCTGAAAGGTCAAGTAAGCTTATGCATGGCCACCGTCCGTCCATCAACTTTTCCTTTAAAACGACTTCTTCTCAAGAACTGCTGGGACGACTTCAATTATATTTGGCAGGAAACATCCTTAGGGCATAGGGAACCAAGTTTGTTCAAACGAAGCCGATCGGCCAATTTGGCCAGCAGCCATCTTGGATTTTGGCCTAATTTTAGAAATGTCTAAAAATCTTCTCCGAAGCCGCTTGAGGGATTGAAGGAAACCTCAAGAAATATGATCCAGGGCAAGAACTCAACCAAGTTTGTTCAGGGGAACTTGATTGGTCAAATGGTTCGGTGGCCATCTTGGTTGACCTAGTTTTAGCAAAAATAACTTCTCCAGAACCGCTGAAGGGATCAGGCCGAAATTTGGCAGATATGATTAGGGACTAAGGGCCATCAGGAGAAGTTGATCTGTCAAAAAACGTGGCAGCCATGAGCCAATCAAAATATAGCTTGTTTGGCGGCCATATTGTATTTTTAGCTCACCTGGCCTGAAAGACCAAGTGAGCTTATGTCGTGGCAACCGTCCGTCGTGTGTCCGTCGTCCGTCCGTCATCCGTCGGTCCGTCAACTTTTTGTTTAAAACGACTTCTTCTCAAGAACCACTAGGCCGATTTCAATTATATCTGGCAGGAAGCATCACTAGGGCATAGAGATTCAAGTTTGTTCAAATGAAGCTGATCAGCCAAAATCCAAGATGGCCGCCGGCCAAAATAGCTGATTTTTAGAAACACTTTAAAAAATCTAATTCTCCGAAACCGCTAGAGGAATTCATTCAAAACTCATAACACATCATCTATTGCAACGGTAGACCAAAGTTTGTTCAAGGCAACCTGATTAACCTATTTGCCTGGCGGCCATCTTGGATGACCTAGTTTTCACAAAAATGACTTCTCCCGCAAAGTTGGAGGGATAGGTCTGAAATTTGATAAATATGCTTAGGGACCAAGGTCCATTCAAGTTTGTTCAAGGGAAGTTCGTACGTTAAAAAACATGGCCGCCATCAACCAATCAAAATTTAGCGTTTGTTGGTCATATTGGCTTTTTTGTATTTGATGTATTTTGATGGCGAAAATTGCTTTATATATTCTTATCAGTGTGGCGAGTTCAAATATGCCACTTTCGAGACTGTTGGATAAACGGTTTGGCTGCCATCTTGGTTTGTTTTCCCGCCATAGGCTCTCGTAGTAAAGCAATAGGCCCATAGTAAAGCAATGGTGAATTCTCAAGAACCACTGGGCCGATTTCAATTACATTAGTGAGGAAGCATTCATAGGGCATATAGAGATCTAAGTTTGTTCAAATGAACCCGATTGGCCAATTTGGCCGGCGGCCATCTTGGATTTAGGCCGATTTTAGGAAATGTCTTTAAAACTCTTCTTCTCCCAAACGGCTAGGGGGATTGATGCAAACCTCATGAAATATGATTTATGGCAAGGGAACTTGATTGGTCAAATGGTTTGGCGGCCATCTTGGTTGACCTAGTTGTAGCGAAAATGACTTATTCTCCAGAAGCGCTGAAGGGATCGGGCCAAAATTTGGCAGATATGATTAGGGCCTAAGGGCCATTAAAGTTTGTTCAAGAGAAGTTGATCCGTCAAAAAACATGGCCACTGTGGGCCAATCAAAATATAGCATGTTTGGTGGCCATATTGGATTTTTTTATTTTTATGGATTTTGAGGCCGAAATTGGTTTTATATGTGTTTTTGGGTATTCTGATCTCAAATTTGCAATTTTCGAAACAGTCGGGTAAACGGTTTGCTGGCCACCTTGTTGATAAAGAGCATTCTAGTTGAAATGCCTATTGTCCAGGTGAGCGATACAGGCCCCTTGGGCCTCTTGTTTTATTTGATGGATTTTGAGATCGAAATTGGTTTTATGTAGGTTTTTGGGTATTCTGATCTCAAATTTGGAATTTTCAAAACTGTCGGATAAACGGTTTGGTGGCCATCTTGGATCATTTTCCCGTCAAAAGCTCCCATACTAAAGCAATGGGAAATTTAAAATATCTTCTCGAGAACTACTGGGCCGATTTAAATTATATTTGGCATGAAGCATCCTTAAGGCATAAAGATTCAAGTTTGTTCAAATGAACGCGATCGGCCAATTTGGCCGACGACCATCTTGGATTTAGGCCAATTTTTAAAAATGTCTAAAAATCATCTCCAAAACCGTTTGAGAGATCGATTCAGAACTCACGAAATTGATCTATGGCAAGAGCTGAACCAACTTTGTTCAAGGGAACTTGATTGACTAAATAGTTCAGTGGCTATCTTGGATGACCTAATTTTTGCAAAAACGACTTCTTCCCCAGAACTGCTGAAGTGATCAGGCCGAAATTTGTGAAATATAATTAGCGACTAAGGGCCATTAATGTTTGCTCAAGAGAAGTTGATTCGTCAGAAAACATGACCGCGGTGGACCAATCAAAAATGTTTGTCAGCCATATTGAATTTTTTTATTTGATGGATTTTGAGGCCAAAATTTGTTTTGTATAAGTTTTTGGGTATTCTGATCCCAAATTTGCAATTTTCGAAACTGTTGAATAAATGGTTTGGCAACCATCTTGGATCATTTTCCCGCCAAACGCTCCCATACTAAAGCAATGGGGAATTTTTAATGTCTTCTCGAGAAGTACTGGGTCGATTTGAATTATATTTGGCAGGAAGCATCCTTATGGCATAGAGATTTCATTTTGTTCAAACGAAGCCGATCGGCCAATTTGGCTGGTGGCCTTTTTGGATTTTGGTAGATTTTTAGAAATATCTTTAAAAATCTTCTCCAAAACCATTTGAGTGATCAATTCAGATCTCATGTAATATGATCTATGGCAAGAGCTCACTCAAGTTTGTTCAAAGGAACTTGTTTGACCAAATGGTTCAGTGGCCATCTTGGATGAGCTCGTTTTCAGACAAACAACTTCTCCAGAACCGCAGAAGCGATCAGGCGGAAATTTGTGTTATATGATTAGGGACTAAGGGCCATTACGGTTTGTTCAAGAGAAGTTGATCCATCAAAAAAACTGGCCGCTATGGGCGTATCAATATATAGCGAGTTTGGCGGCCATGTTGGATTTTTTTATTTGATTGATTTTGATGCCGAGATTGGTTTTATGTAGTGTTTCAAATTTGCCATTTTCGAGACTGTCGGATAAATGGTTTAGCGGCCATCTTGGATCATTTACCTGCCAAAATCTCCCATACTCAAGCAATGGGAAATTTTTAATGTATTTTTGCGACATCTTGGATTTTGGTCGATTTTTTAGAAATGTCTTTAACGATCTTCTCCAAAACCGTTTGGGGGATTAATTCAAAACGCATGAAATATCATCTAGGACAAGAGCTGCACCAAGTTTGTTCAAGGGAACTTGATTGGCCAAAGGGTTTGGTGGCCATCTTGGATAACCTATTTTTTGCCAAAACAACTCCAGAACGTCTGAGCGGATTGGGCCGAAATTTGGGAGATATGATTAGGCACTGAGTGCCATTAAAGTTTGTTCAAGGGAAGGAGCTTAGTCAGAAACATGGCGGAAGTGAACCAATAAAAATGTAGCGTGTTTGGCAGCCATATTGGACTTGCACAAATGTCCACAAATTCTTTTAAAAGACTAGTTCTAAACCACCCACCAAAAATTTTGACAAAAATGTACAGTGCTCAAGGTGAGCGACACAGGCCCCTTGGGCCTCTTGTTTTATTTGATGGATTTTGAGGCCAAAATTCGTTTTATATGTGTTTTTGGGTATTCTGATCTCAAATTTGCAATTTTCGAAACTGTCGGATAAATGGTTCGGTAGCCATCTTGTTGATAATGAGCATTCTAGTTGAAATGCCTATGGTCCATGTGAGCGATACAGGCCCCTTGGGCCTCTTGTTGGGTTAAGCAAATTTATTTTAGGTAACCCAGTCTGTTTTTACCTACAGCATGAAAGGCATAGCAGGAACAGAAAACAGGTCGTGTCAGAAATATTTGCGTGGATGAAAATTGGTTGTGCCAATTTGGACAGGCCTTATTTAAGCTGACGACTCAGCTTTAGGCTTGGCCTGTTACAAATCTACATATGATAATGTTTTACAGACTTACTCAGAACTCCCGCCACAAGCTTTAAGCTTGGCCTATTAGAAATCTACATATGATAATGTTTTACAGACTTTCTCAGAACTCCCGCCACACACAATATCATATTCATAAGCTTAGCACACATTGTCTGTCCTCTTAACCATTTAACGCTCAAACCGGGCAGAAACGGATTCTGCAGTGGTCCTGAGAAATGTCCATTTGCCCACCAAGAGAAGATTAGTTTTGAAAATTTACCACTGCAATGACTGGTACTATAATCAAGCCAGCCAGTCATTCCAGTGATAAATTTTCAAAACAAACTCTTGCGGTCCAAATGGACATTTTCCTTGAGAAAATTGAAGGGTTAAAGATGACAGGTCAGCTTTAAGCTTGTCCTGTTACAAATCCACATATGATAATGTATTGCATTCTTTCTCAGAGACTCCCATCACCCACAATATCATATTCATAAGCATAGCACACTTTGTCTGTCCTCTTAACTTTTACTCACTTTCACATATACTCACCACATTCAAAAATATTCCAAATAGTTTGAGAATTTCTGTGTAACTTTGACTTCTTTTCTTGATTTCTTGAATAAATCTTGCTTTCCTTCAAGCAGCAGAAGACATTAACAGTGTTGTTTCATCTTGTTCCACTCTGCACTTGTAACTTTACACATTTCATCCCAAAGTCATTCCACAAAGCACTATTTCCTCAGAATAAATTAGACAAAATCAGCTGAATATGCTGAAAACAATTTGACTGAAATTTGTTGCTACTTAAAGCGTCATCAACTTTCAGTCAAATTATTTTCAAAATTTTCAGCCATAGTCTAAAGTTAGTACGTCCTAGTTAGTATTATATAGAACGAAATAGTTTACAGACTTACTCCCTCTAGCAGTCTATCAGCTAATGTGATACAGATGTAGAGTGAGGATATAGCTGGTAGGTTCCTATTGCTCAGAGTCAAATTCCATTACATGTAGCTTAAACTGTCAAGCCAGTCAGACATTCTAGGCATAGAGCAATAATCCTGCTCAATATTTTGTTAGCAATTTGACTGAAAGCTATTCCTATCTTAAGCAGCAGTGACTTTCAGTCAAATAGTTTTCAAAATATTCAATATATTTCCTAGATAGCTTACCAGAATTTGGCTTTTACAGTTAATCCGCCTTATTTAGTGTTAAAGACTATCTTGGGCACCTTGACCTCACCCTGTTTTTTCTCTGGTATTTCTATGAAACAAGATACCCTTTCATAACCACTCCTCCCCCACCCCACCCACTAGCTAGTATGCATCAGCCAGTCTCAGTTTAGAAGCCATTTATTACAAGATACAGTAAGCATTTCCTCAACACTGAAATAAATCACAGAATCTCAAATTCAAGCAAACTATTCAGGTATTATCTTGAGTATTTTGAACTGGATTTGACTGGAAACTGTTGCTGCCTATGGCAGCAACAACTTTAAGTAAAATTTATTTCAACCAAGTCAACATAATGTTTGTAAACCGTTAAAACATGTATATAGCCTCTGATATGGTGTGTTGTTTATAAAACTAATCTTTGAACTTATGGTACATGTAGTTACTCTGATGTTACTGAAATGTAAACTGAAAATAACAGGAGTGTGTGAATTTCGGAAACACTGGTGCAGTTGGTGACCGCAACAGCTTGCAATAAGTCAAGTTTTCAAAATATAAACCCGTAAATATTTGCAAGAAAAGGTGCATAAGTATGTTTATAAGTCAGTTGTAAGTGTTTTAATGCTCCAGCCAGCCAAAACAGCTTCTGCACTCAGATCTTGAGACATGCCCATTTACAGACCAAGAGACATGATAACTGACCCAGTCTTTGTAGTGGGGAGTGTGGAAAAATAATTTTCTCTTGGTCTGCAAACGCACACTTTCTATGAGAAAATTTTAATTTTCTGGACCAAATTTGAGTGTTAAAGAGTTAATAAGATTATCCGGTGATAGAATTAACCCCTAGACCTGAGATGTGTACCTAATTAATGGATGTATCCAGTTTTACCTACATCCCATCCATCTCTACATGTAGATAAGCTCCACCCATGCTTTACTTGTGTTGGGACCAATCAAACCCTGAACCCCCTGAATTTCAATTTCCAGAAAATTTTACAGGTAAGCTATTGAATATTTTGAAACTAATTTGACTGAGTGCTGTTGCAGCAACAGCGCCCAGTCAAATTAGTTTCAAAATATTCAACAAAATGATTATTAAACAGTAATAATTTGTACAACTTGACAGACTATTAAGAGTTTAATACAGACTTAATCATGTCATTCATGACATAATTGATTATAAAGTCAGCCTACATGTGAAGTACATTTGTAGTTGATTATGACGTGATATAATTGACCAATAGACTGAATGCATCTATTATTTGACCGGCTTTTCCACTAGATTGATGTAAAACCACAAATACTTCTCTCAGCTGGGACAGGGCCATGGGCACAAACTCATTCAAGTGGGTGGAATTTATCCGCTCTTGGATGTTTCTTGCTTCCATTTGTGCAGGCATCTGTCCATCCATCTGCTGACCATGTGTGCGGCCATGCATGCAGGTTTTGGCAGTTCTTCGATACGGGTAATGCAGCTTCTAACTGTGGGTGAGACTTTGATAAAAGTGTGTGCGTAGGTTGGCAATGTCTGGGGCTGTGAAGCAGTACATTATTTTATGCGGTCAGTCTGTATGTCTATTTGTTCATCTTGCTAGTCAGACTGGCCATGGGAGTAGGAAGGAGTCTATGCTTTTTTCGTCAGTCCGTCCAGCCATACACTAAGCATTCTGCTTGTCTTGCCATCACACCCTCCTAACACTCCAAACACAGGCGAAAGGAACATGGTCGTAAAACATGGTATACCATGTGAAACCATGGTATGCCATGACAGACCACGGTGTGGTAATTGGCACCACAGCAGACCATGATCAATGACATTACTGCTACCATGAAATACCATGGCCCCACTACCATGAAGTACTATGGACCCACTACCATGAAGTACTATGGAATCGCTACAAACCAAGGTATATTTAATATTTAAATAAATATTTAGTGGCCAGAGCATGTTGTATGCCTACATGCTTCCAGCAAACTGTAAGTCAGCAACTCAGGTCCACTTTTATAACAAAGTGAAGGCCTGTGCCAGGCTGTAGAGCTTACAAGATTGTAAGCATGGTAATAGTCATGAAGATATCAAAAAATGATCAATCTTTATGTATATAAAAGACTATCAAAATGGTGCCATGGTTGGCCTACATTGGAATTTCTTGAACAGAGATTAAATTTATACAAATTTTCAATATTTATTCTTATGTTTCTATGGATATGGCATTTACATGTACTGTTCAAATGTCATTTAATGATGGTTACATAATTTACATGTAATAGTATAATGAAACTATCTTTAATTTCAAAAATACAAATTTACAATTAAAGAGTACCATGGTAGAACATGGTTGACCATGATAAAATAATTTTTCCATGGGCAAAACAGTTAGAAGGTTTAACAATGGTCAATATTTTTTATAGTCACACACACGCACGCACGCACGCACGCGCGCGCGCGCGGCGTGCACAGACACACACACACACTGCCATGGTACGGGGCGGGGGCTAAGAACATGGTAGTTCATGGTACCATGGACTACCATAGTCAATACCGGGTAATTCATGGTTATCACGGTCATTGCTGAGTTACCATGGTGACCATTGAGTACCATGATTATACATCACGGTACGTCAAGGTATTTGAGAGCCAGCCATGTTATTTCATGGTTTTCCATCAAATAACAGGCTACCATGGTGTACCATGGTTGTTGTTTCACCTGGGAAATGACTGCTGTTGTGAAATGATTGTTTTTGGCTCACCTGGCCAGAATGTCCATCGTCTGTCCAGTGTCCATCCGTCCGTCTGTCAACTTTTTCTTTAAACAACTTCTTCTCAAGAACTACTGGGCCGATTTCAATTATATTTGGAAGCATCGTTAGGGCATCGGGATCCAACTTTGTTCAAACGAAGCCGATCGGCCAATTTGGCCGGCGGCTATCTTAGATTTTGGCCGATTTTAGGAAATGTCTTTAAAAATCTTCTCCGAAACCGCTGGGGGGGGCGGGGGATTAATGCAAAACTCATGAAATATGATCTAGGGCAAGTGCTGAACCAAGTTTGTTCAAGGGAACTTGATTGATCAAAAGGTTCGGCGGCCATGTTGGTTGACCTAGTTTTAGCGAAAACGACTTCTCCAGAACCACTGAACGGACAAAGGGCCGTTAAAATTTGTTCACGGGAAGTTGAACCGTCAAAAAACATGGCTGCCGTGGGCCAATCAAAATATAGCATGTTTGGCGGCCATATTGGATTTTTTTATTTGATGGATTTTGAGGCCGAAATTGGTTTTATATGTGTTTTTGGGTATTCTGATCTCAAATTTGTAATTTTCGAAAGCGTCGGATAAACGGTTTGGTGGCCATCTTGGATCATTTTCCCGCCAAACGCTCCCATACTAATCCAATGGGAAATTTAAAATGTCTTCTTGATAACTACTGGGACAATTTCAATTATATTTGGCAGGAAACATCCTTAGGGCATAAAGATTCAAGTTTGTTCAAATGAAGCCGATCGGCCAATTGGGCCGGTGGCCATCTTGGATTTTGGCTGATTTTTAGATATTTCTTTAAAAATCTTCTCTGAAACTGTTTGAGGGATTGATTCAGAACTCATGAAATATCAACTAGGGCAAGCGCTGGACCAAATTTGTTCACTTGTGAACCTGATTGGTCGAATCATTAATGAACATTCTAGTTGAAATGCCTATGGTCCAGGTGAGCGATACAGGCCCCTTGGCGTGTTGTTATATTGTCTTGTTTAATGTGTCTTCATTATGCTCAAGCCATGATGTGTCTTAATGCTGACTCAAGCCGGCCAAAGGTGACCTTTGCAGTAGTCCTGAGAAATTCTAGGCAGAGTCATTCTGAGTGGCAATTTAAATAATAATGTTATCTCTAATGTTCTGGAAAATGCCAAAATTCTCAGGAAGACTAAAGAGTTGGTTTTTTTAGCTCGGTCTTGACTGTGTAGCTGCAAAATACTGATCCATTTCTAGCTAAGCTCTATCCATGTCTGGCTACGCTCTGTCCATTTCTATGTTAGCTCTGTCCATTTCTAGGTAAGCTCTATCCATGTCTGGCTACTCTCTGTCCATTTCTAGGTTAGCTCTGTTCATTTCTAGGTATGCTCTATCCATGTCTGGCTACGCTCTGTCCATTTCTAGGTTAGCTCTGTCCATTTCTAGGTAAGCTCTATCCATGTCTGGCTACACTCTGTCCAATTACAACTAAGCTTTGTCCATTTATCACTAGGCTCTGTACCTTTCACGTAGAGCACTGCCAATTTCTCAATTTCTATCTAAGCTCTGTTCATTTCTATCTAAGCTCTTCATTTCTATCTTAGCTCTGTTCATTTCTATCTAAGCTCTACCCAATTATAGATAAGCTCTGTCTATTTATAGATAAGCTCTGTCCATTTATAGCTAAGATTTCCCCTTTTTTGCTAAGCTCTGTTCAATTCTATCTAAGTTCTACCCAATTATAGATAAGCTCTGTCTATTTATAGATAAGCTCTGTTCAGTTATAGCTAAGATTTCCCCTTTTTTGTAAAGCTCTGCCAATTTCTCAATTTCTATGTAAGCTCTGTTCATTTCTAGCTAAGCTCTACCCAATTATAGATAAGCTCTGTCTATTTATAGATACGCTCTATCAATTTCTCTCTGCTCTGCTACGGTCTGCCCATTTCTAGTCATTTCTGTCCATTTCTAGCTAAGGTCTGCCCATTTCTAGTCATTTCTGTCCATTTCTAGCTAAGGGCTGCACATTTCCTATCTAAGTTCTGGCTATTTGCAGCTAAACTCGGCGCCCACTTTTGCGCATGTTTCAATCTATTTATATATACTTTGAATCCTGAATTCCCAGAATCCCAATTTCAAGGTTAAACTACAGTATACAATTTTATTGAGTATTTTAAAATTAATTTGAAACTAATTTGAGTGTTGTTGCTGCCAATGGTAGCACTTAAGCACCTAATAAAATTAGTTTCAAAATATTCAGCAGAACATTTATTAAATAGTAAATCCATCAAAGACCTTTGACAGACTTGTTCATAACTCCATAAATGTCATTCTGTATTGTGATATCATTGAGTAGGATGTCATATACTTGAGTGACAGATCAGTCTCCCTCCATTGTAGTGCTTATTATCTGCAGCATTATGTCATGTGATGATTCATAATGAAGATGGTGGGTGACTGGTGGTGGTGGTGGTCGAGGTGGCACTGGTGAGGCTATAAAAATAGTGACGATGTTGAAAATAGTGATAATGATAATGACAGTAATGCTGATGATGAGGATGATATTGTTTATTTATGCTTCAGCCCAGGACTCAGGAGATGGACTGGGAATCTGTGGCTGGATATTGACTATATTTTCCTGGATCCTTGTTGGTCTAACGTTTCCATTTTCACTCTGTCTCTGCTTAAAGGTAAGATTATAATGCTACTTGTAAGCTCCTTCCATTTCTAGCTATGCCCTCCCCTCCCTTCCCCCCCCCCCCATTTCTAGCTATGCCCCCCTCCCCCCATTTCTAGCTATGCCCTGTGACTCCTGTCCATTTCTAGCTATGTCCTGTCCATTTCTAGTTATGTACTTAGCTATATTTTGATCATCAGCTAAGCTCCTTTCATTTCTAGCTATGCCCCCTTCGCCCACCCATTTCTAGCTATGTCCTGTCCATTTCTAGCTATGTCCTGTCCATTTCTAGCTATGTCCTGTCCATTTCTAGCTATGTCCTGTCCATTTCTAGCTGTGTCCTGTCCATTTCTAGCTGTGTCCTGTCCATTTCTAGCTATGTCCTGTCCATTTCTAGCTGTGGCCTGTCCATTTCTAACTGTGTCCTGTCCATTTCTAGCTGTGTCCTCTCCATTTCTAGCTATGTCCTGTCCATTTCTAGCTGTGTCCTGTCCATTTCTAGCTGTGTCCTGTCCATTTCTAGCTGTGTCCTGTCCATTTCTAGCTGTGTCCTGTCCATTTCTAGCTGTGTCCTGTCCATTTCTAGCTATGTCCCCCCCCATTTCTAGCTGTGTCCTGTCCATTTCTAGCTATGTCCCCCCCCCCCATTTCTAACTGTGTCCTGTCCATTTCTAGCTATGTCCCCCCCCCCCATTTCTAGCTATGTCCTGTCCATTTCTAGCTGTGTCCTGTCCATTTCTAGCTGTGTCCTGTCCATTTCTAGCTTTGTCCTGTCCATTTCTAGCTTTGTCCTGTCCATTTCTAGCTATGTCCCCCCCCCCCATTTCTAGCTATGTCCTGTCCATTTCTAGCTATGTCCCCCCCCATTTCTAGCTGTGTCCTGTCCATTTCTAGCTATGTCCCCCCCCCATTTCCAGCTATGTCCTGTCCATTTCTAGCTGTGTCCTGTCCATTTCTAGCTGTGTCTTGTCCATTTCTAGCTGTGTCCTGTCCATTTCTAGCTTTGTCCTGTCCATTTCTAGCTATGTCCTGTCCATTTCTAGCTGTGTCCTGTCCATTTCTAGCTATGTCCTGTCCATTTTTAGCTGTGTCCTGTCCATTTCTAGCTGTGTCCTGTCCATTTCTAGCTATGTCCTGTCCATTTCTAGCTATGTCCTGTCCATTTCTAGCTATGTCCTGTCCATTTCTAGCTGTGTCCTGTCCATTTCTAGCTGTGTCCTGTCCATTTCTAGCTATGTCCTGTCCATTTCTTGCTGTGTCCTGTCCATTTCTAGCTATGTCCCCCCCCCATTTCCAGCTATGTCCTGGACAGGACATAGCTAGAAATGGACAGGACACAGCTAGAAATGGACAGGACATAGCTAGAAATGGACAGGACAAAGCTAGAAATGGACAGGACACATTTGAATACATACTTACACACGGTCAGTTATCAACCCGCTTCCTATGTTTGTATCGGCCACCTTCTTCGAAAAGGAACAAACTCACTAGTACACTATTCCAGAGCGAAATATCCACTCTGATGGACATCGTCTGTGTCAAAAATGGTAATCTAGTTATCCTTGGTGATATAAATGTTCATTTTGATGACAAGGACCATTTTGAAACTAAAAAGATGCTTAAGCTATTGTCAATTCATGGCTGTCGGCAACACGTCAACGAGCCCACTCATAAGAATGGGCACATTATTGACTGGGTAGTAAGCCGAGAATCTGATAATGGTGTACAGAATGCATTAGTGAAGGACCTCCAAATGTCCGATCATCAGTTAGTAATCGTTAATCTCAGTACTATTAAGGCATCTCTACCTGTCGTATCCATACCCTGTAGAAACCTCAAGAAAATTGACATGTCTGCTTTCCGTCACGACCTTGAGTGCTCTGTATTGATAACATCGCCACCACCTGACTGTGAACGTCTTGCTAACCTTTATAACACAGAACTAGTACGTCTTCTAGACGTGCATGCTCCTGAGAAGTTAAAAACAATTCCTCAGAGACAACAGTCGCATTGGCTTTTTACACCCGAGGTTGCAATAGCCAAATCAAACAGACGAAAGGCGGAGAGACGATGGAGGAAATCAAATCTAGAAGTACATCGTCAGATTTATGTTGATGCGAGAAACATCGTCACTAAGACTGTTGCGAGTGCTAAACAATCCTTTTTTAATGATAAGATTCTAGAAAGCAAGTCTAACCCTAAGGAATTGTACAATACAATGTTTGCCTTATTGGGTAAGAAAAGAGATTGTTCTCTACCACATGGTGATGATCCTACAATGATCGCCCGCTCATTTTCTGACTTCTTTCATGACAAGATCGAGGATATCCGTACACAATTGCAACAGTCAAATGATTCAGCTGCGTTTCTCTCCAATCAAACCATGTTCACTCATAAAACTTTTGACAATTTCACTTCATTTTCTGAAAGCGATATAATGGCTCTTTTAAAGGAATTAAAACCAACATTTTGTACTCTCGATCCCATTCCTACGAAAATCGTGCTTGAAAACATTGACATCTTGCTCCCAACAATAACTATGCTGGTTAATTCCAGCTTAGAATCTGGCCTCATGCCAATGACATTTAAGCGGGCAGTTGTCAAACCACTGTTGAAGAAGTCTGGCCTAGACGAAGATACTCTAAAAAACTATAGACCTGTCTCGAACCTGCCTTTTATGTCTAAGCTAATCGAGAAGGCGGTGTTCAAAAGATTATCAGCTCATGTAAGTGACAATGCGTTATATGAACCGTTTCAGTCAGCGTACCGTCAGCGTCATAGCACGGAGACTGCTCTATTATGCGTCCTCAATAATATTCGAGAGGCGGTAGACAGAGGTAATGTGTCATTGTTGCTACTCCTTGACCTCAGTGCCGCATTTGATACGATAGACCATCATTTACTTATGTCACAATTGAGTAGTGTATTTGGTTTACAAGGCACTGTCTGGAACTGGTTTCACTCATATTTATCCGATAGACACCAGTCTGTATATATTAACGGCACACTTTCAGAACCAGTCAACCTCGTGTGTGGTGTGCCTCAGGGGTCTATTCTAGGTCCGGTGTTATTTACACTCTACACACAACCACTTGGATCGGTTATTGATCAGCACAACATTATGCGTCACTTCTATGCTGATGACACACAGCTTGTCATTAGTTTTGAACCTTCAACATGTACTGCACGCTTAGCAACAAGTCAGCTCAATATGTGTTATATAGACATTAAAGAGTGGATGACTACAAACATGCTGAAACTTAACGATGAAAAGACTGAAGCTCTGTTAGTCGGGCCAGCAAACCGACGTGCTAAGACTGACCTATGTGACATCACAGCTGGAAATAGTCAAATAAAGCTGTCAACTGTCGTAAAGGATCTTGGTGTATACTTAGACAATGAACTGACTATGGATAAACATGTTAGTTACATCTGCAAAGTCTGCTATTTTCAATTGCGCAATATCGGCAGCATCAGGCGCTATATCACAAAAGAGGCCGCGATCATGCTAGTACGAGCATTGATAACGTCGCGCCTGGATTATTGTAATAGCCTCCTGATTGGCGCCTCAAAAGAACTTATTCAGCGACTTCAGGTGGTCCAGAACACTGCAGCGAGAATCATATCCCTGTGTGCCAAGCGAGAACACATTACTCCGGTCCTACATGATTTGCACTGGCTCCCCATTGTGCAAAGAATAACTTTTAAGACACTATGTCTGACATACCAATGTGTATCTGGCACAGCACCAGCCTATCTCTCTGACCTTGTACAACCTTACATTCCTGGTCGCTCTCTCAGATCTGCAAATCTAAATCTACTAAAAGTACCTAAGGTCAACTCTAAAACATATGGCCATAAAACTTTCTCTTTCACTGCAGCTACCGAATGGAATAACTTACCAAATGAAATTAGAAACTCATCAACTTTAGAAATCTTTAAATCCAATCTTAAATTCTATTTATTTCAAATAGCATATCCATAGAATACTTACGCGCGTTAGCGCTTAGAGCATGCAGTTGCATGGATTAAGCGCTCTAAAAATGTACTATTATTATTATTATTATTATTATTTCTAACTGTCCTGTCCATTTCTAGCTGTGTCCTGTCCATTTCTAGCTATGTCCGCCCCCCCCCCCCATTTCTAGCTGTGTCCTGTCCATTTCTAGCTGTGTCCTGTCCCCCCCCATTTCTAGCTGTGTCCTGTCCATTTCTAGCTGTGTCCTGTCCATTCCTAGCTGTGTCCTGTCCATTTCTAGCTGTATCCTGTCCATTTCTAGCTGTGTCCTGTCCATTTCTAGCTATGTCCCCCCCCCCATTTCTAGCTGTGTCCTGTCCATTTCTAGCTATGTCCCCCCCCATTTCTAGCTGTGTCCTGTCCATTTCTAGCTGTGTCCTGTCCATTTCTAGCTATGTCCTGTCCATTTCTAGCTGTGTCCTGTCCATTTCTAGCTGTGTCCTGTCCATTTCTAGCTATGTCCTGTCCATTTCTAGCTGTGTCCTGTCCATTTCTAGCTGTGTCCTGTCCATTTCTAGCTATGTCCCCCCATTTCTAGCTGTGTCCTGTCCATTTCTAGCTGTGTCCTGTTCATTTTTAGCTGTGTCCTGTCCATTTCTAGCTGTGTCCTGTCCATTTCTAGCTGTGTCCTGTCCATTTCTAGCTATGTCCTGTCCATTTCTAGCTGTGTCCTGTCCATTTCTAGCTGTGTCCTGTCCATTTGTAGGTATGTCCTCTCCATTTCTAGCTGTGTCCTGTCCATTTCTAGCTGTGTCCTGTCCATTTCTAGCTATTTCCCCACCCCATTTCTAGCTATGTCCCCCCCCATTTCTAGCTATGTTTCCCCCCCCCCTCTTTCTAGCTATGTCATGTCCTTTTCTACCTATGCCCCCTCCAGGTTCTAGCTATGTCCCACACATTTCTCCATAATACCAATTTCTAGCTATGCCTGACAATTTCTAGCTGTTAATCTCCGCTCACTTTTATACGCATGTTTGAATTGATTTATATATATATTCCTGAATTCCCAGAATCGCAATGTCATTGTAATTATACATGTAAGCTGTTTCATATTCTGAAATTAATTTGACTCGGGATTGTGCATGGCAGCAACAGCTCCCAGTTAAATTGGTTTCAAAATATTCAACTGAATGTTTATTAAATTGTAAATTCATTAAAGACATATCATTTGTACAGTTCTTGTATGACAGACTTTTCGATATTCGTGCCAGATGTATACGTCACAGTGATTGTGAAGTCATTCATTGACTGTCATGTCAGATACTTGACTGATGAATACCAAAATAGCCCACTGCTCAATTAATTGTGCAGTTCTATTGCTAATAATGTATAGCAATTTAACTTAGAATACCCAGGTAAATAAAAAATACCAATTTACAATAATTCTAGGATTACATTGTAACTTTAGTCAATTACTGAAAAATGTATCTAAATCAGTCACGGTCACTCTCCAAGATCGCATCTATCTGATGTGGACTGCTTTGACAAACGGTGTCTGTTTCCTAATATCCACATTGTATTCTGAAATGCTAGCAATTACCAGTGTATGGGCTTGACGCAGCAGACACTGGTATGTACATGATGAATGCTAATCATTTGAGGACATCACTCTCCTGAGGTGATCGTATCTGGATCTTGCTCTGGTCAACTGTTAGCTACAGTAGTCACGACGCTTACAAATTATTGATTTGTTGTCATTTAGGCTGATGGGGATGTTTTATTTCAGCGGTATAGAGTACAGCACAGGAATAACCTAACACTTTCACCGACAAATCCCTGAAAAAGTAAATTCTTTGTGAGATAAAACTTATTCTGTTGAATATTTTGAAATTAATTTAACTGGAAGTCATTGCTGCTGCCTTAGGCAGCCTAAGGCAGCAACGGTTTCCAGTCAAATTAATTTCAAAATATTCAACAGCTTTCCTGTATGGTAGCATTGAAAATGAGATACAGGTCATTCATTGGTGACAGGGTTTATATGTTTCCAAAACAAATAAAATGGTAACTGTGAAGTATTTGGACTTAATTTGAGCAATAGATTCCTATTAGATTAACTTGTATAAAATATTCAACAGAACCTTTCTGAAATCGTGTTCAAAATCATACTACTAGTGATACTAGTCGTGTTGTTCCGATTAATCGATTTGATCGATCGTTGATTGGTTTGCATGTTCAACCAACAGATTGATCATGATTTCAGAAATCGATTTTGGTTGTTTATAAATTGACTTATTAATATATTTTAACTGGTCAAGCTGGAAAACAAATACAAAGAATCTGTCATACCTGCGACTTTGTTTGAAAGGGGTTGTTATCCTTGAACATGCTAAAATTACTGCATTCAAAATGGGTAAAAAATGAGAACCAGTTATGATCAATCATTAATTGATCATCGTTTAGTATATAAAACCAATCATTGATCACAAATATAGAAGCAATCCCTAACACCAGCTACTAATAGCTAACATGTTTCTGGTTCTGTCTTGGAAGCCTGTTAGCTGGTCGTGCTGTCTATAGTGCCATGAATCTGATCTTACATGTATATTCACTGTATGAATGTTGCTGTACTTGAGTTCTCGAGACTCGCTCATCTGATCCAAATCTACATCAAATAGAGGAAACAGATACACATATTGATGCAAGGCATCAATGGCAAATAGCATGTCTGGAGATTGAAGGAAATTTCAATTTCCCTTTCTCCGAGATCTAACAATACTCACCATTCTATTACTTCTGATGCAAGCTATCCTGGATAGCTGGCCCTAGGACTCTAGACTTAGTAAGCTTTACCGGCTCCTGCAACCGGGTACTCGGCTGGGAGGCAGGGTCCGTAATAGAATGCTGAGTATTGTTAGATCTCGGAGAAAGGGAAATTGAAATTTCCTTCATTCTCCTTCGATCAATACTCACCATTCTATTACTTCTGATATACACCAGATTTAGACAGTAACCTGGTTGGAAGGGGCAAGCCATCAATTGCTACTTTTGCCCCTTGGAGAAAGAGCTTAGACTTAAACTTGACAAATGGAGACCTAAAAGGACCATCAAGTTAAAGGGACCGAATCACATTCGCATCACTGCCCCCCCCCCTTCTTTTTCTCCTAAGAAAAATGGAGAGAACTCAGGAACATGCATCTCGCCTGAAAACACAAATATGCTAACAGGGTTAACTGCTCTTTGCATATATCAGCCTGTGAATGAGCATTAATATATAAGATGAATGAACATGATATATAGACATAATACAAAAAAATCTCAATCTTGAATTACCTCATGATATTTGGATTCCAGACGTGGAGCCTTCAACCAATCACTTGTCCGGCCATCAGTGACACAATCTGGTTGACATCCTCTCGCTTGACCATGTCTGCTTCTAAATTCTTGCTTACGATTGCCAAAAAATGGAGAAGAGCAGTGTGGTAATATAACTCGTTTCAAAACAGCTAAAGCGAGTGGATTGGCGGAGTCTGACACATCCCTCATATAGTAATCCGTGAAAGAGGACTCACAGTGCCATTGTGCAACAGCCATGATGTCCTCTAACGGAACACCATTGTAAAGGGCGGTCGAGGCTGCTATTCCTCTAACGTTGTGTGCCCTTGCGCATTGCACCTGGTGCCAAGTCGCAATCTCATGGGTAGTCTGAATACATTCGACTACCCAATGAGAGATAGAATCCATGGATGCGGCGCCATAAGGCTTTTTATGGCAGATCCACAGATGTCTATCATTCGACCATAACGAGTCTGTCCGTTTTTTGTACTGAGTCAAAGCACGGACTGGGCACCAGACACTGGCATCATGATCAAACCTAGTTAGTTTCGGCATAATGATCGGTTTGCCAGGATATCTCAAAGATTGATTCTGCTCTTGGCAGTAGATGCAGACCCTTTCCGGAGACAATAAATCGGTCCCTCTCTACTGAGAGTGCATGGATCACACTGCGCCTTCTAGCTGAGGAAGCTGCCAATAGAAAGGCCGCCTTTAGAGTCAAATGCTTTATACTAGCCAAACGCAACGGTTCGAAAGGGTGCTTGGCCAGTACATTAAGCACTAAAGATAGACTCCAGGCTGGAATGACTACCGGTTGTCTCAGTCGGAGATTGCTCATTCCCTTCACCATCACATTCAACTGGGCCACCTCTAGACTATCCCTGTTGGCTAGACAAGGGATGACTGATGCCAAAGCTGACTTGTATCCAGCAATTGTGACAGGAGCTAGTCCTGAAAAGAACAGTTCACAGAGAGTCTGCTATTTGCTGAATAGTGGATTGAAAGGTATCAATACCCTTTCCTTCACACCAGTCTGCAAATCTGTTACCCTTGTTGTTATATGACTTGAAGGTTGACCTCCTCCTCACAGCCGCGATAAAGTCAGCACCTTGTCGAGAAAAGCCATCCGACGTGGAACGTTGTTTGATAACATCCACGCAGTCAATTTGAGCATTTTGGGACGCTCGTGTAGGAAGCGTCCGTTGGCCTGGGAGATTATGTTCGTAATCTCGGGTAACTGCACTGGGTTTTCCACCAGCAGATCTAGAAGATCCGTGAACCACGCCCTGCCGGGCCAATACGGCACTATTAGCAGGACCAGGCACGGTTCCTCCCTGATCTTCACCAATATCTTCGGCAGAAGAATGGTGGGTGGGTAGGCGTAAGCGTGCATCCCTCTCCAGCTTATCGCCGGAGTGGCTGTATCGACAACATTTGGATCTGGAATCGGCGAGACATAAGTCATGATTTGAGCATTTTCCTTTGTGGCGAACAAGTCCACGTTGGGTTTGCCCCAATGCTCGAAGATCCTGTGAAGAACTGGAGGGTTGAGAGACCATTCTGTTGGCAGAATCCTCTGTCTGTGAGACAAAGCATCCGCCAGAATGTTCAGTCGCCAGGAATGTGAGCTGCTTTCAAAACAACAGAGTAATTCCTGCACCATTGAATCAAGTGCCACACTTTCATACATAATGTGGGTGACTTGGCGATTTAAGTATGATACTACTGTCGAATTGTCCGACCGTATCAATATCGCCTTGCCCCTGACCTGATGTTCTCCCAGGCAGACACCCCCCACCCCTCCAGTGATGCATCCATGTACACAGACAGCTGGGGGTGGCGTAGGTGCAGCGAAACTCGTACTAGGAGATTCTGACGCTTTTTCCACCATACAAGATGTGACATTATTGGCTCCAAAACTGGCACCAGCTTTGACAGGGGTTCTGTTCTCTGTTTCCACAGAGACATCAGATACAACTGGATAGGTCTTCGCATCAGAGCAGCGTACGTGATTACCTGCTCCATGGAGACCATCATGCCCAGCATCTGAAGAAACCGCCTCGCCTGAATGTTGTTTCCCAATCGAAAACTCTTGAGGATGGCTAACAGAGACACCACTCTGGGCTCTGACGGGTGAACCCTGCCCTCCTCGAGATCGAATCGCATCCCTAAATAAACAAACTGTTGAGTAGGTCTCAACTCAGATTTCTCCGTGTTGACTATCCAGCCTAGATCTGAAAGCAATTTCAGAGTCAGAGCATTATCCACCTCTAACTTGGCTGGCGTGTCTGCCTTGATAAGCCAATCGTCTATGTAGGTGTGAAGCACCACGTTCTCTCTTCTGAGAAAAGCTGTCACCACAAGGACCACTCTGGGGAAAACCCGCGGAGCTGTCGACAGGTCGAATGGGAGGACGACAAACTCCCATACTTGATTCTGAAACGCAAATCTCAGAAACCTGTGACAACTCCCGTTCATTGGAATGTGGAAATATGCATCTTTCAGATCGATTGATACACGCCACATTCCTTTCCTCAATCCTGCCATTACCGACCTCAGAGTTTCCATCTGAAACCGAGGCGTATGGATAATCCAATTCAATGGCCTGAGATTGAGAATGGGTCTCCACCCACCTGTGCTCTTGGGAACAAGGAACATATTTGAACAGAAGCCTGGAGTGTTCTGGTTTGCTGGTTTTATTGCTCCCTTCAGAAGCAAACCTGACACTTCGTTTTGAATGGCTTCTAACTTGTCTGGTTCCCTTGGTACGGGTGTCCAGACTGGTGCCAATGACAGATTTTGTGGTGGAAAATCCCACCACCCCGGCATGTACCCCTGGGATAATCACCCCAGGACCAGACTGTCTGACGTCACACCTCACCGAGCCTCGACGAAACGCATGAGCCTTTCACCCACTATAGACGCATTGACGCCTAATGTGGGTGTCTGGCTCGCGATCCGCTCCCCCCTCTTAACGAGAGAGAGAACCATTTTGGGCTTGGCTTGGCCGGTCTAACTGGCACCGCTGTTCCTGTCGCACAGGTGCGGTCCAGGCACTTCGAGGACTTACCCTTCCCCTTCCCCTTGCCCTTCCCGCCTCTCGGGCGGTCAGTGGCAACATTGGGGTGGGTAGGAGCCTCCACAACCTTCTTGGCCTTCTTCGCCGGAGGCGGCTGAGAAGACCCAGTAGAACCAGAAGCAGCACTAGGCTTGGCTTTCGCCTTGCTTTTATGCTTCTTCTGCTTCTTAGAAGGCTGCCCGGTTAGCGGCTTGGCTACAGGGGCTAGTGTGTGCGCCTGTCGCACTAGCACCGCTAACCGATTCTGCGCGATGCTGGCAGTGTCTTCTAAGATGGCCCGCACTTGGCCACCAAAGATGCTAGGGCCAGTAAGGGGCGTCCCAAGAAGACGCTCCCTAACGGCAGTAGCCGAACGCATATGGTCAAGGACCATCTGCCTCCTAGACTTTGTCACCTGCCCCTGCACCCTTGCCTATGCGTCCATGGACAGCACCAGGCCGTCATTGACACATTGAAGTTTTCTATTATCTATCTTCTTATTTCTTAACGCTTCGCTTCCCACGGCGGTAAGGCCTGTATGTGTGGTTGCTGCGACAACCGGTCTTACCGACAAGGAAAGTGGTCGATACGAGCTCGCCTCGTGTGTAGATGAGAATCACGATATTTATGTTCGTATCTGGGCCTGATCTGACTGGTATAGAAGTCGGTGGTTCGTGACGGTGGTCTTCCGTCGCTTCCAGAATTATGCAATAACTCAAACTCTTGCTTCGAGGATATCGAAGTGATGATTTTATTTTACTAATCTTACTATATATACTTCACTATCAATTATAGGTGGCTTATACTACCACCGATATATCTCCCTATCAACTATGAGTGGCTTATGCTACCACCAAAATACTTTGAGCAAAGAAGTACTGACTTTTGTTCAATACGAATACTGGTTACTCTACCATCTAAAAGTTGCTTTTCACGATTCGCTAAATCACTTTTATCAAATACTGTTCTTGGCTACTTAAAGTCATTCACCAAGAACTTGTGTGAATTTTGACAAATTCAGTTCCACAGAACTATACGAATTCGAGGCTAGGTTTACCTAAGCGCAGTAATTTTCGGACTCCTGATCAAATTTGAAAGTTCCCCTTATGTACTGCTTCGCCATGTCACGGTCATGTTCGGGTTGTTACACCCCACCCTTGGAGCCCCCGCTTTGCCTCGTTTTGCTTACTACTCTTATAAAACTTTTGACCAATCCATTCCGGCCATTCGCGTACTCCGAAGATAGACCTGAACATTGGCAAAGCAGTACTTGAGTGATGGGATCTGTCGGATTTCGGTCTCAATAATGGATTTTGCTTTGGCAACCATTCCTAATCTCAAGCTTAATGGCTTACTTGACGGACGTCCTCTGTCAGTTTTTCGTCTCGTTTTCTACTCTACCTGGCGCCGGACGTTACCACGTCCGTGTCCGGCCCCTTGCTCATTAGGCTTGCGCCTGCATTCTACAAGGGTGCTGTGACGTAGCGGTGACGTAGTGACCATATGGCCCGCCTGACTCACCAGCATCTGGTGCTGTTGGTCGCTTTTACAGAAACTCGGTTACCGTTATCACGGTCCCACGGTAAGTCGGTCACTACGTCATTTCTATGAGTCATCCAGCTTATGCTACCTGTACTCTGTCCGTAGTACCCTACCGACGCTCCTGCTTGAATATTTGGAAACTATTGGTCATAATTTCTGCTGAATACTATAAACGGTTGTGCCGCTGCTACAGCAACAACTTTCATCTTTTAATTACCGCCAGATACCATCAACTCACAACCCTAGGTCCTTCTCCATTCTATCCAATTTCACTCAATATTTTGGCTATAGTTTCGCGTCAGTTTCGCATCGACTGATGCCCCTGTTGATGCATCCAGTTATCCGTTCATTAACTCATCTGGTATTCACAAATACAATAATTTCACTGGGCCATCCCTGCAAATATAAGATGTCCCCGGGGTCATGACTCCCCGTACGACAATCCGATATCCACATACGCCCCGCAACCAAAGTTAATTGACCATCTCTCTTAAGGCCCTAAGAGAGTGTCAACTAACTCGTTGTGCCCTATCAACAACCCAAACCTATACCAGCAGCTCCGAACGGATACCACCTGAAATCTCCGAAACTACCAACAATTCCCTAGCCCACGTTACAGCTCGATATGCTATACACACATACTTGTCCGAGTAGCGGAATACTCGGAAATACGTTAGTAGCAGTCATTAGTATATAGCCAATAATTATACAAACATACATGTCCGGGTAGTGGTGCGCAAGGGACCGCCCCCGGAAACACATTAATAGCATCATTAAACCGTGGACGTAACCCGTCTCACGCGTAACTTAACAATAAAGGCGAGCAATCGGTACAGTTTAAAACAAGTGAATATATATTACATAATGTATTAATATAAACTGCCGCTTTTGCCAGCAGCGACAACACGGTCAGCAGCGACACACTTTTCGCATGTCGTAATGACAGGACTTCATCATGGTGCATCTGGGACTTGTTCACCAGCGCCGGGGCGGGGCCACCAGCTCCAGCACTCTGGACTCCCAGCGATCGTCCTCAGTGACCGCTGGAACAACACCATATTTGTCATACCCCCCCCCCCCCCGTGGGATACGACACCTTGCCCGCACCTCCCTGGAGGCCGCAGGGAGCTGGCCCTTGGTCAGGAGCTGCTTGCTATAAATAGCATCCAACAACTCCATAAACCTTGGGTCCAGTCCAATAGACTGGATCCGGGCTGCGGGCAAGATCCCCGTCCTAATCGATGCCACCCGATGGACAGGGTGCATCCTCTTCGGCCGTGGTCGAATCCACAGACGGGTCCACCCTGGCTAGCCAAGCCAGAGCCTCCGACCAGTCTGTCTCCGAAGAGGACACTCCTGTGAACACGTCACCCATTGACGTGCTCATGACCATACCAGCAATAGCCTCCCGGCTAGGAGCCATTGCTGATATGCCAGGAACTCCGGTACCATACGGTTCCGCCGGCACCCCATGGAAAACACCAGTCCATGGAGTAGGCACGCACGGAAAACCGTGCAGACCCATAGTGGTTGAGGAACCGTGGCCATAGACGGGCGCTGACAGCACCCCATGCATGACCGCTGGACCAGGCGAGATAGGTGAGTACCAAGCCTGGCCAGCCACACCCATCACCGTGTCGGTTGGCGGCAAACCAACCAGCATGGGACCGGTGCCCGGTACCGGAGTGGCCTCAACCACAGGTGGAGCCGCTGTCCTGGCTTGCGCCAAGCCAGACAGATGGAGGGCGGTTCCGTCCAGGACGGACTCGACCTCCATGCTCTCCACCCGTGGCATCTCAGGCCACAGCAATCTCTCCTCCTCGGCCTCCTAGTCGTCAGACTCCGAAGAGTCGTCACCAGATGAGGAAACACTGGATCCGACCTGGCGGATTGCTCCCATGCCTGACGGACCGGCCACCGCTACTGGACCACCTGGAAGTGGCCGCAGAGAGACAGAACCCATCAGGCCGGAGCCCAACGGGACTGCCAGGGGGCCGTATGGGACGGCTCCCTCAGTGGCCAGTCCAGAACCCTGTCCAAAGACAGGGTTCATACCAAGCACGTGATGAGACTGCCCTACAACTTTCGGTAGCAGGGACGACACCAGCTTGGGAAGGTCTCGGCAAGAAGCCTTGTATAGCAGGTCCAAACCACGCCAGAGGTGCCATCTCGGCAACCTCTGGTTGCAGACGTGGAGCGCCCCCAAGGGCCGAAACGGACGCTCCACGATTTACATTCGGACTGCCTGACCCCGCGTCAGACCCTGCCAAGTCTTTCTGGGAAAGGAACTTCACGGACCATCATATCGGACGACCACACTGCACAAATATTACACTTATTATCAAGATTACAATTTGTGCATCTAAAGCAGACTTGGTCGTTCAACAGAGCCCTCACGAACTTATGGCACTCGTCACATGATGGCAGGGCTGGCTTGGCCTATAAATAAGCACAAACCTACAATAAGCAAGCGGAACGAAACAGGAATGGAAGGCAGACAAATAATTTTCAAATAAATTGAGCATAAATTAAATGTTAACCCTCCTGCACCCCACCCCGCAATGTTACAGCAAAGATCGCATTGATTATGATGACAAGAACGAAGCAGGCAAGATACACCCATAAACTGATCCTCAAGGATGTATAAACGGAACCAGGAACCATATCGCATAGCATTCGGGGTATATTTACTAATCAATATAAATTATACTCCTAACGAAGGCCAAAACGATATGTGAAGAAACAATAAAATGAAAACAAACTGCTGTAAAACACGGTAAAACCGCAGACCACACATCTAAATCAAGAATTTCGAAACGACCGATCATTGCAAACAGATCGTGATAACACGCAAAGCTTGAAAATTCCAAAGATTTTCTGGTACCAATACAGTACGCAGCACCCAGAATCAGATGCGTGAATTAATGAAACATTTTCTTCACATAAAAATCTGAGACAACACGGGTGTGACGGCACCCACTCGGATCATACGGAGAACGACGTCAGCCGATTTTCGTGTTAAAACACTGTATAGCTAACACCTTATTTCATATCTGCCGATCGCCTGTTGGGGTTAAAGGAAGGCGACCAATCTGGCATATTTCGTTGTTAACACACGTCCCAGATTCGGGTTCAGAAATTGGAACATGCAACACAGACAAAATTTTGAAGACCTAAGTCTTTTAACTGGAATAACATGGAATTATACAACCTGGATATTATTGGCTCCATCCATGGTAATTCAAATAATCCTTAGAGAGCGAACACAAAGCTATCACAATCACAGAAAAAGACTTAGAAAACTTTAAGAAAGCTAAGACTTCCAACTGCAAAAAAGTATGTATCCCTTGTTGCTATGCAAACAAGAATGATCTTCATGGCAAACGGGTACTTGGCTGTTGGGAGCCAGGTAACCGGTTCCAGGAGCCGGTAAAGCTTACTAAGTCTAGAGTCCTAAGGCCAGCTATCCATGATAGCTTGTATCAGAAGTAATAGAATGGTGAGTATTGATCGAAGGAGAATATTATAATTCAAGTTGAGCTTCAAATTCATTTTTATATGTAATATACAATTTGCAGTGGCACATCAGGTTGTCCATCAAAGGCAGTTACTACTATATCTAGACCTTTGGCCCCTACATAAAACAAAAAATAAATTATACATGTAGAACTGGTACAGGCACTATGTAATATAGGAAGACATGGGCTTCAATGTCCTATAAAGATATCGCCATTAGACGTGATAAATTGACAACATATTTGCAGGACAGAAAGAAATGTGTTTATCTTGTTATATTAACATTCAATATTACATAGGTTCTTACTATCATTTACACTCTCTTACCTTTGCCATGTATTGCTGATGGTGTTTGTGATTGTAATAATGATAGTTTCTTGGTAGTATCATATCTTTAAGATGGTTGTAATGGCATCGGCCTTGGATAGGATTATCTATTGGCTATAGGAAGAAGCATATTATATTTTGGGGCAGTCCATCCATCTTTCCATCCATCTTGTTGACCATATGCGTAAATTCTTAGGGTTTTGTTTGATAATTCAGATTCTATCTGGAGCTAAATTATAGGATATATAGAAAGATTTTGACATTAATGCAAGAAATATTTGATGATAGAATCGTGCAATATCAAGTGAGTTCTAGATGGTATTATGTTTGAAAGCCTGGTTACAAACCGAATATAGAGATTCTGATACTGAATAAATAGTAAATTATTAGCATTTGAAAACTGTAAGTTGTGACAAAATTGCGTATTTCGAAATTACTCCATAGTAGAATATTTTTAAACTCTATACTTTATTAGCGCATTCATATGTATCTATGTAAACATATGTGTGAAATTCTGGAGCCGAACCTATTACAAGCGATATGCCATATAGCTACATGTAGCAATGATATGATATCATATTGTTTACAGCTGAAAGTAATTTAGTCTAAATTATACTTTTTAAACTCAAGTTGAAAATCTGGGGCCGAGTATAACCTACAGATAATAGGGAAGACTGTGAATTGGCTAAAATTTCAGCCAATTTTCGGTATGAAATCGTGTACAATGCATTGAATTACTTCATGGTAAACATTTTTTAACTCAATACTTCATTAGCATATTCAGATACCTATCTAACCATATTAGTGGAATCTTTGGGCCGAACACATTGCAGGCATTACTAACTTGGCACATACATACCCTTTTCTGTTGATTTATGTATCTAACCTTCCACTACAATATTATTAACAGCCGTTTCGACTGGAAATTCAGAACATCAGTTGTCTATACATAGTGCTAAATAATTGCATGCATAGATCTTTTCCCAGTGAAGGATTAAGGACAATAAATTGCTAATGAAAACCACACATACATTATTTCTAGCGAATTTTGTCTAATTTTTCATGCTATACAATATTATTATCCACGAAAGTAAAATCTTTGCCCCCCATGCTCTAAGAAACATAACAATGGAAATTTATACCCTATCTCGAATGTTCAGCCTATAGTGTTTTATGCTATAATGCATAAGGGAAAAATGAAACAGACACAGTACCTGCTATTGTCATTATAATATATTAAACCTTTACTGTCTAAATTTGTTGAATAATGTTAAAATATTTAGATATTGAATGTCCATTTGCAGGCCAAGAGAAGACTGTTTTTGCAGATTTGCCATTGAATCTGGAATGACTGTCTCGAGAGTCATCCCAGTGGTAAATTATCAAAAACTGTCCCCTCATGGTATGCAATTTGACATTGCTCAAGATCACAGTGGGGCCGGTTTGATGAGCTATGCCATGAGGGGGTTAAAATACAATAAGAGATGATGATGATAGGCCTATATTCATAGCCGTCATCATTGTGATTTATATACTTTCAACGTGACTGCCCAGAATCCTATTTCCAAGGTAACTATACAGGTGAGCTGTTGAATATTTTAAAACTAATTTGACTAGATGCTGTCTGTACTTATAGCAGCAGCACAGTTAAATTAGTTTCAAAATATTCAACAGAATGTTTATTAAATAGTACAGACATACAATTCGCACAGCTTATGGACTTTTCAATGTTCCTGATAGCCATAGCTACATCATTCATAATTGATTATGACGTCAACACTTGAATGACAGGTTGAATAACTTATACCCTCTCCATAAGAGAATCGGTGCATTGCGATTGGGTCTACAAGCGTCCGGCAGGGAACAGCTAACTATCTGAATGCTCTTGCTAAAATATGTGGTCACTTATTACAATATCGCGATATTTTCCTAGATATCGTTATCGTCTTCTGAAAGCCATATCACCCAGCTCTAGTCTGCATGACTTGCCAAATGTTTTGTGATCATACCATAAGTAATCTAGGAACACTAAAGTCTGCATGACTCGCTAAGTGTCTTGTGATCAGACCCTAAGTAATCTCGGACCACTAAAGATGAGAAAGAATCTAAAGGAGCAATAGACAAAACACAGTGGAGAAGGTTGAAGAAAAACTGATTGCAGCTTAATATGTTTGATTCTTCAACTGCAAACACAATCACTCAGCATCATCATCATCATCATCATTATTATCATCACCATCACCACCACCACTATCATCATTACCATCATCATCATCATCCATCATCATCATCATTATCATCATTACCATCATCATCCATCATCATTATCATCATCATCCATCATCATCATCATCATCATCATCATCATCATCATCCATCATCATCATCAACATCACCACCATCATTATCATCATCATCATCATCATCATCATCATCATCATCATCATCATCACCAACACCACCACCACTATCATCATTACCATCATCATCATCATCATCATCATCATCCATCATCCATCGTCATCATCATCGTCGTCGTTGTTGTTGTCGTCGTCATCACTGGCATCATCATCATCAACATCAGTGTCATGATTTCATTCTTCGTTGTCTAACTATTTTTACTAATAGTATCTTTTGTCGCATAATTGTTGTTAATGCTATCTCTGCCTCATCAGCAGAGCAAAAGGTTAAGGCCTATTAATAGCCTATACTGTGATGATGACGATAGTGTATGAATAGGCAAGTCATGCTGAACTGCAAATAATCTCAACACATCCTAATATTCCGATAACTGACCTGATGATCGGCAGATGTTACAGGAAATATTTATTATTTATCTGTCAGTAAATAATAGAAAAATTAAAGGTGATAGCAGCACATTATTTGTTGACTCATCCTAGAAACCACCACCCACCCGCACATGAGGTGGAGCCCAATATTTAAATACCATCAGTAATATATCATAATGGTAACTCACAAAATTTTGTTGAATTCCACAAAATGGTTTCAGCTGGGGCATCTTTAGAGTGTGTATTGCCCTGGGCCAGAGGCCTAAATGGCTGTACACAATTTTCATGAATGTTTTATGCATTGTTCATGATCAGCTGTTATAGAACTGTTCATTATATACTGAGTTACATGAACATGAGTTCTTCTAATACAAATTCTTGAACTGTTTTTTTTACTATAGATTCATGAACTGTTCCAAGAATATTTCATGAACTGAACTAATATTTTGTTGTTCATGAACTGTCCTTCATTTGTGCATTACTTACTTCATGAACTGTTCAATGACTAGTTCATGAACTGCAGCCTATCGGAGCATTTAATGAATCATTCCTGAACAGAGCATGAATAGTTCATCCAGTTCACGAACAGTTCATGAGATCATGAAGTGTGTTTTGCAGGGGTCAGGGCCCCCTCCCAGGGCAAACTTTGAAATCTAGATCCTCTCTGAAGATATTTCTTGGTCAATATTAACATTCATTTGGATGTACATGTAAATTCATTCCATTTTTATTAATTTATTTCTTTAAAATGGAAAATGTCTACATGAGATTTCAGAGAAAATTAATTTTAATATTGATCCCAACTCCCAATATGTGAGATACTCGAGTAATATCACCACCATTATCAACTCATCAGTATGATTAGGGCAAGCTTCTGCTGCGCATCCACCCACCACCATTCATGCACCAAGTGTATGACCATTGATGTCATTCAGGTCAACTAGAGCTAGCGACGCTGGTAGTAAGATGTTTGAACAAATTAACACATAATGCCAACAATTTCAGCGATAAACTACATGTATGAATCTAAGATCATGGAACATGGAAAATAAAATTAATTTCTTTATTTCTTTAGAGTCCAAGATGCTTTGTGTATTTTTGTACTCTAAGGTTTTTTATTCAATCGACCTGTGAGCCCCATGAGGTGCAGAGCCAAGGCGCAGTCAGCCCATGCCTAAATACGGCGCTCGGCTTTCCAAGATCTGACAGACAGTCGTTAACAATTGTGGCAGGTTTTGTTATTTCGGAATGTACGAATTGAGACGAAAATCTGGTCAGAATGTTAATATCAGCTCATCTAATGCTTGTGCTGTTGATTCTATCTCAAACACGAGACGTATCCCACAAGGAAATTTAATACTGTATGGGATCGAACCAATGGGGAAAATTATTTCTTCGGTGGCACCTTTTGTCGTGCTATCGGCTTCTGACAAGTTATGGATGAATAACTTGCGGCATATATTGAGTTACCAGCCATATAAGAACTAGGTCAGTCTGAGCTAATCACCTTTGACTGTCTTGACGATTGTTTTAATATATGTTCTGTTTATGTTTCAGGTGGTACAGGAATATGAAAGGGCAGTTATCTTCAGACTCGGTAGACTGGTACCCGGAGGAGCTAAAGGACCAGGTATCATAAGATTTAGATAGAATATTCTATTTATTGTGTTAGATCATTTCAAAAGGGTTCACATTTATTATCGATATTGTTTGCGCCTCAAGTTTGTTCAAGAAAATTTTCTTATACAAATCTCCGTTAAATTTTGTAAAAGAAGAAACGATTATTTGTGAAAATTGGATAGCTTAGGGAGTCATTCCATTGGTAAATTTTCTAATATAGTCTTATCTTATCTCAAAACCAGTTTTTCTCTTGTTTTGCCTCTAACCCTCGAATTTGTTCAAGAAAATGTGAATTTTCTCATAGAAAATGCTTGCGGACCAAGAGAAGACTATTTCTGTAAATTGATCTCTGGAATGACTGGCTCGGTTATCGAGCCAGTTATTCCAGTGGTGAATTTTCTAAAATATTCTTCTTTTAAATGGACCACTCAAGACCACTGCAGAAGACGTTTTTGGCTGATATGAGTGCTCATGTTAACCCTGTAGCGGTGAATGCATCCAAAACTGGCCTCTGCAGTGGGTTTGAAAAATGTCCATTTAGATATCAAGATACGACAATTTTTTAAATCTTACCACTGGAATGACTGGCCCGATAACCTTTGGTTCACCTGGTAATGGTCATTTAATGAGCAAATATTTAGGATTACTTCACCGGACAATAATCTCAATGATGAAAAACTTGATTTGCTGAATATTCTGAAAACAATTTGACTGAAAGTTGTTGGTGGCTTAGCCACCAAGAACTTTCAGTCAAATTGTTTTCAAAATATTCAGCAGGTCTAGAGATATAACCCTTGGAATATGTTGTCTGCAAAAATGTGGTAGACAGATAATTAAACGGTTAATGCATTGTCTCATCTAAATCCCATTTAATTTCCTCGTATTAATTTGTACCATGCAAAATGTCGCTAATTTCAATATTAATATCAAAATACTTGATATATTTTTATATATATATATATATATAGCTGCTGAGGATTATTGATATTGTATGTGGCAGTGTCTTACCAGATGGTCAGCCATTGATAGTAGCAGACTTCACACATGTATACAGGAGTAGAATATTATCATATCTCATTTCAATGTACAGTACTTATCAGAGAAAGCTTATAATGTTTTAAAACATTAACTTTTGAACACAGTGCAGGTCTCGATTTTAACACTAACACGTTAATGTGAGAATAGTAGAATTTGACATAGGTTAGTAAAACTACACCTGCACGAACCCACCTGGATTAGTAATGCTCTCAAAAGAGGAAATACGAAAAACACTGTTCTAATGTCATTATGTTTAGTACCCAACAAAAATTGACAAAAGAACAGATTTTCTCCTTTCAATGCTTTATTGAATATTTTGAAATTAATTTTTCCTAAAGCCTAAGGCAGCAATGGCTTGCAGTCAAATTATTTTCAAAATATTCAACACTTTTCCCATATGGTTCAAGCTAGGAATTGAGTTTTATACGGATCCATCAGTGAATGGATTAAAAATTGTCTGCAGGATAGTAAAATCAGGTCTCACTGTGTTAGTAGAAGAAATCTTTAAAATGTACCCCTCCCTGCATGCAATGTAAGAGATATAGGACATAGTCTGTTGAATATTTTTGCACTTAATTTGATCGGAAGCCATCCTATGAATCAAATTAAGTCCAACATATATTCAAGAGTACATTTTATCTAGTTTTGGAAACACGTTTATGAATTATTTCTTACCCGTCCTGTAGCAGTCCTGTACCCATCCTGTACCCATCCTGTAGCAGTCCTGTACCCGTCCTGTAGCAGTCCTGTACCCGTCCTGTAGCAGTCCAGGCAGTAATCTCTAGATTGGGATATAATCAGTGATTTAGAATATTTATGGACACAGGTAATTGCTAATATTTTTTTCATGAAACAATCAACTATCTCATCCAATGCCGTTTACATGCGTCTCCATCATACACAGATATATAGGTTACTGTAATGGCTTCCAAATCTCCATGACATCGGGACGATGTCCACAATCAGACAGATTTGATGGTGAGATTTATTCAGTCATTTGTATTTATAATAACAGCTTTGGTGCTGTGTTATTTAGATATTGGAAAAATAAGGACTAAATAAAAAATAGTTTCAGTTCTGATAAACCTCTTGGGTGAAATGTCTTTTTATTTCACCCGACTGCCCACCCGGGAATAAAACTACTTTTTTTTTTCTAGCCAACATAAATGTTATTTAACCTTGTAATAGTCATACTGGTCAATACTAGCCTTTGCTATGATCTTGTGGAATGTCCATTTACAGGCCATGAAAATAGAATTTTTGAAAATTTACCACTGGAATGACTGGCTTGATAACCGAGCCAATCATTCCAGTAATAAATTTTCAAAAATTCTATTCTCTTGGGATTTAAATGGACATTAAGTCGGCAAATATAAATTTTCTTGACCAAATTTGGCCATTCAAGGATTAAATATCTATGCTGTCCCACTATACAATGCTTACAATATCTTTATTGTGCACTGAATGCGAGTCACTTGCTACTTGATTCATAAAAAACAGGACAGAATTGACAATTGAAATAATTTTTAATGGACTTCTAGTCAAATATATTAAAGACAAATAGTTCGAACCATTTAAAAACAAATCAATGATTTAAAAAAAATGTCCTTCATTCATACTGAAATCGTTTTCTCGCACCAGGTTTGCAGGAAACAAAATCCTTTTTAGCTTGACTTTATGAAGTAAAATGAGCTATTGTGAAATTACCCTGCACATCGTCCAGTGGCGGCGTCTAATTTACACTTAGCTCAACTTTTCTGTTTATATCTACTTAATCATCCTGGAGCCTGACTTGGACACATGCTTCCTTATACGTGACACAGCTTCACACAATGAGATTGGGGTCAAAAGGTCAATGCCACTGTGACCAAAACCTGAACACATGCTGCTTTATAATGAGAGGGGATCACGTAATGCGCTTGGCATAAATAAAGTCAAGGTTAATGTAACATTGGTAAAAACTGCTTTTTCAATATTAACATTTTGCATTTAGCTCAACTTAGCAGCTCTGATATCTTATCTTTAGTTAAGCATACTGGATCTAACCAGTTGGACAGATACGTCATTATAATGAGAGGGCATCATGCAGTGATATTGGGGTCAGAAGAGCAAAGGGCAGGGGTATTGTGACATTGGTAAAATCTTTACATTTTTTTCGACATTAACATTTTGAATTAAGCTCAACTTAGTCGTTGATATCTCATGTTTGGTTAATCATACTGGACCCATTCCTAAGCACATGCTTCCTTATAATGAGAGAGCGTGACACGATGTCCTTCGTGATCAAAAGGTCAAAGGTCATTGTGGTCTTGGGAAAAACTCAACAGTAACATGTTGTGTTTGGCTCAACTTCACTCTTTATATCACATATTTGCTTAATCATACTGGAGCCAAAGTTCGACATATGCGAGTGGGAATGACACATGGCATATAGGAGTCAAAATGTCAATGGTCAAGGTCACTCTGTCCTTATTAAAACCTAGTTTTTCTCAAAACTAACATTTAGTGTTTAGCTTAACTTAAAGGATAACTTTATAGATTCCGTGTCTCTTGATAGCTATTCAGGTGATCTAACACACTGGTCATAAACTATCCAGGTAATTTTAAGGTTTTATCACGCCGCTAAGGAAAGATATTCAGGCTTTAGTAGTTCAATTCTAGGACATTTCTACGCCCTATGATGGCTGTCATGATTTACTTTTCAACCAATCAGAAAAACCCTAGTGTGTCTGCCTCGGTATATACGCTCAGTCATAGAGGCGCCAGCTATAGTTTGGCAATGTGGTATAAAAGCAATCCTACAGGTAAGCTGTTGAATATTTTGAAACCAATTTGATTGGAAGTTGTTGCTGGCATAGGCATCAAAAGTTCAAGCTCAGTGTGATAATGATAAAAGCTCAAGGTTTTTCAGCAATAACATTTTGCTTTTGCTTCAACTTAGTATTTCATATCTCATGTAGTTTTGATCATGCTACATGTGTACACCCAAACTGGGACACTTGATAATGAGAGGGGAGGAGACAATTACTTTGAGGTCAAAGGTCATGGTCATTGATAAGTGTATTGATATATGCAAGCTTCATAGTTCATTGCAAAGTCGTAAAGTCATGCTTAATGGTTGTATTACAAGCACATTTCTGGTTATTCATGGTTTATGAGCAAGCTGATGAGTAATTGTGTTCTGACATGACTGATGAAGGGAAAACCTTTTGCAGTCGCAATCAATTTTTTATGCTTTTCTTCAACCTTGTTCACCGCGAGCATCCTAAGCGCCTTTAGATTCTTTGTCATCTATAGTGGTCCTAGATTACGTTCTTTGACGTTTGATCACAAAATACGTAACAAGTTGATATTGCAGTGTCCTTTGCATGGGCTAACAGTTTGCAAGAGCCATGTCTGTCTGGAATATAGCTAATAAATAGAGACAAGGGTCTGTGACATAGGATCTGTAGTAAACAAACACTGGAATCTGTGGTGGATTATTGGTCCATATTCAAACCTGACTTACTGTTAAATCGTCTGCCTGTGAATTTTTGCAGATTACATTTTCCATGAGGTTTAACTGTGGAGCCAGCCACCAACAACTTTCAGTCAAATAGTTTTCCAAATATTCAACATATCCGGAATTTTTGCTCATTGAAATTGTTGTCTGGTGGCTGACAGCAGTAAAATAGACAGTTATTAGTGAGATCTTGATTCAGTGAATGTATAACTGTCTGACTGCTGCACACCACCCGACAATAATTTCCATGGTGTTTATTTATGGACCTGCTAAGTATTTTGAAAACAATTTTTTTTCAAAACATTCAACATATCTAGAGTTAAACCTCATGGAAAATGTAGTCTGCAGAAATTCACAGGCACTCCCGTGTGGAATAAAATTCAAGTTAACTTGGATTAGCGTGGATTTTCTTGAATATCCAAGCCATTGGAAAATTATTCAACCCATACCAGTTTGGATTTCCTTGAATTAGCTTGAACTTTATGGTGTCGCTTGAACTTCTTGAAAATCCCCCTCTCATAATTCAAGCTAGCTGGGATTTTCTAGGACTTTCTAGGACTTTTTTAATGTCATCATGAAAAAGTGCAAGCTTCTTGGATTTGCTTGGACTCTTTTTAACAGAATGCAAGCTAGCTTGGATTTTCTAGGACTTTGTTTTGTCAGACATAAAAGAATCCAAGCTACTTGGATATCCTTGAATTTGTAGATTCACTTACGCTGCCATGGATTATCTTGAAATAGCTTGTGCTAAAGCAAGAACAGGTTCTGTAGTCATGTAGAGGTGACCGTGATCTGGGAAATTGGTGGGAAATTAAAAGTCTGTGAAAAAGCGAACAGTACATTCATTGCATTGATCATTATGAGCTATGGATATATCGAATATGATAGTTTGGAAACACTGACGCTACTGTTAGATAGAATGCTTAGCATCAGTAACCTTAAATGGATACAGAACTGTATTTTTAGGTATGTATTCTATTGAATTCCAGAGATTTATTCAGAGTTACCAGTTTTGGTATATCCTTTTCAGTTCTATAGAAATAATGTTGTGATCATGACTTTCTAAATAATATGGTACATTAACAATCTGTGTGTATAAGAATAACAGACAAATCAGTCAGAACCTCATACATTGTTAATGTCTGGCTGAACTTGTATTTGTTATTGAATGTTATATGTACATGTAACTCAACTACCATGAAGGTGATTTTGGTTTTCAAGCATACCGTTATATATTTATATATAATCTCTGTGTGGCAGCATTTACGTGTACGTAAGAACCCCTGACCTCAAGTCGTCCACCAATCCAAGCTTTTTCTTGAAGTTCCAGAGATAGCTGGGACTTTCTGGAATAAAATCCAAGCTAGGTTAGATTTTCTTGAACGTTCAAGCAAGCTGGGATTTTCTTGAACGTTCAAGCAAGCTTGGAATTTCTTGAACGTTCAAGCAAGCTGGGATTTTCTTGAACGTTCAAGCAAGCTTGGATTTTCTTGAACGTTCAAGCAAGCTGGGATTTTCTTGAACGTTCAAGCAAGCTTAGATTTTCTTGAACGTTCAGGCTCGCTTTGATTTTCTTGAACGTTCAAGCAAGCTTGGATTTTCTTGAACGTTCAAGCAAGCTTGGATTTTCTTGAACGTTCAAGCAAGCTGGGATTTTCTTGAACGTTCAAGCAAGCTTGGATTTTCTTGAACGTTCAGGCTCGCTTGGATTTTCTTGAACGTTCAAGCAAGCTTGGATTTTCTTGACCATTCAAGCAAGCTTGGATTTTCATGAACGTTCAAGCAAGCTTCGATTTTCTTGAACGTTCAGGCTCGCTTGGATTTTCTTGAACGTTCAAGCAAGCTTGGATTTTCTTGAACGTTCAAGCAAGCTTGGATTTTCTTGAACGTTCAAGCAAGCTTGGAATTTCTTGAACGTTCAAGCAAGCTTGGATTTTCTTGAATGTTCAAGCAAGCTTGGATTTTCTTGAACATTCAAGCAAGCTTGGATTTTCATGAACGTTCAAGCAAGCTTGGATTTTCTTGAACGTTCAAGCAAGCTTGGATTTTCTTGAACGTTCAAGCAAGCTTGGATTTTCTTGAACGTTCAAGCAAGCTTGGAATTTCTTGAACGTTCAAGCAAGCTTGGATTTTCTTGAACGTTCAAGCAAGCTTGGATTTTCTTGAACGTTCAAGCAAGCTTGGATTTTCTTGAACGTTCAAGCAAGCTTGGATTTTCTTGAACGTTCAAGCAAGCTTGGATTTTCTTGAACGTTCAAGCAAGCTTGGATTTTCTTGAACGTTCAGGCAAGCTTGGATTTTCTTGAACGTTCAAGCAAGCTTGGATTTTCTTGAACGTTCAAGCAAGCTTGGATTTTCTTGAACGTTCAAGCAAGCTTGGATTTTCTTAAACGTTCAAGCAAGCTTGGATTTTCTTGAACGTTCAAGCAAGCTTGGATTTTCTTGAACGTTCAAGCAAGCTTGGATTTTCTTGGATTTTACATTAACTAGACCTTTCTAGGATGTTCTTGAATTATCTTGAATTTTATGTGCCCAATACCAGCAAGCTAATCCAAGTTATTCCAAGTTATTAAAAGCTTGGATTAGCCCAGGATTCCCGGTATATTTAAGCTCCACAGAATTTGGATATTCCTGAATATCCAAGCTTTTTTTGGCCTGGGTGATCTTGATTCAGTGAATGTATAACTGTCTGACTGCTGCACACCAACCTGACAATAATTTCCATGGTGTTTATTTATGGACCTGCTAAGTATTTTGAAAACAATTTGACTGAAAGTTCAACTTTGCTTTGGCTTAGCCACCAACAACTTTCAGTCAAATTGTATTCAAAATATTCAACATATCCAGAGTTAAACCTCATGAAAAATGTAGTCTGCAGAAATTCATGGGCACAGTGAGGTAACCGTTTTTAAATGCAATGCTAAATCATACTGATATTGATTATGCTGTATGTTTGCAGGCATTTTCTTTGTTTTACCCTGTATTGAGAACTACACTAAAGTGGACCTAAGGACAGTATCATTTGATGTACCTCCACAAGAGGTGAGTGAGGCCGTATGCATTCACGTGCGCATGCAAGTGCACACACACACGCACGCACGCACGCACACACCAGGGCTTGATCCAGACTGATTTTGAACCCGTTATAAAGGGTTTGGGTGCCCAAATTATGAAAAACTGAATAAAAAGATCCTAAGGGAGCTTTATGGTATCTTCTGGAACTTTTTTTCACAAATTTATTAGAAATATCACCTCCGAGGCTCCTCTTTTGTACCATCTACACAGCTATGGGTGCCTAAACTAAAAGACTGGATCAGACCCTGCACGCCACATACACATGAAATATTGCGCCGGCTCATGCAGTCAACCTAACCCGTTAATCATCAAAATTTCAATGTCTCAATTTCAAGCCCACAATCCATGAAACCTGTTGAATGTTTTAAAACTAACACAGGGGTCATTCCGTGTCAATTCATATCACTGGAATGACTGGCCCGGTCATTCCGGTGGTAAAATTTCAAAAAATTGTATTTTCTTGGTCTGCAAATGGATATTCTTCAAGATGACTGCAGATACCGGCTTTGGCTGGCTTGTAGGGCTGGGCGGTATACCGGTTTCACACCGTCTCACGGTTTTTTATGGCGACGCTTTAAAAACCATTACGAAAATAGAAAAAAACCCGAAAAACTGTCCGTAAGATTGCCATTGCGCAAAATCCGGTGACTGTCCTAAACTAGTTTGTTCTTGACTTGCAGTTTAATATTATCATCTAGTGTAACCATTTGCTACTAGAGACATAAAATACAGTCATCTAGAACTATTAGCCGTGGGAAAGCAAGGGTGTTGGTGAAATCCCAACAAATCGGCCGAGGACAACCCTCGGCAAATATGATTTGATTTGCCCGCAATGAATTTTACATGACGTAAGCTCTGCGGGTTCAATGTAAGATTGAATAATTTTAAAATCTAAATTTCTTCTTTGCAACAAATAATCCTTTTTTCAATTCGAGTTTGTACTATGTTTAATTACGATTCCAAACGTGACATGATACAAAAAAAAAAAATCAAGAAACGCGCTGCGAAAACAACGACGCTATACAATGAACTCCCAATCCAAACAAATCATTATTTCCCTTAGATTTCGACAAACATAAAATTATCCATCACGGACTAAGCCATATGAGACAAATTGCTTGATTTACGAGACAAATTGCTTGAACGCCTGAGAAATGAAAACGATTAAGTCGCTTCTTCCGTTGGCGGAGTAGTTACACATAAAATACACCTCTTAGCCTCTCAAATACGAGCAGGCGTAATGTGATTGGTTGTTATCAAATTCTTCTGCCGGTATATTCACTACTATCGATTTTATGAATGAAATTTGTAGTATTTTTTATCACGGGACTTCTGCTCGATAGGCGTTAGAATCACATCGTTTTGTTTTACAGCCCTGTCTTTTTCGTCTTCGTATATCTTCAAGTACGGAGTGTTGATTTAAATAGATTTAAGTTAGATTCACGAATCATTGCGTTTATGTTGTCAAATTATCATAATCTCTATTATATGAAATATGAACCTCGAAAAGTAATCAAACACATTTTTTGTGAGAATTCTTGAAGCATGATTTCCGGGAAATGACTACTCTTTAGCTACGTGCTGAATGACATTCACCCGCTTGAACGACAGTTTATTGAGGAGTATTACTAAATACCGAGTACTCGAATACAAACACATGACTTACTAGACTAGATCATACTGCAGGTGGTTATACGAACTCTAACCGTATGTGCGGTACTCTACTAGGAGCCTAAACTCGCTCTCTCATCCAGGTTCCTACTTACATGCGGTAGATTTTACTACGCTTTCGAAAATAGTTACCTAATAACAGTGTTGAAAATCAATAGTTAGAGTGTTATTTTCTCGACATCACATGAACCTGACTTTATTTATTTCATTTATTTTAACTACTATTTTGAGATAGATAGCGTCGAAGTGAGCAGTCGTACGTAGTTACCGTTCTAATTTCGTGCCAATTTACGTCAGTTGTCAAATCGCAAAATACATGTACTATAACTAATGAAAACGGCATATTTTCATATTCCAAATTATGTTCGTTCATTCTAACCCCTTAAACCGGTATTTCATTAATACCTGTTTAATTAGTGATGCCGTCACCGGTTTTCTTTTAGGCCAAACCGCCCAGCCCTACTGACCATTAAAGGATTAACATAACACTCGGAACCTTTGCTTCTAGGCTAACTGAATGCTGGAGAATCCAAATCTGTTATCAGATTTCCAGTAGGACCAATAGTAGGGTATCTATGGCTTCCAGCAATTTAAAAATAAAAATTTCCATCTTCATTATACTCCAGGGGTATAGCTCACACATAATTAAAACTTGGCAGTTACGCTGCTTAGATGAATGTTGTTTAAGCGATGCTAATGTCATCTCAAATGATGTATTGTATCGATAGATTATGGTTTATAGATTCCATATCATTCATATCCTGCCACATTCCCTTATCTGTCTCACAATTATCTGCCATGTAATATCGAGTTAATGTTTAACAGTGATCGCTGCCATTTTGTCTCCTCTAGCCATAGTGTGTGATGTTTTGTAAATTCCAATGCCAATGCATTACATTCTTTGTTATGTAATAATTATCTTGTTGAATATTTCGAAACTCATCTGACTGGAAGTTGTTGCTGCCTAGGGCACCAACAACTTCCAGTCAAATTAGTTTGAAAATATTCAACAGCCTATCTGTATGGTTGATTTTATACCACATTGTCGAGCTATAAATGGCACCTCTATAACTGAGCGCATATACCGATGCAGACACATTAGGGTTTTTTCTGATTGGTTGAAAAGTAAATCATGACAGCCATCATAAGCTGTAGTAATATACCAATATTTAGCTAATCAAGAATGGGTTCTTCTTACTTTCGGAGATGTGACTTTTATATTACTTTATAACATTAAAAAAATCAGCCAATTCTAAGATGACGTCATGGCAGCTACTTGTTGATCTGATGTGGACTGACACACAGGATGTAATGGTTCCCAGTCAAATTAGTTTCAAAATATTCAGCAGATACTATTTCATTGTTCCAGTAAACACTCATATCTGCCAAAAACGGCATCTGCAGTGGTCTTGAGCAATGTCCATTTGAACCACGAGAAGAGTATTTTTGAAGATTTACCAATGGAATGACTGGCTTGATAACCGAGCCAGTAACTCCAGTGATAAATTTTCAAAACTAGTCTTCTCTTTGTGTGCAAATAGACATTTTCAATGAGAAACTTGAAATTTTCTTGTACAAATTCGAGGGTTAAAGGGCTAACGCTTAGTGAAGCATCAATATTCATACTAAATATCTGTGTGATGCTAATATTGGATATTTACATTTATCCCGCGGGACTCGGGAATGTGTGCATTGCATATCCATGTCTTCATTTCTACGCCGGTTGATGTTCCCTGATAGGACATCCATTGCTTGCTAATTTTAAACCTCTAATTAAGTTAACTCTTTGCTATTGGCATGATTTAGAGCTTGAAAGTTGTTTTTCAAAAATATTGTGTTGCTTTCTCCTGTACATAGCTTATAACTACGTCTGAGGATGATTGTGTTATGTCACTTACATGCTCAGTTAACGTGTCCTCAGGCGGCTGCTAGAAATCAATTTCAGATACATGTAGATACATCAGCACAGATCCATCAATTTGGATAGCGGGTGGGGCGGCCATTGAGTGGATATTGGGTGGGTTGGCCATTGAGTGGATAGAGGGTGGGGCGGCCATTAAGTGGATAGTGGGTGGGATGGCCATTGAGTGGATAGCGGGTAGGACAGCCATTGAGTGGATAGTGGGTGGGCCGGCCATTGAGTGGATAGTGGGTGGGATGGCCATTGAGTGGATAGTGGGTGGGATGGCCATTGAGTGGATAGTTGGTGGGATGGCCATTGAGTGGATAGCGGGTAGGACAGCCATTGAGTGGATAGCGGGTAGGACAGCCATTGAGTGGATAGCGGGTGGGATGGCCATTGAGTGGATAGCGGGTGGGATGGCCATTGAGTGGATAGCGGGTGGGGCAGCCATTGAGTGGATAGCGGGTGGGGCGCCCAGTTCACTGGTCTTGAAAACTGCCCATTTGCAGACCAAGAGGAAAAACTTAATTTGCCACATGACACTCTGGAAGGACTAACTCAATAAGTGAGCCAGTCATTCCAGTAATAAATTTTCAAAAGTACTCTTCTCTTCAAAAGTTATATTATGTTGACCATCAATTTAGTATTGATTAAGCAAACATTTTAATATTTAGACAGACTTTAACGAGTAATGTGTTAACGCTTTAACACTTAAATTTGTTCAAGAAAATTTAAATTTTCCCATAGCAAATGTTCATTTGCAGATCAAGAGAAGAGTGTTTTTGAAAATTTACTACTGGAATGGCTGGCTCGGTTACCGAGCCAGTCATTCCAGTGGTAAATTTTCAAAAATACTCTTCTCTTGGTCTGCAAATGGACATTTCTCAAGACCACTGCAGAAGGCCTTTTTGGCTGATATGAGTGTTAAAGGGTTAAAGTTGGTCAGTGCTCAGTGAAATTCTAAGAATGCTGCTGCATGAAGCTGTTGCTGGCTTAGACTGTAGTTATTTTGATAAATGGAACAATATAATGTATATTATAAAGCTTTTACAAATCCTAATGTTAATTGTCGCATGGACAGTTCTACAGTGCAAGTCTGGTGACCCTTGCGAAAATGTGTGTCTGGCAATAAACTGACAACAGTCTGACAAAAGATGGCTACAGTCTGACAATAAACTCACAATAAAAAATTAACACTGGTAATAAGCTGCCGATAGTCTGACTATAAGCTGGCAATAAACGAAAGAGAAATGACGATAAGCTGTCAGGTTATTGTCGGATATGGTAATAAACTGACAACAGTCTGGCTATAGATTAGCAATAAATAGTTGCAATATTGTTGAGTCTGACACAATCTGACAACAAAAACTTTGCTGTTTTATTTTAAACAATAGGTCTGACAATTGGCTGGCAAGAAGGGACATAGAAAATGAGTCTGACAACAGTCTGACAAGAAATGATGTAGGAATTTTATTTCAAGGAATATGTGTGACAATAGACGGGTAACATGCGACATAATAAAATAAGTCTGACAATAGTCTGGGAAGAAATAACTTGGAAATGCATTAATTTATTAATTGAGGACATCTGACAATACACTTGTAATAATCTTACAATATCTTGCCAGTCTATTACCAGACCTGACAATACACTGGCAATAATCTAACAATATCTTGCCAGTCTATTACCAGACCTGACAATACACTGGCAATAATCTTACAATATCTTGCCAGTCTATTACCAGACCTGACAATACACTGGCAATAATCTAACAATATATTTCTAGTCCATTACCAGACCTGACAATATACTGGTAATAATCTGACAATAAATTTCTAGTCTATTACCGGACCTGACAATACACTGGCAATAATCCGACAATATGTTTCTAGTCCATTACTACACCTAACAATATACTGGCAATAATCTGGCGATATATTTCTAGTCCATTACCAGATCTGACAATATACTGCAATAATCTGACAATATATTTCTAGTCAATTACCAGATCTGACAATATACTGGCAATAATCTGACAATATATTTCTACTCCATTACCAGATCTGACAATATACTGGCAATAATCTGACAATATATTTCTACTCCATTACTGGATCTGACAATATACGGGCAATAATCTGACAATATATTTCTAGTCCATTACCAGATCTGACAATATACTGACAATAATCTGACAATATACTTCTAATCCATTACCAGATCTGACAATATACTGGCAATATACTTCTAGTCCATTACCAGATCTAACAATATACTGGCAATAATCTGGTAATATACTTCTAGTCCATTACCAGATCTGACAATATACTGGCAATAATCTGACAATATATTTCTTGTCCATTACCAGATCTGACAATATACTGGCTATAATCTGACAATATAATTCTAGTCCATTCCCAGATCTGACAATACACTGCAATAATCTGACAATATATTTCTAGTCCATTACCAGATCTCACAACATCACGACATCAGGCTTGTTACCGTCTGACTACACACTGACAGTAAGCTGACAACAGACTGGTAATAATAGGTTTTTTCCTAAGGGGAGTAGCCAGGGGGATCTCATGTCCAGCAATGCGTAGATACACACATGCACACGCGCGCGAACGCACACTACTCCAGCTACCATCACTAACTCCTGGGCCCATGCCAGTTTTGTGCCACCAAAATTTGGTCTTTTCGCCGAGTCTGGCTACCCACTGTTACCAGAATTAGTGTTTTGAATGTCACATTTACATTTAAACAGCAGTGTGTGTACTGAGGGATATTTAATCTTGACAATCCTATGCTTGCCCTTCATTGGAGTGATGATCTGTGTGTGATCAGTACCGATAGTCTGGTCCCTCCCCTCCACCTGCACCCCACCCCCTCCTATACCTCTATGGATTGATGGTCAGTGACCGCCTCTCCTGCCATATCAATAATGGCTACTGGGTGAGTATTGATTGGTTAAATTTCCTTTTGCCGGAAATGAGAATGTATTACATGTCAGGTTTTGTGGTCAGTAATGTTGTGTGCTTTTATTGCGTGAAGCGATCAGAATGGTTTGCATCTTCTGGGAAACCTTGCTTCAACTGTGACCAATGCTGACCAATCAAGGAAATTGATTTAATGTTTTCAGATAAATTACATTCCGAGCTTAAAACTTTAAGCCTTGAAGTCTCAATGTCTCAATTCCAAGATAGCTATACAGGAAGCTGTTGAATCTTTTAAACTAATTTGACTATTTACTGTTAGGCAGCGACAGTTCCCAATCAAATTAGTTTCAACATATTCAAGAGAGTATTCCCTACTGGGTACATGTAAAATCTGTGTGTTTCAGGTATGTGACGGTGAAATGGTTAATGTGTATTATATAGCACATCCTTATGACAGAATCTGGCGGCTGTATTATAGCACTCAGTATGATGACATTGTCAATGGTCCTTAGTGTATTCAGACATTTGAAGCTCCGAGTTGAATAAGAATTGCTAAGATTAACATGTGATCACGTTTCTGTTTAACGCACAGGCACATGAATTAGTCATCTAACCAGAATAAAGCGAATGTAGTTACAGTATATCTCAGATAGGGCTGAGTGAGACCTTCGTGAGGATTTTCACGAACCAAACCGGTTCACGATACAGGTCTCTGAACCACAAACTGGTTCACAAACCTTTTTAGTATGCTATTGTATGCGAGAAATTACTCCTAACAGAAAATAACAGTTAACGGCAAGGTGGCTTTAATGGCTAAATGGTAGAAAAACACAAATAATAATTCTGACAACAAATGTTAGAAAATAATATAAGATTCATAACCAGCTACGTTCCATTTATGGTCTTATTCCTAACTCACCATTCAGAGATTGCTTGTCTATTAGCCTTTTCACCACCAAATCCCTGAAAAAGTAAATTCTTTATAATATAAAACCTACTCTGTTGAGTATTTTGGAATTAATTTGACTGGACACTGTTGCTGCATTACTGTATGGTTTTTATAAAATTAGATATGGGAATTCATCGGTGAAAGGGTACCTTAGGTATGGTTCATGAACCACATGAATCCCATGCAAACAGCATCCCATGGTTCATCTTCCCTTGGTTTGCGATTTTCCGAACCAACGAATGTTCGTTACAGCCCTAATCTCAGACATGGCAGAAATACCTTGTTTGCAAAACAAAAACAGAATAAATAAGACAAATGAAAGCCATCTAAATGAGGACCAGCTATAAAAACAAGATTCAAAGGCAGTACATGTACGTTTTAAGACTAACTCAGTTGCCTACAGCAGCAATGTACAGCACCCAGTCAAAATAAACTAAGTTAGTCTAAAAAGGCACTAGCTTTGAATCATGTTTTTTACTGTTTATACAGGTAGACTAAAATTCCTCTAACCAGACCAAAGTGTATTTACTTACTTAGAACTCAGAAAATGCAAGCATACCAAGCAGATTTTGGAATATTTCATAGATTATGCAGACTTTACTCAATGTCTGTCTTATATGCATATTATAATTATTATTCTCGGTAAAAAAATTTAGGATGCATTCAGTGCATTGGTTATTTGATGTTTCATTACCTTTCCTTGATATTCAGGAAAGCTTTAATAACGCTACCAGGTATATCATGTATGCTGGTGGCAGAGTGGTTTCCGGATGATAACTCGATTACCATTATCAGATCGCTTTGAAACTTCATAGTGTGGCTGGACTAGGTCTGGAGAAGAACGCTATCGAAATCGACGATAATCCGAAATCCAAGATGGCCACCAGCCAAGTGTAGCCATCCTGAAAATTGGTATCTAGACGATAAATCCATTACCGTTTAGTGGATTGCCTTGGAACTTCATAGGGTGGTTGGACTAGGTTTCTTGAAATTGACGATGATCTTAAATCCAGTATGGCCACCAGCTGCCATCTCGAAAATTAGTTTTTGGACAATAACTCGATGACCATTTAGCGGATCACTTTGTAAGGGCCAAGGTCATAATTGTACTCATCTACTCATTAATCCCGAAAATTGTTCAAGAAAATTTAGATTTTCCATTAGAAAGGGACCATTTGCAGACCAAGAGATTATTTTTGAAAATTTACCACTGGAATCACTAGCTCACTATGAAGCCAGTCATTCTAGTGGTACATGTATGCTGTCAAAAAGCGTCTCTTGGTATGCAAATGGATACTTTCCAAGACCACTGTAAAAGCTGTTTTTGGCTGGCTTAAGTGTTAAACAGTTAACATACATGTATATATTCAGTTTCATACAGATCTTGACAATTCATAGCTCAAACAGATATATGGCAGGAGAGATTTTACTATGCATGGAAAATAAAAACATTTAGGAGGGAATCTGTAAGCCACGCCCATCTAATCCTAGTGTCACAGGCAGCCAAGAAGTTTAAATCCTGGAAAATACACTATGTGTCACAATCCAGTTACGCGTGAATGACCACAACAGTCAGCAAGTCTTGAATGGTCTGAGCCAGTTGATGCATGCCGAAATAGTATAACAAAAGACATCTAATTTTAAATGTTGTGGTTTAAATGGATAGTAGGCGTGCATGTGTACATTGACAGATTGTATGAAAGAAAATTTGGAAAAACTGTTGTCAAATGCCACCTGCCACTTGCATAATCTATATTTAATTATTCTCATGATCATTGTGGAAACTTGTATAAAAATGAAGGTTTTATATTGATTGAGGAGATCGTTGGTGGGTGATGCCCACGAGAATACTGTCTGTATGCTGTTGCTAAATTTACATGAAGAAGAAAGATATATAATATAAAAACTTAGTGTTGTCAACTCGTTATGATGTTAAAAGTTAAAGCATAGCCTAATCTGAGAAGCTGTATGTTAGTCAATGAAGACAATTGTGCAGTCAGTGGAAGTCAATAATTTAGTCAATCAGTCAGTCAGTCCGTCAATACCTCGGCCGGTCTGTTAATTAGTGAACCGACCATCCTAGAATATTCAAGTCTGGCAGTCAAACTGTCACTTATCACTGGTAATAGACAATTATATTCATCCGTCAGTCACATTCCATCGTCAGCTCGATCAGTAGCTTCATCCCCCGAAGCCGTAGACAGTTATATACATCTGTCCGACGATCATACCACCATCTCTAGGATTAGATGGAACGCGGATAGGCCTATATGCGAAAGATACACAGACATAACATTTTTATCAGTATTCCACAGGGGTGTAAAGTTAGATTTTTTATGGTAACCTACAGTAGGTCTCGCAAATGCACATATGGCAACCTCATGGTAGGTTACGCGATAATAAATTTTAGGTAACCCGTGGTAACCTTTGGCAACCTTTGGTAACCTAATAATATATAACCTACCCTGTCAGTTGTAAATCTGTACTAAATCATGAAATAAATAATATTGAACTTGAACGGCCAGTACCAGATTGAGAAGGCTATTTTGCATAATTAATACGTGACTCATAATTAGGGCTGGGTGGTATTGACATTTGGGTGGAGATAACGATATCACAGGAAAATACAGCGATAACGTGTAATACCGCAGTATTCTAGTGTCTTATGTCCCGAGAATATGATGGTGATAATGAACTTAACGCTTGCCCGGGGAAAGTGTAAAATATGGCGGGTAAGCCAATCTCGTATATGTACAGCTGTCCGGGAATGTAAACATTCCATTCTTACAGAAAGGCGTGATCCCGGTTACTAATTTCAACAATGTCATTAGGCATGATTGAAAATTACTATTGTAGTAAAATTCTGATCACATGCCTGGTTGTCATTCATAACGAATTAATCACATGATTTATTTCAACCGATCTCTATGCGACTCTCACGATCAACATTGATGGATAATGGCAGAACGAAAAATCTAGTCACTGTGCCGCTTTTAAACACAGTAAAGCAATATCTTAGCGTCCACTTTGATGGTTTATATAACACAATTTATTATTACTGGAAGGATCCGAGAGTAATACCACCCGATATTTAAGGGGTTCATTGCTTTTGAGTGATCGAGAAAACAGGACTATATGTCAGGAAAGCCAGTGCGTAGTACCGTATTTATTCTAATTATACCGCCGGGCAGGTAGCGGACACCAAAGGGGGCGGGTTAATTAGGGTGGAAAGTTTGAAAAAAGTACCACAAAATTAGAACGGTCTTCTGTCACCTTGAATCAGTATACTCTTATTTCCAGTAAATCGCATTTCCAGTAAATTGTCAGTTTAAAGCATACATGTTAAGAAGGGTCAAGCTATCTACTAAATTCCTTTGAGCTGGTTACGCTTTTTATTGTGGCGGACTTGCAGGTTATTATGAGTCACAATTAGGTCTAACGAATCATTTTATTCTCCTGATTTCAACCATCAAAACGGCATGTTTAAGTTGCGAAAGCAATTCATCTTCATCTTCTCCTTTAGTGAACTAAAGAATATGCAGTAGCTGATTAGCTAAGCGTTATTGATAGCCAATAAAATTGCGATAGAGTGCTTCTCTATAGAAAAGTTTAAAGATTTCTGTTTTATAAAATGCGAAAATGTGATGACACAAATTCGATGGAATTCTCACAATGTGAGATATTGTGTTTCGTTATCAGAATGTATACAAGTGAGAGCGAGAGAGAGAGCTACTTAATTTATTTAATAAACCTATTCAAAAGCTGCAATCGCAGCCATGGAAACCCTGGATAAATGCAAAACTATGAGCTTGGCAAAATCTGTGTTTTTCGTTCGCAATGTTGTATGAAATAATGAATTATGAAAAGAACCGAATCTAATTCACTCAGGACGTTTGCCGAACTTATTTTGATGACACAAATCAATTATTTCATGTAACTATTATGTCTATTATATGAAAACAATTAGTATACTAAGTATACTTAGTACTGAGGGTCTACGAAAATGGGTATTTTATGGAGAACGAATATATGTCTCCTAAAATCGTGTTTGCGTAACCTCCACGTGAACGCGTTCAGCCATTCGCCACAAATTTACACACCTGCTCCAGAAGGTCAAGGTCACTCAACATTTCATGCTCTATTAACTCAGAGAAGCATGGAATATAATTATCTGTGGGTTCTTTTTTAGCAAGTTTATCCAGCCTCCTGGTACATTTGAAATACTACAAATGTAATACCAATAAAGAATTTAATGTTTCTCATAATGGTTAAATTGTTAACATAATCGTGTCCTAATCTATTTGTTTGTTGAATATTTTCAGATTTTAACACGAGATAGCGTGACTGTTTCCGTCGATGCCGTCGTGTATTATCGTATTAATAATGCCACAGTGTCTGTAGCTAATGTAGAGAATGCACACCACTCGACACGGTTACTCGCTCAAACTACACTCCGCAATATCCTTGGTACAAGGAATTTACATGAGATTTTGACCGAGCGTGGCATGGTCAGCCTGGGAATGCAGGTCAGTGGAATGGTCAAGAAAAATCAGAATTTATGCTTAGTGGTTCATTTATAGACTGTTCATGACAATATAACACTAGAATGACTGGCTTGTTTAGTGAGCCAGGCATTAATTAGGGAATATTTTCAAATTGAGTCTTCTATGGTTGTTGTTGACAAATCTCTATAATAGCCATTACAGTCGCAGCATGGAAATGGCTATTAATTGCTCAGAGTGCTTTTATATTTAATCCGATTAGAAAGGTTTTATGACATTTTTACTTTAATTATTCTGCATTAAATTTGTATTTGTTCATGATTTAAAAATATTTCTGAATAGCAAATGCAGTCCCTTTGTGTGCATGCGTGCATGTATGTGTATGCTATTAATTGATTACCGGTAACTATGTTAACTTGCAAACTGGCGATGCTGGACAATGCGACTGTGTGTGTGTGTGGGTGTGCATGCATGCGTGCGTGTGTGTGTGTGTGCACGCTCGCGTGTCTGTGTGTGCACGCTCGCGTGTCTGTGCTACATGTGTGTGTATGTTTGTGTTTGTGCATGTGTGATTATTTATCTGCGTGAATGTGTGTGCGTGTGCGTGCTTGTGCGTGTACGCTTGTGTGTGTGTGTGTGTGTGTGTGTGTGTGTGCTTGAATGTGTGCTTATTTATCTGCATGCACGTGTGAGTGTGTGTGCGTGTGTGTGCGCTCGACAGTGTGTAAATTTATCCTGCTGACTCGCATTAATGTTCATATTCAAACAGTCTACGCTGGATGATGCTACGGATGGCTGGGGTATTAGGGTGGAGAGGGTAGAAATGTAAGTGCTGTATCTCTACCATTAGCTGCATTGTAATGTGTATTTCTCTGTGTGTGCTGCATTGTAATGTGCATTTCTCTGTGTCTGCATGCACCAAGGATGGGACTTTAGAACTTTAATTCTCAAGGTGTGGCAAATCAGCAGTTTTGCTTAATAATTGTTCCAGCCCAAGAAAAGATTATCTTTGAAAATTTACCATTCGGGTAACTGACTCGATAACCAAACTAAGCCCATCAACTGATGGGCTTGGTTATCGAGTCAGTTATCCCAGTTGTAAATTTTCAAAAATAATCTCTTTACCTACTTAAAAATTGGCATTCGTCAAGACCTATGCAGAGATGTGTTTGACCATCATAGCATTGTGTAGTTCATCAGGGAATGAGAACACCTCAGAATAGCAATCTGTGTGTTACTGATCAGGACATTATGGCCGGAAGTCAATAAGGAGATTTAAACCCGGTTTAACCTAAACCTGGTAACAAATCACAAAGGAATTGCAAGAGTAGTATTATAGATAGGGTGATAACCCCCAAATTTTATTAGTTGATACCCAGACCACACACCCTTCGGGGTGGGTGGTCTAAATACTGAGTATGCGCACCTGGGGTGTGTGACCTAGCTCTCAATTGATGAAAAGTGGGGACCTATCACCCTGTCTATACAACTAACCTTGCAATTACTTTGTGACTTGTTACCAAGTTTAGGCTAAACTGGGGTAGAAACCTTAAAATATCAAAAGATCAGTGTTTGAAATTAACTAATGGTGGAATCCAGTTTTAACTATGACTTTCCCATCTCTAGCTAAGCTCCACCTTGCTCATGTTGGGATCTATCGATCCCTGAGCTTCCTGGCTATCAATTTCTGGAAAACTATACAGGTAAGCCGTTGAATATTTAGAAACTAATTTGCCTCGGTGCTGTTGCTGTCTATGGCACAACACTTATTCCGTCATCAGTTAAGCATTTGTGGAAAACTTATCTACGTCATTCATGATGTAATTTATTATGACATCATCCTACACATCAGATAGTTGATTATGGCGTCATATGATTGATGGATAAACTGGAAAGGTCCATTAGCCAAGCCTATGATGATTTGTCTTGATCTGTGAAATATAAACCTATTGTCTATCGTGAGTTTTTATAACACCTGCACCCTCAGCTGATGTAGCTCGCCGGGTAGTGTCGGGCCGTTCCGGTGTATCATGTCGACTCGCCACGCCACAAGTGCACGACGAGTGATGACGCTGGTTAGCATCCGGTCTCGGGGTGACAAACCTTGTACGAGACTGCCCTGCGGGTAACAAAAACCGGCTCCTAAGACCGGTGGAACTCTATCGTTCCGGTGGGGCCATGCGACCATCGTCGTGAACATTAAACACAACTGTCTCATCCCAAGAATTTGTGTCACCAGTATGCCTGTCCATAGCAATTTTGTGATCTATGGACTTACAAGATTTGATTTGGTGACCTAAATTCTTGGGATGAGACAGTTAGCCTTAGGAGCCATTTTTTGTTACCGCAGGGCAGTCTCGTACCATTGTATAATTGTGTGTCTGATGTTTGCATAGTCTGTCTCTACTATTGTACTATCCTTTCCAGTTAGATGTTCTGGATATGAATACAATTTGTCCTTACACCTGGAGATTGTTTTCGGATCGGACTAACTTCTTATTTTTGAAGTTATGACGTCATAACCAGCCTTGCACTTTATTAACAATTATAAAGTTTTGTCCAACGCTGGTTTCTTATTAGTTAGTGGTCTTTATGGTCACCTTCCCTCTCTCTTTTTTTGGTATTGAGTTTCTAATTCATTAACTAAAATACTCATTGTCTTCATCTTCTGGTCTTTTTCAGAAGCCTGTGTGTCCTTCTTGTGGAAGGTTTATCAAGGAATGTTTCGCCCCACATTTATGCTTTCTATGCAGTCCTTGTGGACTGTTGCTTAATTGTGATATCTGTAAACTGTGGGGGGAGCTAATGTCTTAGTTTTTATCGTTACAGACGAAGGAGAAGGCGATTGAGGAGGAGAGAAGATCGAGGAGCGAGGTTTCTTGTAAGAAGGGTAAGAGGAAGACCTCGTCCACCATGGATATGGAGGCCTTCCGAGTTGAGATGTTGGGAGAGATGAAGAGGACAATTAAGGATTTGGTTCCAGAGTTGCTTCGTGGCATGCTTCCTGGACCAAATCCTTTATTGTCGTCGTCTTCTGCTCCGGAGCAGATAATCCCCACCTCTGAATTGGTGGTGTGTAGGGACTTAACCATTTTCGTCCAAGATTCAGAGGTGGCCCCATTAGAGGGGGCAGTCCACGATGAGGACACTGGCAGCAGGCTTGCCACGCCGGTTGTTCATGGACAGGTGTCGCTGGAGCCTGGTGCCTGCTTATCAGGCCAGGATTATCCGCATCCTACAGGTACCACTTCCTCCTATGGTACCTTTCCTGGCCAGTCCGGGATGGCATTCTTCGCTGACCTGGAGTCTAATCCTTCTGGCCAGGAAGAAGAGGATTATCTGCTGGGTTCTCCTTCTGGCGCCATAGCCATGGACATACGTGCACCCCTCGTGGGGAACACGGGCGACATTGTCCATGGAACTACTCACACAGGAGTAGCATTCACGGCGCAACAGGTAGCCCGGGCTGGATATGATGGCCAGTATTACTGCATACCTCGGCTTGCTGATGGTGTAGCAGGAGCTGGCCAGGACCGTAGTGTGGCCAAATTTTCCCCACGCAATACCACAGCGCCTGCTCCTGGTCAAGCCAATCAGTTTAGCATACCTGTTCTTTCAGGCCTGCATGCTTTCTCTGGCTTGCCAGGCGTATCAGTTCCTCCAGCCACGTACACGCCTGCGATTGCTCAGGAGGATGACGAAGGCCCTCGCCTTGTCGAGCATTCGCAGGTAGCCACAGACGAAGACTGGTCTGACGCTTGTCATTGGCTAATAAACATCAGGCCAGGTCTTGCTGTGGAACAGTCAGCCAGCCAATGGGACCAGCGCCTGTGGCTGGCAGGTAAGCCGACTATTGCCAGTATGCCATTATTGTAGATATGTTTACAGTGGCAGAGACGTCTATCAAGGTGCATGGATGTCTCGTGAAGGCCCCTCGCGAGGTGGCAAAATGATATCACTTCATGCCTGATGATTATCAGAGGTACGGTGTAATGCCTAAGCCAAGCGCGGATTACCGCGCTGTGCTAGGCGAAGATACGCGGCCAGGCTCCCGGTCTGACACGAGAGCGTTGTGCTCGAATGCTTTGCATTCGGCTAATACCGCGTTGCATGATGTGAAGGAGAGTTCGAGAGCGTCAATTGCAGCACTTTCGCACATCTCCCAGCTGTTACAGGGGGTAGTAACAGCATCCGCATCGCGCCAGCCTAGTCCGGTAACAGTCCAGAGAGCCATCCAGGATGGAATTAACCTGGCTCTGGATTGTTTAACCCAGTCTGTGACCAGAAGTGACCGGGTGTGGCACACGTTTGCCTTAGACAACTTGTGCCCATCCCAGGACCTGTATAATAGGCTACTCTGTATGCCTATGACAGGTCCTGGTCTCTTTGGAGGTGAGGGATGTTCGCGCAGCTCCCCCAATATATCATCCCCTGCAGGCTTGAGATGGTGCTGGCCAGGTCAGAGGCCAGCCACCAGCGCAGCGCCGGCCATGGCCGCATGCGCTTCGTCCAGCAGTGAGGGGGGTTGCAGGCTCTGGTCATGGTAATCGTACCTGAAGGGTCAGTTACCACGGTAAGAACCACTCCAGTGCTTCTGGACCAGGAGACAGGGCCACTCTTGCGCTTCTTATGTCCACCTCTCTCCCTAGGTGGTCCAGTGGAAGGCCGATTGGCCTACCACAAGCAAGAGTGGGAACGGTTGACTCAGGACCGTTTAGTCTTGCGATGCCTTTCAGTCATGTATCATCCTGATTGGATAACAAGCCCACCATCACGGCTGTCTGGTGCCAGTCTGGACTCAAATTCCAAGAGATCCAGATCAACGGTTGTGTATAGAGGAGGAAATAAATTCCCTCATACTAAAAGGAGCAATTCAACTGGCACAAAAGTTCCCGGGCTTCTATTCAACCGTGTTCCTAGTGACAAAGAGCACTGGAGGGTGGAGACCAATTCTCAACCTCAAGCCATAGGAAAGTTCATAGACACACCCAGTTTCAAAATGGAGACAGTCAAAACAGTGTTGGCAGGGTTGGAGAAGGGAATGTGGACAGCATCAATAGACCTGCAGGATGCTTATTTCCACATTCCAAAAGTGAAGAGTTTTCGTCAGTTCCTGCGGTTTACATTCCAGGGCCGTCAGTGGGAATTCAGGGTTTTACCCTTTGGAATTTCAACAGCTCCTCGGGTCTTCACCAGGGTGGTTCTTGCTATAACAGCATACCTCCGCAGGAGAAACATAGCAGTCCACACGTACATAGATGACTGGCTGTTAAAGCACACAATCAGGAAAGTCTATCAGCAAATCTGGAGATAGTTTTGAAAACTCTCACAGACTTAGGCTGGATAATCAACTTTCAAAAATCAGAGCTGACTCCATCCCAGAAGTTTGTTTACCTAGGAATGTTCTTCAATCTAGAGATAGGATATGTTTATCCTACTCAGGAGAGGGTTCAAGTACTCATCTCATTAATACAGTCATTGTGCAACAGTCGTCATGTCCTGGCACGGGTTTACTTGAGAATGCTGTGGTTGATGGTTTCTCTGGAACCAGTCATTCCTCAGGCGGCCTTATGCAGGCGGCCTATCCAGTTATTTCTCATGACACAATGGACCCAGAGTACAGGATCACTGGACTCGAATGTGTCGGTGTTGTAGCCTCTTATTCACCACCTTCAGGGGTGGATGAAGACAGAGAATCTCCTGGCAGGTGTGATGCTAACCCCTCCCCACCCTCAGTTAATGATGTATACAGATGCATCGATGGAGGGGTGGGGAGCTTGCCTGGAAGAATCCACAGTATCAGGGCTTTGGAATCTGGATCAGTCACAAGAACATATCAATCTACTGGAATTGCGAGCGGTAGTCCTGGGCCTGGAACATTTCATAGAGAAAGTTCAGGGCAAGAGTGTTCTAATTCGATCAGACAACTCAACAGTAGTGACTTACATAAACCGCCAGAGCGGAACGAAGTTGCCCAGTCTGTATGATGACATGGAAACTGCTTTGCTGGTGCCTGGACCATAGGATTAGCTTGAAAGCAGTTCATATTCCGGGAAGGTTAAATCTGCTAGCAGACTCATTGAGCTGAAGGATGAGTGTTTACCTATGGAATGGCAAATAAATCAATGTATGGCAGATTGTCTGTTCAACCACTGGGGGAAACCCAACATAGATTTATTCGCAACGAAGAAGAATGTGAAGATGATGACGTACGTCTCTCCGATTCCAGACCCAAGCGCTATCGCAACAGATGCATTAGCTATCAGCTGGGTGGGAATGTATGCATATGCATTCCCTCCAGCAATCCTGATTCCAAAGATTCTTCAGAAAATCAGACAGGAGGAGTGCCAAGTGCTTCTGAGTGCCCCAAATTGGCCAAGCCGATCATGGTATACGGATCTGCTGGACCTTCTGGTCTGCAATCCGGTTCCTCTGCCTCTGATGGACAATATTATCTTCCAGGGCAAGGCCGTTCACAACAATCCGTCAATGTTAAGATTGACTGCGTGGATGTTGTCAAGGAATCTACAATTAAGGAGGGCCTTTCTGAGCAAGCAGCCATGTTCATGGCAAAAGCCAGAAGGGGGTCAACCGCCAGAGCATATAATTATAAAATCAACAGATTTGCAGAATGGTGCTCAAAAAGATGTATTAATCCAATGGATTCATCTATTCAGGTAGTAGCCGATTTCCTCTGTCACCTGTATGATGCCTATAGCCTCAAGCCTAACTATTGTTGGCTATAAGTCAGCTTTAATGACAGTTATTCCTTGCGTGGCTAATAGAAGTGATGAAGTAAGTACATTAAATACTTTAATGGTGGACGGACCCAACGGTGTTATGGTTGTCATATATTGAACCCATGGCAGGGCGTCTAAGGACACCATTTCCAGGTGGATTGTAGAGTGCATTCAATTTTGTCAAATCTGCCACAGGTAAACAAGTTGACTTAGCTAAGGCTCACAGTGTTTGCGGTGTAGTAGCTTCTACTGCCATATTTAATGGGGTCCCTGTGGATGACATTATGTCAGTAGCCCAGTGCCACTGTGAGTCAAGTTTTACCGACCATTACCTCCGTGACACCTCGAATCCTCTCGCCTTATCGAGTTTGAAAAGATAATCTAGGTGTACATATTTTAATGGGGTTTTCTCATTTTTTACATATTTCACAATTAATCAATTGTAACAACCACTTATTTGGACTGCATCAGCCTTCACCAATGGGAAGATGATGACAGCAGCCAACTTCCACAAGGTCAGTCTTGTTTATGTGTTGTTCATTGTTGATTGTGTTGTCACACGACCCTTCATTATTAATATGGTGATGGTACGTGTTTTATGTGGTCATTATTGAGAGTATACGAAAATGAAGCCTTTTCGTTTAATGTCCTATAGTACATGGCACTTGTACGTAGAGAGCATATGGGATGTTGAGGTCATTCTGTCTTCCTCCTAAAAAGAGGGGGGTGGGTGGTGGGGGGAAGCGCATATGACAAATGGTCTTCTCTCAGCCATCGGTTGTGTTTTCCGATGTTCAAATCTATCCCGGGTTGTGTTTTCACACAATTTCAGAAGTTTAAGTGCCTTAAGCGCAGAAAAACGCATAGGGAAGAGCTGGTCTTTTGACCTCGCCTCCCTCCCGCCGAATTCTCTGATGAATTCTGGCAATATCAAAGAGTATTAGGGAAGTAAGTATACTCTTGAAGTGAAATAAATAAAATCACGGATTTCTTTTTTCACGAGAGAATTGATACTTACCTCCCTAATACGACCCCGGCCTCTCCGCCCCTCAGAGGCTCGGTCTTCAGGCTTTCTTAAAGTTGCATAGTGTCAGCCAATAAATTAGTCAGAGGAAGTACTAGTCTGCACATGCGCGAGTTTGGGGCTGGCATCCGCCGGACTGTCATCTGACTACCTGCCCAGTAGGGGAACCTATCTTTTTTAATCTGAGCGTTTATTGACTGAAAGTCGATATTTGGAAATATCAATGAGTATTAGGGAGGTAAGTATCAACTCTCGTGAAAAAAGAAATCTGTGATTTCGTTTAATCAGCCATATTTAGGCTGATTTCCATGCTGCTAGTCTAGTGTTTTTCATGGCATCCAAATATTGGAGATCCCAGCGATTCAACAGCATGAAATCAGGGGGTCCCAAGTTGCATTTTGGGGTTATACCCTCAAAAGGATCAGTATGAGAATCCATGCGCCCATATTTAGACTGATTTCCATGACGATAGTCTTACAAAAAGTGTCAAAAGTCTGAAATTGCCATCATCTACTCTTTGATCAGGTTCTGTGTAAAGGCAAACATTTAACAAATTTCACTGTGACAGCAAAATGTTCTAAAGGATTAATCAGAGAGCACTTTTTTTGGTTTTACGATGGTCATTCGTCAGCAAAGATCGGCAGTTGTTATTACACCACAAAAACATCCATTACCGTTCAATCACTACCTGCTAAATCAATTATCTGCATTTAGCTATCAGAATAAGATTTTTATGCCTGCATACACACCTCCCCATGCCTATTCCTATTAATATGGACCCTCAACCAGGCTACTGGTTAAGTCCATCTCCAGCATACTGACAGATATAGACTGGCACCAGTCTATACTCACCCCATAGTGACGCTTCTCACTAAGCGCGCTTGCGCATGCGCACTGGAGCCCAAATAGGAAACAGATTTGCTTATTCTGCTTGCAAAACAACTGCTTAAATATTCTTCAAGAGTTTTTTGTGCTTTGCGCTGTGTCAGTTACACTATTGTCTTCTATATTACCAAGGAATATGCCTAATATGAAGTCAATCCTCCCTAAGTTACGTTTAGGAAGTATATTCATGGTTATATTATATTTTATAACTATGTTCATATTGTTACCGGTTTTCGTGAAAGATTGTTCTCGTTTCGTGGTAACTTAATTACTATGCCTATATCATCATCATCATATTAATTCTCTAGCATTCAACCAAGAGCCCTTATCAATTTACCTCTAGTGCATTATAAGGATTATCATTTATCCCTATGCAAGTTTGTTTTCTTGTCGGTAGGGATTTTGATTTCTAATTTGAACTTTTCCGCCTTTTTAGAAGTGCGTTTTATGTCTTCTTTTACGATTTACTAAGCGGTATGCTTCATTTTTATACTTTTTTTCGTTTTTAGGAGTCCGCTAAATCGTCAGATAGGGCGAAATGTACGTCATCGATTTCAGATGCCGTACTAGCTTTTTTTGCGAGATTTGAGTCCTTCGCGTATGTCTTGACCAAATCCCTGGATGAAAGGATATCTTCTGCTATTAAGGAAGCTAAGAAACAGGCTGTTTCTTCAAGTTCAGAGATAGCCCGAGGGCTAGCGGGCGTTCCCGCAAATGGGGGAAACCGATCCCTCTAACCTCCATGCAGGTTAAGAAATCTCCTAAGCAGAAGTCTAGAGCGACTAAGCTCTCGAAGGTGGGCTCGTGTAGTGCACCGGGTCAAACCCACATTAGACTTGAGGGTGACGTGCATAGCCCACAAGCCGTGGTGGCGGAGACCGAGGCTGACGTCCATAAGTCTGGTACTTATGCTAATGCCAATTTTTCGATTATACCGGTCATCAAAGTTCTTTGTAGATCGCCCATTGTTAAGAATTCAATTCCTAGTCTTGCTAGTTCTTCCGGTTCCGTTGTGGTGGACTCTGAGCGGAGGCTGAGGCTGACGTCCATAAGTCTGGTGCTTATGCTAATGCCAATGTCTTAGATCAGTTGTAGTGGATTCAGGTCCTCAGGACAGCGGTTACTTCCGTTTCCGGATCTACCGCCGCTTTTTCCATATCCGGCCTGACTTCCGGTTTGCGTAGTTCCGGTTCCAATGTTTATTCCGGTTTTTTAATGTACATCCGGGTTCAGTTTCCAGTTGTATTCTTCTGTTTTGCGCATTTCCGTTTCCTATTTTTACACTTCCGGTTTCGTACATCCGGGGATAGGGTCATTACCGGTTTTCATGGTGTTCTATGGTTAACTTCAGGTTCTGTTTCCTTTTTTCGATTTCCGGTGATAGCTCTTACTGAGATTCCAGGTTTGTCTTTCCTAGGATCTAGTCATCATTTTGTCTAAGAGTTAGTCTTATTTCAGTAAGTGTTTTTAAAATCGGAATGTTTAGTCGCTGAAAATATTAATTCCGAGACATTGCCAGTCCTGAAGTCTCTCTTGGAATTGTAGATATTCAGCATTTATTCTTTTATCAGAGAAACATTTCGACGTAATTAAAGACTCTTCCGACTGGTTGGCGGATGGGTTTTTTGTTGCAGTCGATAAGTCAGTCTGTATTCTACGCATTATCGCTAGATGTCGCAATTAAATTAAATTTTTAATTTCCTCCAACTTTAGATGGCCAGTTGTCTCCGGGCCGTTCAGCCTTTTTTCGCGCTCTTTTTTCCTCTTATGTCGGCAGGTTGACATATTTATTTTAACCAAGGGAATTCATTTCTTGAGGAAAATTCCTGTTTATAGCGTAATTCTTAGTCTAATTCTGACAGGCGCTGAAAGAAATAGATTCAGTAGTGGATTCATAGGGAAGAGAATGGCTGTAAGATTAATGATTACAAGAGCAAGAAAACACTGAGAATAGAGAAATAAGATTAGGATGAAGGAAGAAGGAATAAAAGCCGAGTTTTTTCTTCTGCCTTGTCACAGTCATGGTTTAGGTGAGTCTTTTTGCTTAGATTTTATATCGCCTCTGTTTTTCGCCTCTGTTTGATTTCGTGAATCATCCCGTAGTGTTTAATCATAATCTAGTATTAGTGTTTTGTGTATTTAACATCCAGCTGTTTCCAGGATTCATTATCATTCTATCAATCATTCCTTTTTATTGGCATATCAAACTCATGACTTCCGTTTTTACAAGATGATAATATTGGTTCTACGTCTTTAATAATAATGAGTAAAGATAAGTATAGGTCTCTTCCTTCATCCTCTGCCCCTTCTTCTAAAGTTTTCTTCTGGTCATGTCCTCCTTCCTCTCTCTCTCTCTCTTTCTGTCTTCCTTCTTTTTTTCCCTTCATCTTCTATCAATCCTCTCCTGGGATCTTCTGGTCCTGTTCTTTCCTCTTCATCTTCCATTCTTCTTAATTCCTCTCTTCCTCTTTTGATCATCTTGATCCGATTGTTTCTGTCTTTCTCTCTTTTGAGCTTGAGTTTCTAATTGTTGATTAAGGTCTGGTTTCTCATTGTTTTCTGTTTTTAGGGATTCGTCCCTTGTTCGTTCTTTCATGCCAGCTTTTTTCTCTATTCTTTCCATGTCCTCTGGTCAGGATGTTGTATCTGTTCACATTTCTTCTGATCAATCACTTTCCTCTTCTGATTCTTTAGTTTTCTTCTCTTCTAGCTTCCAAGAGGCCTTGCTCTCCTCTTTCCATTTGAACTGTTGATTCTATGGCCTCTGGTGACTCTTCTCATCTTTTTTCTTCTCCATCTCCTAATCCTTCTATTCTTCTATTTCCTAGTCGGTCAGGGCTGAGGAGATTTTGTCCAGTCAGGGTCTCTTCGGATGACTGGTCCCTGGCTCTCTGGTGGATTGCTTAGACCGTTTCTCTTCCTTGTAAGGAGGAGTTTTCTATAGGCCTTCCTTCTTTTGTGTCGGCTCTTTCCTCTTCTAATTCTTCTTCCTTGTCTCCTCTGGTCTTTTCAATTGACAATTTGGTCATTATCATGTTAGTTTTATTTGTGAATTATGTTAATTCTAAGGAATTTATACATACATGAGAGCGTTCATCCTAGGGTAGGTTTTCCTACCCTGTCATTAAATCTTAGTAAAATGATCTCTATTCGCTCTGAAACATTCTAATCTGCATTATTTTTAATTTATTCTCATGATTCTTACTCCCAAGTCAAGATGGAGACCATCTCCCAAGTCATTTCCAGTCTAGATCAGGGTATGTGGTCGTTTCCATCGACCTAAATGACGCCTTTTTCCATGTGTTCATTTACCCTTCTTTCAGAAAATTCCTGAGATTTGCTTACTAAGATCGAGTTTGGCAGTTTCGCGCCATGCCTTTTGGCCTGACCATGGCTCCTTTTCTTTTTCTAAAGAAATCATCTAGGCGTTTCTTTCGATCTGACCCAGGGTCTAGTCTTCCCCTCAGATCCAAGAATAGAGGCTTTATCAGTGGCAATGGAAATCCTGTCTTCTTCCATGGTAAGAGCAAGATTCTTTTTAAAAGTGATATGCCTGATGGTCATCGTATAGAAATTAATTCCTTGGGCGGCGCTGATGAGAAGACCCTTCCAAATGTATTTAATGTCCCTCTCAGTCCACTCTATTTACCATCAGATTCCCATCAGAGAACATTTGATCCCTCATCTAGATTTTTGGAGGGATCGTTCTCTGCTTCTGATGGGTAAACGGGTAAAGTCCTCCCGTCAGACGATTATCTTCACAGACGCGTCACAGGAGGGTTGGGGAGCAGTCTGGGACTCCCTGTCAGTTTCCGGCCTTTGGTCCCTGGAGGAGTCGACTGCCCATATCAACATTCTGGAGTTGTGGGCTGTCAAGAAGGCTCTCCTTTCATGGTCAGATCTTGTGATAGGTCTCAAAGTCTCGATTCGGTCGGACAATTCGACAGTGGTTTCTTATATCAACAGGCAGGGAGGTACAAGGTCGTCTCTCCTTTGTCTAGAAGTGTGGAATCCTCTGTTGTGGTGCCGCAAGAAGCAGATTTTTCTAGTGTCCCATGTCCCAGGCAGTCTGAATTTTCTGGCGTACCAACTGTCACGTCCCAGCAAGTTCGCCCACACAGGGTGGCAGTTAAAGAAGTTGGTTGTCAGAGCGATTTTCAGTCTTATGGATCGTCCTCTAGTAGATCTGTTCGCGACCTTTCTGAATGCCCAGATCTACTCTTGCATGTCTCCTTTTCCGGACAGTCAAGCCCTGGCGGTGGATGCTCTGTCTCAGTCCTGGACAGGAATGTTCGCCTATGCCTTCCGTCCAACAATTTTGATTCCGTTAGTCTTGAAGAAGGTCAAGGACCAAGATTGCGAGGTTCTTCTGATAGCTCCCTTTTGGCCCAAGAGGATTTGGTTTGTAGACCTTCTAGATCTTCTGGTAGACTTCCCTCGTCTTCTTCCAGTATCCCAGGATCTTCTATCTCAAGTAAGAGGTCTTTGTGTGCATCCAAATCCAGAAATTTTCAATCTGTGCGTTTGGAGAATCTCGAGTCTGAGGTCCTCGAGAATAAGGTTTCTTCAAGATCTCAGGAAATTATTGACTCTGCCAGAAGGGAACCGACCCGTCGAGTTTACAAGGGTCGACTTAAAATTTTTGGTGAATAGTGTTCAGACCAAGGTTTCGTGCCCGATTCTGTTTCTATTCCACAAGTATTAGATTTTTTATCTTATCTGTTTGATTCTTTACATTTGTCAGCTAATACGGTCAGGGGGTATAGATTTTCTCTGGCGTCTTCCCTTCCTTGTCTTATGAATGCTGATGTCAAGGATACTAAGACTCTTAATAGTTTTATTAGAGGTTTAGGTAATATTCGTCCTCCGATTGCTAAGCCTTTACCTTCCTGGGATTTGACTTTGGTTCTTCAGGTTTTGGCAGGTCGCCTTTTTGAACCTATTTCTTCTATCAGTATTAAGCTTTTAACTCAAAGATGTTTTTCTTGTTGCTGCTGCCTCTGCTAGAAGGCGTTCAGAGATTCATGCTCTTTCTGCTGAAAAGGATAGATTTATAGTTTCAGGAGACCGTTTGGTTTTATATCCCAGAAGGGACTTTTTATCTAAAACTCAGTCTAACAGCTTTCCTGCTAGTCCGATCATCTTAAAATCTTTTATCGTCTTTTTCGCCATCCGATAAATTTTGGTGTCCTGTTAGGGCATTAAGAACCTACAAACAGCGAACCGATTTTAAAAGAGTCAATCCATTTTCCATTTATGGGTTTCCTACGCGGAAGAGTTATCGAAGCCGGTCTTAAAATCTATGATTGCCAGATAGATTTGTGAGACAAGTAAGCTTTGTTATGAGATAGCCTCACCGGATCAAATTAATCTCTCCCATATTAAAGTCCATAACGTTAGAGGTATGGCTACTTCTTTCGCTCTTTTTGCCGGTTCATCTTTAGATGAGGTCATGCAGGATGGAAATCTGAATCCACTTTTACATCCTTTTATCTCAAAGACCAGAGTGCAGCAGCCTCCTTCTTTCGTAACATTACTATTTTAACTAAAAAAGCCGAAGGCCATTTACCAAGCACTTCCCACCATTTTCGTTAGGACTGCGTCTGTTAGAAATGGTGAGAGTCTTCGTTTGATTTTTATTTATTTCTTTAAGTTCAAGTTTTCCTTATTTTTTAATCATGGTGTGATTGAGTTAAATGCACTATTATGTTATGTTATTAACATTTGGATAAGATTGGTTTGATTTTTATCCTTGTTTGTTGATTCTCAAATCTCCTCCCACCTAATGTTTAAATGGGGCATTGACCAAATCTACGGGTTTAGCAAGTAGTGATTGAACGGTAATGGATGTTTTTGTGGTGTAATAACAACCCCCCACAGACCCCTCTTGTGGGTTGGTCTGTTGTTTTATTAACCACTATAAAAACATACTTACCGTTCAATCACTACGACCCAGCCTCAGCCACCCCGCGTAGTAAGATTTGAGAATTGGCCTTTAATATTTAGCACTTAAATTTAGAAAAGTGAATCTGTTTCCTATTTGGGCTCCAGTGCGCATGAGCAAGCACGCTTAGTGACACACGTCACTATGGGGTGAGTATAGACTGGTGCCAGTCTATATCTGTCAGTCTGCTGGAGATGGACTTAACCAGTAGCCTGGTTGAGGGTACATATTAATAGGAATAGGCATGGGGAGGTGTGTATGCAGGCATAAAAATCTTATTCTGATAGCTAATTGCAGATAATTGATTTAGCAAGTAGTGATTGAACGGTAAGTATGTTTGTATGGTTTTATAGTGGTTAATAAAACACCAGACCAACCCACAAGGGGGTTCTGTGGGCGGGGGGAGGGAATTGTAATAACATTGATGGAATATTTTACCCAGATACAACCATACTCCATACCTAGGCAATTATAATTCTTCATTTTTTTACCATGTGTGTACAGTGATTTATGCGTTACGTTGTTTTTTGCAAATTTTCTGGTAATTGGAATGATTAATTAATCACCTCTTGATTCATAAATCAAGTCTTTGTCATATTTCTAATTAATTGTGTGACAATTTCAATTCTGGCATCTCTCTGAGTGTGACTTTTAATTCACCTTTCCGGAGTATCTATCCATCATCTGCCCTCGTATGATGTCATAATCAGCTCAGAGTGTGTATGATGACATCACAATCATTACGTCACAAAGGGTTCCATATAGACCGTCATAAAATCTTAAATACTCCGACATGTATGAATTGTGTCTTTGTAATTCTTTGTTATTTAATAAACATGCTGTTGAATATTTTGAAACTAATTTGACTGGGCGGGTGCTGTTGCTGCCTTAGATTGATAGTCAGCGTGTTCAAAGATCGATCGATCCCAATACCAGCGAGGTTTGGGTGGAGCTTAGCTAGAGATGGGCGGGGCATAGCTAAAACTGGAAAGGTCCGTTTGTTATTGTGCGAGAATGGATTACTGAGGTGAACTACTAATGCTTCAGTAAGTACAACCCAAACTTACTTTAGAGGAGCATTTTCGTAACTAGTAAATAATGCAAGTCACGATACTTTTAAGATAGGAAGTTCTTTGTGACAACTTGCTTTTGTGGCTCTGATAGCAAGGTGGTTGGTTGCTCAGAGAGGTTTGTATTATGCAATCATTTATGGCTCTTATAGTGAGGTGGTTTCCCACAGAGGTTTGATTGTATTAGGCAGCCTTCTACTCCTGCATGCTTCCAGTCAATTTGCTCTCAAAATATTCAACAGTTTTCCTGTATGTTAGCTTTGAAAATTAGTTATGGGAAATTCATCAGTGAAAGGGTTAACAATTTATTATAAAGTCAGCTAAATAAGACTTCTGACCAAACGAAGACTAATTTTGAAAATTTACCACTGAAATGACTGGCTCAGTAACCGAGCCAGTCATTCCAGTGGCAAAATTTCTAAAATAGTCTTTTAACATGCAAATGAACATTCACCGAACAAAGTATTAGATTTTGTGACAAATCGTGACTTGGAAATGTTTAACTCTTCCATGCATACAACTAACATTTCACAATGTAAGAAATAATCTGCTGAATATTTGAAAATTAATTTGATTTAGAGCTGTTGCTTCCTTGGTATTAAAAGCTTCTTATCATATTAGTTTCAAAATGTTCAACGGCTTATTCCGTTGATGCGGAATCATGCCAGTGGAATATAGAGCTAGGGATTAGCATTAGTTCCTCATGGATGCTGTGTTGTTTTGATTTATTAGTGAATGTTGTCATGGTATGTTTCAAATTTCATAATTATCTGTCAAGCATAATCAGCTTCAGTCCTAAATGTCTAAACCTTGTACTTCTGCATTGATGATGATGATGATGGTGATTGATACATGTAATGATGACAATGATGGTGATTGATGATGATGGTAGTGATTGATTGATTGATTGATTGGTTGATTGATGAATGATGATGATGATAATAATAATAATGGTGATGATGGTGATAATGATGAGGATGATGGTTATTGATGATGGTGATTGATGATGATGATGGTGATTGATTATAATGATGGTGATTGATAATGATGACGACGGCGACTGGTGATTGGTGGTGGCGATGATGATGATGACGACGACTGGTGATTGGTGGTGGTGGTGATGATGATGATGGTGGTGATGGTGATGATTATGCTAATGATGATGGTGGTGGTGGTGATGGTGGTGGTGGTGGTGGTGGTGATGATTATGCTGATATACTGTGCTCTGCGGCTGCAGTAGTATGAAAACATCCTGCAACTGCAATCAGTCCATCTTTGGCCAGTGTTTCCTGTCCTCAGGGAGTGTCCTTAGCTCTCTCAGGTTCTTGGTCAACTGCATTCAATCATGAAAATGTATCTTGCTATGAAATAGGTGTGTGCGACTATTGCCTTGAGTGATCACGATCAATTATTTAGGAATAATCATAATTACTTGATTTATCAACCTGGTTACAGATTACCCAGACATATCATATCAAATGCATATCAATGACGAAACCTGCAATTGCAAGAAGGCGATGCTTTTTGAAAATCTTTCTCTGGAATTCCTGGCTCAATGCTCGAGCCAGTAATTCCAGCGATACATTAAAAGAAATATAGTCTCTTGTCTTACAAATGGACATACATTCGCTGAGCAAAATGTCATTTTTTTCACCTATCACATTAAAGAGTAACTAAAAGATATGTTTTGCGTTATTTTTGTGAGGGAGAAATTATTCACGATTATTCAATTATTTAATATTTCATCATATAAATTCACAATTTAAAAAGTAATCATGATTTTAAATTTAATGACGTAATAGTGCAAGCCTAGTATGAAATACAGAGTAGCATTCAGAAACGATGTTATCAATTCACCAATTCATATCCCTCATATGTTAGTAGGGCTGAGGTTCGTGAGGATTTTCACAAACCAAACTGGTTCATGATGCATATGTCCGAATCACGAACCTTTTTAATATGCTATTGTATGTGAGAAATTACCTGAGTTTCAAGTTTATTTATTTACTGGCTAAATGGTAGAACAACACAAATGACATGTTCTGACAACAAATGTTAGAAAATAATATAAGATTCATAGCCAGCTAAGTTCCACTCATGGCCATATTCGTAAATCACACTTAGATGACATTCAGAGATTGCTTTCTATTAGCCCTTTCACAAATCCCTGAAAAAGTCAATTCTTTATGATATGAAGCTTACTCTGTTGAATATTTTGGAATTAATTTGACTGGAAGCTGTTTCTGCCTAAGGCAGCAACTCGTTGTAGTCCAATTAATTCCAAACAGCTTTCCTCCTACGGTTTTCCTAAAATTAGATATGGGAATTCATTGGTGAAAGTGTTAGCTTATGTATGGTTCACGAACCACATGAATCCCATGCAAGCAAACCGAACCATGGTTCGTCTTCCCTTGGTTTGCGAATTTCCGAACCAACGAATGTTTGTTACAGCCCTATATGTTAGCAATCGAAACATCACTTATAAGTGACATTCATCAATGTGACCTAGAAGGTTTCTCTTAGAAATTAAGAAAAATCTCTTTCTTAGTTCATGTTGATTTGGCGAGAGATCATTTTTTTAAATTTAGCACTGGAAGTACAGCCACAATTTCCATACCTGAGGATGTCAGTAGTAAATTAAATAAAATGTTTTGCTCCTGGCCTGCATATAATCATTTCTGAAGAGCGCTAGCGCTGCAGGTGGATGAAGAGCGCTAGCGCTGCAGGTGGATGAAGAGCGCTAGCGCTGCAGGTGGATGAAGAGCGCTAGCGCTGCAGGTGGATGAAGAGCGCTAGCGCTGCAGGTGGATGGAGAGCGCTAGCGCTGCAGGTGGATGGAGAGCGCTAGCGCTGCAGGTGGATGGAGAGCGCTAGCGCTGCAGGTGGATGAAGAGCGCTAGCGCTGCAGGTGGATGAAGAGCGCTAGCGCTGCAGGTGGATGAAGAGCGCTAGCGCTGCAGGTGGATGAAGAGCGCTAGCGCTGCAGGTGGATGAAGAGCGCTAGCGCTGCAGGTGTATGAAGAGCGCTAGCGCTGCAGGTGGATGAAGAGCGCTAGCGCTGCAGGTGGATGAAGAGCGCTAGCGCTGCAGGTGGATGAAGAGCGCTAGCGCTGCAGGTGGATGAAGAGCGCTAGCGCTGCAGGTGGATGGTTTTTGCCGACCACAACATTAAGCCTATAAATTAGCAAAAAACACCTGCAATGGGGTCGAGAAAGTCCATTAGCAGACCAGGAGAAGAGTATTTTTGAAAATTTATCACTGGATTGACTGATTCGATAACTGAGCCAGTCATTCCAGTGGTAAATTTTCAAAAATAGTATTCTCATGGTCTACAAATGGACATCTATGAGAAAATTTTCTTGAAGAAATTCAAGTGTTAAAGGGTTAAACCAGCCATGGACTAAATCTCAAATCCTCTTCAGGTCAGGTCAGGGCAGATCAGATCAGGTCAGGGCAGATCAGGTCAGGTCAGGTCAGGTCAGGTCAGGTCAGGTCAGGGCAGATCAGATCAGGTCAGGGCAGATCAGGGCAGGAGTTTATGTACAGTACTGCTAGAAATATGTGTCCAAAGCTAAATAAAACACACTGGTCAATATTGCTGAAAAAGCTAATCAATATCCTCCCATCCAATTATGTTCAAGATATTCAACAGATCATTTCATACTTCATGTTCAAAATTCTACTAACGGCTTTTGCTTTGGAAGCATGTTAGCTTATTTATGAGATGTAAGAAGCGGAGCAATCAGTCCGTATCAGGGATCTAGTCACCATTTCAGTGTCTGTATCAGAGAACTAGTCACCATTTCAGTCTCTGTATCAGAGGACTAGTCACCATTTCTGTCTGTATCAGAGAACTAGTCACCATTTCAGTCTCTGTATCAGAGAACTAGTCACCATTTCAGTCTCCGTATCAGGGAACTAGTCACCATTTCAGTCCGTATCAGGGATCTAGTCACCATTTCAGTCTCTGTATGAGAGGACTAGTCACCATTTCAGTCTCTGTATCAGAGAACTAGTCACCATTTCAGTCTCTGTATCAGAGAACTAGTCACCATTTCAGTCTCCGTATCAGGGAACTAGTCACCATTTCAGTCCGTATCAGGGAACTAGTCACCATTTCAGTCTCTGTATCAGAGGACTAGTCACCATTTCAGTCTCTGTATCAGGGAACTAGTCACCATTTCAGTCTCTGTATCAGGGAACTAGTAACCATTTCAGTCTCCGTATCAGAGAACTAGTCACCATTTCAGTCTCTGTATCAGAGAACTAGTCACCATTTCAGTCTCCGTATCAGGGAACTAGTCACCATTTTAGTCTCTGTATCAGAGAACTAGTCACCATTTCAGTCTCTGTATCAGAGGACTAGTCACCATTTCAGTGTCTGTATCAGAGAACTAGTCACCATTTCAGTCTCTGTATCAGGGATCTAGTCACCATTTCAGTCTCTGTATCAGAGAACTAGTCACCATTTCAGTCTGTATCAGGGATCTAGTCACCATTTCAGTCTCCGTATCAGGGAACTAGTCACCATTTCAGTCTCTGTATCAGAGAACTAGTCACCATTTCAGTCTCTGTATTAGGGAACTAGTCACCATTTCAGTCTCTGTATCAGGGAACTAGTCACCATTTCAGTCTCTATCAGGGAACTAGTCACCATTTCAGTCTCCGTATCAGGGAACTAGTCACCATTTCAGTCTCCATATCAGAGGACTAGTCACCATTTCAGTGTCTGTATCAGAGAACTAGTCACCATTTCAGTCTGTATCAGAGAACTAGTCACCATTTCAGTGTCTGTATCAGAGAACTAGTCACCATTTCAGTCTCTGTATCAGAGAACTAGTCACCATTTCAGTCTGTATCAGAGAACTAGTCACCATTTCAGTCTCTGTATCAGAGAACTAGCCACCATTTCAGTCTCTGTATCAGGGAACTAGTCACCATTTCAGCCTCTATCAGTGGACAAGTCACCATTTCATCCTCCTTATCAGAGAACTAGTCACCATTTCAGCCTGTATCAGTGAACTAGTCACCATTTCAGTCTCCATATCAGCGAACTAATCACCATTTCAGCCTGTATCAGTGAACTAGTCACCATTTCAGTCTCCATATCAGAGAACTAGTCACCATTTCAGCCTGTATCAGTGAACTAGTCACCATTTCAGTCTCCATACCAGCGAACTAGTCACCATTTCAGTGTCTATCAGTGAATTAGTCACCATTTCAATCTCCATATCAGAGAACTAGTCACCATTTCAGCCTCTATCAGTGGACTAGTCACCATTTTAGTCTCCATATCAGAGAACTAGACACCATTTCAGTCTCTGTATCAGTGAACTAGTCACCATTTCAGTTTCTGTATCAGTGAACTAGTAGTCCAGGAGCTAAAGCTAGGTCAGAATCGTGACATAGCACACCCAGTATTCGGAAGGTCGGACACTTGCTGTGGCTTGGGGGACATGTCCCACACATTTTAAGCCCTGTTGTACAAACAAATTGTGGTAGCACTAATTAGTTATCCTGATTTCTTTGCATAGGGGGTCTAGGCTTTGGCTGTATCCACAGTGCACAACGATATAAGCATGATCGTGTCATAACTCAAAGTAATATCGTATTAGATTCACCATATATGATATTTAGACGGATATCGACCTAACATATATCCAACATACATTTTGCAGGCATATACCAAAGGCGAGGGTGAAATGTGAAGGTTATATTTTATGTATGTATACTAACTCCATCATAGAATCTGTATATCCAGCTGTACCACTGTTGACAAAGCACCCAGGTAATGGTGGTTGGAATGAGACAGATGGATGTGGTGGTAATCGGTGCGGAAAAACAAATTAAAATGAATACTACACCTCACATCGCTCTCATTGTCATTGTCTACATATAATTCAAATTATGCCTGTAACACTTGTTCTGGGGGTAATTTTGTAATTTGACATCACAAGTAAACTGAAAGTTTAATTCACTCATTTTCTCAAATACAAATCTTTTTTTGAAAAGCAAATAAGAATGCAAGTGGCATTTTATGAATTTGTATTCATGAGAAAGGTTGTTAATACATGCCTTGATTAATAAAGCCTAGTATTGATTTAATATATATGCACACACACTAATTACATTTGCGAAATAATTACAAGCCCTATATAACTAGCAATTAAGCAAATATGGACAGTGATAGTTGTGACGAGGAAGTAGCGTTTCATCTTCTCCCAGCAAAGCGTATCAAAACGACACAATGGACTCGCTGTATTATTTGTCAAGCACATAGTAGCGAAACTGTTAGCAATGCCACTGAAGTCGGCATCTCAAAGTTCATAGAGGCTTTCCAACACCGGGAGGATGACGTTTATGAAAGACTTAACTCAAATATTTAGCAATTAAAACAACTGGATATCGTGTGGTATAGAAACTGTTATGCTAAATACACAAGCAAGCACAATATTAACTTTGCGAAAAGATGATCCATGACACCACCAACTCCTATGCCTCTTGATAAACAAAGTCCAGAAGAATCGACAAGTTTGGCTAGAGCAGCAAGATCGAGATCATCCCCGATAAACTGGGCAATGTGTATGTTTTACCAAAAGAAAACTCACAAGAAAGTCAAGAAATTATTCTCAGTTTCTACATTTTCCGCATGCCAAAACATACAAATTGCAGCAGAGAAAATGGCGGATACAGAAATGCTTACCAATATAAGAGGCGTAGATTTAATCGCTTCAGAAGCCAAATATCATGAAATATGCCGTGCACAGTATGTATCAATGCGCAATGTGATGTATAACGGCTGGACACTAACACAAGAAGCTTTTGGGACACGTTGCCACACTTAAAACTTAACACATTTGCCAGCCTAGCACAGAAGAAAAAACTCAAAACAAATGATGAAAAAATTCACAATGTGAGATCTGACCGCGAACTATTTGGTCGATTAATTATTGCTGCAAGGTCCAGAGATGTTGATTTAAAACTAGTGATGACGTATGAACTGTCTGCTGTTCCACTATCATTGTCACATACGGATGGGACTCTAAGAAAGAATGTGAAAAGTGTTTTGTTAAGTGAACTAGAAAAGGAAGTAAATGTTGATGGACGGCTTCCACCTGTTGATAAGACAGGCGCAACAGCTTATGTAGTAGATGGCATGGCAATTGTGCAAATGGTTAAAACTGGACAATTGGCTGATAAATACTGGCACATCTTTACAGTTCCACTGAATCAAGAAGACTGCAACAGAGTAGATATAGTTTTTGACAGATATGATAGACTGGAATCTCTCAAAGCGGAAGAGCGGCTAAAACGTGGGTCATCAACAGCATTGGAAGTAAAGATTGCTGGAGAAAATACTCCCGTTCCAAAGCAATGGGCCAAGTACATCAGCAATCCAAGCAACAAAAGTAACCTGGTTGCATTTCTCAGCAAGCGGTGGCGTGATACTGGTCCAAATATGCTATCTGCCGACAATTGCTTCATTCTTGCTGGTGGCTTTAACGATGGAATGGATGTTGTTGTCATTTCAGCGAACAATTCGTTGTATTTGGAAGAACTTCGATCAGATCACGAGGAAGCAGATACGCATATGATTTTGCACGCGCTACACGCTTCAAAAGACCACATGCGTGCTGTTATACAGTCTCCTGATACAGACGTGGCAGTACTTAGTATATATACGTATCGTTCGCTTCACTGTTCTGAACTATGGTTCCGTATGGGCACAAAGGACAAATTGCGATACATACCAATACATACAGTTGCTCAAGCACTGGGCCCAGCTATCTGTCTGTCTTTGCCTGGGTTGCATTCTCTTACAGGTTGTGATAGCACTAGTGCATTATTTGGAGTCGCTAAGAGAAAAGCATTCAATCTCTTAGTCATTTGAATGTCATCAGCTTAGCTTAGCCCAACTCGGCGAACATGTTGACTTATCACCGAATACTGCAATTCTATGTGAGAAATTTGTCTGTGAGTTGTATACCACCAGGGATGTGGGAAAGACAGCTGATGAAACCCGTTATTGGCTCTTTTGTCAAAAGAGACAAAGAAATGAAAATCTTCCACCTACATCGAATAGTCTAAAGCATCACACCGAAAGGGCCAATTTTCAAGCGCTTGTTTGGAGACGTTCATTGCAAACTGTTCAGAATCTTCCATCTCCAAATGGACATGGCTGGAGTATAGTGGATGGTCTACTCAAGCCTGTTCTAATGTCAAAGGATCCTGCTCCATTTGGATTAATTGAACTCACATCATGTAGATGTCAAAAGTCTGCCTGCAAAAGAACGGATCTCTGTCAATGCAAGGCTAACAATCTACTCTGCACTGAAGCATGCCTTTGTATGGGAGGTGAAATGTGTGACAATGTTCAGCATACAATTATCGAAGATGACTCTGACACGTATGAGTAACATTCTCTCATTTGCTCACGTGATAAATATGTCCTGCCAGCTTGTGTAGGCATGCACTGCATGTCAGTTAAAAGTTTAATTATGAAAAATGTAGAAAACATGGGCATTGTTGTAGCTAAGGTATTGCTAGTCACAAGAAGACCTAAGTGCCCCAATATGTACAAAGCAACATACGGGTGTCTTAAACGAGGTTGATTATGTATAAATCTGCGATATACAATCACTCCTTTCCATTTTGGTTAAGATTGTATTGATATAACATGCGCTGAAGTTTGTGAAAAATTTACCATTGTGAAAATTGTTTGAGAGCTACATTCAACACCTATTGTAAATGGGCTTCTCACGGGTTAGTGATACCACAATTTTCTTGTACAACACGGCTCAGAATATACCCAAGACATCGGTCTAGCATAATATAGAGACAAACCTTCTGAATACTGGGTGTGCTACGAAACCATTCTTCTAGACCCCTTTTGAAAATTGGCTCCCGGACTATAGTCACAATATTATTTCAGTCTGTTTCACTAAGTGTGTCTCCCATGCTATCATAATAGCCTTGAGTTATCATACAGAAATGAAATTGAATTATTTAGTCTAAAATCATAGTACTCTCTGAGTTAAAAGTTCATAGTCATAAAACAAGCACCTTTTGCCATGCAATGTTCTACCAAACAGGCTTCAATGGAGGGATCAGATCTGTCACTCAAATAGGTGATGTCATAATCAAATACATCATTTGTTATCTGAGGCAGCAATCAAAATCTGTCACAAAATTGACAATATATAGTCTGTCACGAAGATGTCTGAATTGTATGTCTTTAACAAATTTACAAATTATGAATATATTGATACTTACATGACTCAGTTGAGATGTTGCAGTTAAGCGGGTGTGGCTCGGGATGGGTGATGAGTTATCTAACTTAGATACATGTATTTCACTTACGTTCCTAACCTGTTTGTTTCCAGTAAGGATGTGCGTTTGCCTGTGCAGTTACAGCGTGCAATGGCCGCCGAGGCAGAGGCAGCTAGAGAAGCCAGAGCTAAGGTATGTAAACTAGACCCTCTATCAGGTATTCTTAATCAAAACATCGTACATTAGAAAACAGTTTCAAACATCAAAGTAATAATTCTTACCCAGCACCAAACCATCAGTCAAATTATTTTGAAAATAAACAGCAGCATTTTATTGTAAAGGTGATGAAATGATATTTCTTCCATTGAGCTACCTACAGTACAGCACAGAAATAACTTAACGTGTTTCCAAAGCAAGAGAAAATGTACTGTAAGATATTTTGAGCATAATTAGGCAGCAAGGTCTTCCAATCCAATTCACCTTTCCAGAGTATCTGACCTCATATGACGTCATAATCAGCTCAGCATGTGTATGATGGCGTCAAAATCATTACGTCACAAATGGTCCATATAGACTGGCATCAAATCTCAAAAAGTCTGACACGTTGTATAAATTGTATGTCTTTGTAATTCTTTGCTATTTAATAAACATGCGGTTGAACATTTTGAAAGTAATTTAACTAGGCGCTGTTGCTGCCTTCTAGTCAAATTAGTTTCAAAATATTCAACAGCTTACTTGTGTAGTTTTTTGGAAATTGCCAGTGTTCAGAGATCGATCAATCCCAACACGAGTGATGTGTGGGTGGAGCTTAGCTAGAGATGGGCGGGGCATAGCTAAAACCGCAAAGGTCCATTATGTTCCAAATATTCGACAGATTTCTTACATCATGTCCATAATGGATCTTTCCAGTTTTATCTATGCCTTTCCCATCTCTATCTAAGCTCCACCCACACATCATCCATGTTGTGATCGGTCCGTCTCTGAGCTCCCTGACTATCAATTACCATAAAATTATACGTGTAAGCCTAGGGCAGCAACAGCATCCTGTCTAATTAGTTTCAAAATATTCAACAGAATGTTTATTAAATGGTAAAGACATACAATTCGAACAACGTGTCGGACTATTTCAGCATTAAAGAGGAACTCTATCAAGTCATTCATGACATCATGATTATGACATCATCTTACACATCACGTAGTTGATTATGATGTCATATGATGGATGGATAAACTTAGAAAGCTCCATTGTACTAACTAACTTGTTTCTGATTTTGTTTTTCGAAACATGATAACTTAATTGAGGATTCCAGTTTATCCACAAAGCATATGATGTCATAATCAGCTACGCGATGTGTAGGATGATGTCATAATCAATTATGTCATGAATTAATTGATGACGGACTGAACATTGGTGTACAAATTGTATGTCTTTACTATTTAATAAACATGCTGTTGAATATTTTGAAACTAATTTGACTGGGTGCTGTTGCTGCCTATCAGCACCCAATCAAATTAGTTTCAAAATATTCAACAGCTTACCTGTATAGTTTTATGAAAATTGATAGTCAGAGTTCAGGGATCGATCCCAACACGGGCAAATTGTGAGTGGAGCTTAGCTAAAGATTGGTGGGGCATAGCTAAAACTGGATTCCTGAATTGTAAGCTGTGTTGTATTGAAGGGAAACTATCATGGCTAAATCGATGATGTGCCCACAGCAATACTTAACCATTTTATATGCGAAAACTGCACTCTGCAATAATCCTGAGGAAGGTGCATTTGCCAGCTAAGGGAAGAGTAATTTTGAACATTAATCACTGGAATGACTGGCTTGATACACATAGATTTTCACCCTGTAAATGAATATTCACTAAACAAAAGCCTTTGTTTTTTACCAATCTTGATCATTAACTGGAGGCAAAGAGAAGACATTTTCATTTGGCCCTCTGACTGCTGAGTTTTTGCAGACACCTTTCCAAGCGTTATATCTCTGAACTGCTAAATATTTTGAAAACAATTTAACTGAAAGATATTTGTGGCTAAGCCATTAACAACTTTCAGTCAAATTGTTTTCAAAATAGTCAGTAGTCATAAGTCTTTCCTCATTGAAATGATTGTCTGGTGTCTTGCAGCAACGAGGGAGTTAGCACTGGAATGATTGGTTGTCCTCTCTTGTCCTGGACATGAGTATTTACTAAGCAGCAAACATTTGGATTTTCGTGATGTATCTTAAATGATGAATGACTCCCACTGTCAATGCAGAATACAGTCAAATATATGCATTTGAGATTTTAGAAATACTTGTTTGAATTAATGTTCAAGTTAACCGTGATATCTTTGTCTGTCACTGCGGTAACTTCTTGTCTGTCCCCCCCCCACCCCGCTTCTGTATTATGTTCTGCTTCTGTCCATGTGTGCATCCATCACACACAGGTTTTCATTCGATAACTCTACTTTTGCTTTGAGTATCATGACAAAACTTCATGGGAAGGTTGGCTGTGGATATAGGGAACTGCACGCTATGTTATGGGTCATCCATCTTCCTGAATTTATGTCCTTCCATCCATGCAAATTTTGGGGTTTTGGTTGGTTATCTACTTTTGCTTGGGGTATCGTGACGAAATGTCATAGGAAGGTTGGTTAAAGTATGGAACTGCATGCTACTTTGTTGGTCAGTCAATCCATCCATACATCCATCTACCTGAATTTGTTTCCATCCGTTCATGCAAATTGTGTGTTTTCGTTCGATAACTACTTTTGCTTGGAGTATCATGACAAAACTTCATGGGAAGGTTGGATATGTATGGTACGAGGGAACTGCATGCTATTTTGTGTGTCAGTTAGTCCATCCATCTGTCTGTTCATCCATCCATCTTCTTTAATGTGTGTCCATCTGTCCATGCAAGCAACACGTTATCCGTAAAAAAAATCGCTACCCGTGTCCATCTGTCCATGCAAGCAGCACATTATCCACTTTTGTGTGTGCCTGCATCCATGCATCTATCCAAAGTGGTTGGTGGGAATGGGTGGTGGTGGTGGTAGTGCGTGGGGTGAGGGGTTGGGGTGGGTTGGGAGGAAGGACGGGATCATTTGATTTATATCATCTAGTTCTAGGAATGTAAGTTCTTATAGGTAGGCAGTGCCATATGATCTTTCTATTCAAGACCTAATTCCTGTATATGTGTTCAATGCAGGTGATTGCTGCTGAGGGTGAACATAAGTCATCACGAGCGCTCAAAGATGCTGCTGACATACTCAATGAATCACCGGCCGCACTCCAGCTACGATACCTACAAACACTGAACTCAATCTCTGCAGAGAAGAATTCCACGATCATATTCCCGCTGCCAATTGATCTACTGCAGAGCTTTATCCGCTCTCATAAACCATAACCAAAACAGACTTGTGTGGCATCTGCAGAGTGAAATATGAGTTTATATTGAGTGTCCATTCATTACATCTACTGTATCTTAGTGAGCTCTACAAAGAAAGGTTCCCGTCAATAGTGAATCCACTGGAGCCATCCATAAGTTTTTGGCTGAAGATAGGATCAGTGGAACTAGATAATTTTGTAGAATCTCACCTGTCCGTATTGTCATGATTGCGGAGGATAGTCCAATGAAGGATCCCAGTTCATCCATCAATCATATGACATCATGATCGTGACGTGTAGGCTGACGTCATAATCAATTATGTCATCAATGACGTAACTAAGTTCATCACAAATGCTTAATTGATGACAGACTAAGCATTGTTGTAAGAATTGTATGTCTTTACTGTTTAATAAAAATGCTGTTGAATATTTTGAAACTAATTTGACTGGGCAAAAAAATAAATATTCAATAGCTTACCTGTATAGTTTTCTGGAAATTGATCATCAGGGAGTTCAGGAATCGATCAATTCCAACACAGGCAAAATGTGGGTGGAGCTTAGCTAAAGATGGGTGGGGCTTAGCTAAAGATGGGTGGGGCATAGCTAAAGATGGGTGGGGCATAGCTAAAGATGGGTGGGGCATAGCTAAAACTGGATTCCAATAAAGTTTGTTGAATAACATCTTTGTTTTACCGTATGATGATCGCCTAGATTTCTCAGTGCACCAGTGATATGCATGTTTCTCAGTGCACCAGTGATATGCATGTTTCTCAGTGCATCAGTGATATGCATGTTTTTCTCAGTGCACCAGTGATATGCATGTTTCTCAGTGCACCAGTGATATGCATGTTTCTCAGTGCACCAGTGATATGCATGTTTCTCAGTGCACCAGTGATATGCATGTTTCTCAGTGCACCAGTGATATGCATGTTTCTCAGTGCACCAGTGATATGCATGTTTCTCAGTGCATCAGTGATATGCATGTTTCTCAGTGCACCAGTGATATGCATGTTTCTCAGTGCACCAGTGATATGCATGTTTCTCAGTGCACCAGTGATATGCATGTTTCTCAGTGCACCAGTGATATGCATGTTTGAAATAGCCTTGTTACGTCTGCTGTCATAAACATGGACTGGTCCAGAGGTGTCGAATCTTTCATTTGTTATGTCATAATTGTATGTTTATGTCATCATAGTGTGTTGTTGAGAGCAACATGCGTGACTGTGATCGTAAGAACAGGTAGTGTTAGTGTCATTATGAGGTATGATAAGATATTGTGATTCAGGTTTCAGGGTCTGCTTCAGTACCAGACTCTGGGATTGTAGATTATCCTCTCCTCATAGGGTATTTTTCAACAAGGATGTATCAGAATTCAATACCTTTGTTCTAGGTGATGTGCATCCATTTTTTATCATTCACTATATTTATATATTCCTGACTTTATTTGCGTATTTTTCAGTGCATGTTATGGTTTTCAGACGATGCTATTCTGCAACAAAGTGTAATGCTATTTGCTATATTTTACTATCCAAGCATTCATAGCAGCTCTCAATGTGCACATAGACATGCTGGTGAATGGTACCCAAAATTTCACTTCAAGAGTATACTTACCTCCCTAATACTTTTGATATTGCTAAATATCGGCGTTCACTCAATAAACACTCAGAATAAAAACAGTTAGATGCCCCTACTGGGCAGGTAGACAGAGAGTAGTCCGGCAGATGCCAGCCCCACCACCGCGCATGCGCCGACTACTACTTCCTCATTGCTAATTTATTGGCAGAGAGAACACATGTTTTTGTGTTTTTTTCAACTTTCACTGTTATCAACACATTTTATAGTCTTAAGAGAGTGAATATATTAGAAGGATAGTACCTGGACATGTCGGATAAAGTGGCTTCGCCGGAGGAGGGCGCAGGATCCTTATATCGGGTGATTTCTAATATATTCTAGCGAGTTTTCCCCGGTGTAATGTGTTTCCGGGACTCGCGTTTACCGTGATAAGCGCCTGTTTTAGTTGTTTTATTTCAACATGGTGCTATATAAGACTAATCTCTCTCTGTGTTTATGTCCACGGGTATCGGTTATGATATGTAATGGACATCACAGCATCTGAGGGTTTGTTTCTCTCCACCAAGGTTCCATTGCCTACTAATACTGTTAGGTTATCTAACCAAGATTTTTATGTCCAGTGAGTCGGAGGCCTAGTATAAAGGTCTTCTCACTTTGCCCTCTTGCTCCAATTCCTTCCCCTGAAGGTGGAGAGAGTTAAGAGGCATACAGTTGGTGGAGTGCTCCAGTTCATCACGTTGGATGGTTTGTTTATACAAGGTATCAGGTATCTGCGTAATGATATGAGGTGAGGTTAATTATTTAAAGAAAATTAACTGTAATTGCCATTGTTATCATTGTGTATCTGATGGTTGTGTAGTCTGAATAACCATTCTAACATGTTCTGGTTATGTATACAATTCGTCCGCACACCTTGTTGTTGGTTCGGATCGATTTAATTTCTGTCATGGGATCATGACGTCATAATCAGCCTTGCTATTTATTGACAATTAAAGTTTTGTCCAACGCTGGTTTTATTCAATTATTGATCTTTATGATCATTTTCCCTCTCTTTTAGTTTGGTTTTGAGTTTCTAACCTTGACAAAATTACTCATTGTCCTCGTCCTTTGTCCTGTTTCAGAGACCTGGTTGTTCGTCCTGTGGACGCTTCCTGAAAGATAGATTTGTGCCTCACCTTTGCTTTGGTTGTAGTCCCTGTGGGCCATTGCTTAAGTGTGAGGTATGCAAGCATTGGGGGGGGGGGGCGACTTAATGTCTGAGTTTCTGTGTTTGCAGGCGAAGGACAAGGTAGTGGAGGAGGAGAGGAAGCTGAAGAGAGAGGGTGTAGGTAAGAAGGGTAAGAGGAAGGCCTCGTCCGCGGTGGACATGGAGGCCTTCCGGTCTGAGATGTTGGGAGAGATGAAGAGGATGATAAAGGATTTGGTTCCAGAGTTGCTACGTGGCATGCTTCCTGGACCAAATCCTTTGTCGTCCTCAGCGTCTGCTTCAGAGCAGGTAATCCCCACCTCTGAATCACCTTTCCGTAGGCCGGTTCCGTTGTTCGACGATTCAGAGGTGGCCCCATTAGTGGGGGCGATCCACGACCCTGGCTGCAGGCTTGGTGCCGCGCCGAGGGGTCGTGGACGGCTGTCGCTGGAACCCGCGGGCTGCTTATCAGTCCAGGGGTATCCGCACGCCGCAGGTGCCAGTACCTCCTATGGCACCTTTCCTGGCCAGTCCGGGTTAGCTCTCTTTGCTGACCCGGAGTCTAATCTTTCTGGCCAGGAGGAGGAAGAGGATTACCTGTTATGGTCGCCTTCTGGGGACGTGACCATGGATTATGACGTCTGTGCACCCCTCGCGGGGAATACAGGCGACATATTCCATGGCTCTACTCACACAGGAGTAGAGTTCACGGCGCAGAAGGTGGCCCTGGCCGATGCTGATGGCCAGCTATACCGCATACCTCGGCTTGCCGAGTGTATCGCTGGTGCTGGCCGGGGCCGTGGTGGGGCGGTATCTGCCCCGCGCTCTACCACGGCGCCTGCTCCTGGTCAAACCAGTCAATTTAGCATGCCTGTTCTTTCGGGCCCGCATGTTTTCCCTGGCTTGCCATAGGTATCAGCTTATCCGCCCTCAAGCTCTGCTGCTTGCGCTCAGGAGGAAGACGAAGGCCTCCGTCTTGTAGAGCGCTCGCAGCTAGCCACGGAAGAGGATTGGTCGGACGCTTGCCAGTGGCTGGTAAGTGTTAGGCCAGATCTGCCCGTGGAGCAGTCGGCTAGCCAGCGTGACCACAGGCCGTGGTTAGCTGGTAAGGCTACTGCTAGCGCAATGCCATATCTGCCGCTGGCAGAGCATGTCGTTGACATGTTCGAGGCGGCGGAGACGTCCATCAAGGTGAATGGGCGTCTTGCAAAGGCCCCTCGCGAGGTGGCCAGGCGTTGCCGCATCGTGCCCCTGGATTACCAGAGGTACGGTGTGGTACCCAAGCCGAACATGGATGACCACGCGGCTTTGGGTGAAGATGCGCAGCCAGGCTCCCGTTCTGACATGGGAGTCTTGTGTTCGAACGCGTTGCGTTCGGCCAATACCGCGTTGCGTGATGCGGAGGAGAGTGGGAGAGCTTCGATTGCCGCTCTGTCCCACGTCTCCCAGCTGTTACAGGGGGTAGTAACGGCATCCGCATCGCGCCAGCCAAGCCCGGTCACAGTCCAGAGAGCCATCCAGGATGGTATCAACCTGGCTCTGGACTGCATGACTCGGGCGGTGACCAGGAGTGTCCGGGCGAGGCGCACGTTTGCCTTGGACAATCTGTGCCCGTCCCAGGACGTGTATAATGGGCTACTGCGTTCACCTATGACAGGTCCTGGTCTCTTTGGAGGTGAGAGATGTAGGCACCTCCAGGAGACGGTTACTCTGGTCAACAACCAGAGGGCGCTGCGCGAGCACCCCCTGTGTATCGTCCCCTGCAGGCTCGAGGTGGAGGTGGCCAAGTCAGAGGCCACCCACCATCGCAGCGTCAGCCTAGGCCGCGTGCGATTCGGCCAGCAGTGAGGGGGGAGCAGGCTCCTCAGGTGCAGGCAGCCACCTACGCACCGTGGTGCGCGTGAGGATCTGGTCGTGGTAATCGTGCCTGATGGGCCGGTTACCACGGTGAGAACCACTCCGGTGTTTCTGGCGAAGGAGACAGTGCCACTCTTGCACTCCTTATGTCCACCTCTCTCCCTAGGGAGACCGGTGGGAGGCCGGCTGGCCGACCACACGCAAGAGTGCAACGGTTGACTCAGGACCGTTTAGTCTTGCGATGGCTTTCAGTCGGGTATCATCCCGATTGGATGACAGGCCCGCCATCGCGACTGTCTCTAGTGCCAATCTGGACTCCAAATCCGAGAGATCCAGATCAAAGGTTGTGTATCGAGGAGGAGATAAATTCCCTCATACAAAAAGGAGCTATTCAGCCGGCACAAGCGTGTCCAGGCTTCTATTCAACCGTGTTCTTAGTAACGAAAAACACCGGAGGGTGGAGACCAATTCTCAACCTCAAGCCGTTGAACAAGTTCATAGAGACGCCCAGTTTCAAGATGGAAACTGTGCGCTCGGTTTTGGCGGGTTAGAGAAGGGAATGTGGACAGCTTCAATAGATTTGAAGGATGCTTATTTCCACATTCCCATAGCGAGGAGTTTCCGTCGCTTCCTGAGATTTGCATTCCAGGGCAGACAGTTATTTCTCATGACACAATGGACCCAGAGTACAGGTTCGCTGGACTCGAACGTGTCAGTGTTGGCGCCTCTAATTCACCACCTGCAATGGTGGTTGAACACAGAGAATCTCTTGGTGGGGGTTATGCTAACCCCTCCCCACCCTCAGGTGACTGTGTATACAGATGCATTGATGGAGGGGTGGGGAGCTTGCCTGGAAGAATCCACGATATCAGGGCTTTGGAATCTGGAACAGTCAAAGGAACATATCAATCTACTGGAGTTAAGAGCAGTAGTCCTGGGCCTGGAACATTTCTTACAGAAAGTTCAGGGCAAGATTGTTCTTATTTGTTCAGACAACTCAACAGTTGTGACTTACATAAACCGCCAGGGCGGAACGAAGTCGCCCAGTCTCTGTATGATGACATGGAGACTGTTTTGTTGGTGCCTGGATCACAGGATTACCTTGAAAGCAGTTCATATTCCGGGAAGGTTAAATCTGCTAGCAGACTCATTGAGCCGAAGGATGAGTGTTTTACCGACGGAATGGCAACTAAATCAATGTGTGGCGGATTGTCTGTTCGACCATTGGGGGAAACCCAACATCGATTTGTTCGCAACGAAGAAGAATGCGAAGATGACGACGTACGTCTCTCCGATTCCAGATCCAAGCGCTTTCGCAACAGATGCGTTAGCTATCAGCTGGAGGGGTGGTGGTGGTGGTGGGGGGGGGGGGGGGGGGGGGGGGGGGGGGGGGGGGGGGGGGGGGGGGGGGGGGGCGAATGTATGCATACACATTCCCTCCAGCAATCCTGATTCCAAAAATTCTTCGGAAAATCAGACAGGAGGAATGCCAAGTGCTTCTGATCGCCCCGGATTGGCCAAGCCGATCATGGTATACGGATCTGCTGGACCTTCTGGTCTGCAATCCGGTTCCTCTGCCTCTGATGGACGACATTATCTTCCAGGGCAAGGCCCTTCACAACAATCCGTCAATGTTCAGATTGACTGCGTGGATGTTGTCAAGGAATCTAGAATTAAGGAGGGCATTTCTGAGCAAGCAGCCATGTTTATGGCCAAAGCCAGGAGGGGGTCAACCTCCAGAGCATATAATTATAAAATCAACAGATTTGCAGAGTGGTGCTCAAAAAGATGTATTGATCCAATGGATTCATCTATTCAGGTAGTAGCTGATTTCCTCTGTCACCTGTATGATGCCTATAGCCTCAAGCCTAACTCTATTGCTGGTTATAAGTCAGCTTTAATGACTGTTATCCCTTGCTTGGCTAAGAGGGGAAGTGATGAAGTAAGTACATTAAATGTATTAATTAAAGGCATGGGCAATTCAAGACCAAGGAATCCCCCGGTGATTCCGTCTTGGAGTTTATCACTAGTGCTTCAGGTACTAGGTGATAAGCCTTTTGAACCACTTAGTTCCATTTCTATGAAACTGTTAACTCTTAAAACTGTATTTTTAATTGCTGCGGCCTCGGCTAGGCGTAGGAGTGAAATTCATGCCTTATCAGCCGAGGAGGACCGTTTTGTGGTTACAGGGGAAGGCCTTAAGTTGCTACCTAGGGTTAATTTCTTAGCTAAGAATCAGTCTTTGAAATATCCAGGTCAACCTATTTTTTTGCCTGCTTTAACTAGATATGATCCTAATTCTAAAGCATGGTGTCCCGTTCGGGCGCTACTTCGGTACAAACAAGGTACTTCGGAGTGGCGGACCGACCAGTCAGCGTTATGGTTGTCATATATTGAACCCCATGGCAGGGCGTCTAAGGACACCATTTCCAGGTGGATTGTAGAGTGTATCCAATTTTGTCATAAATCCGCCACTGGTAAGCAGGTTGACATAGCCAAGGCTCACAGTGTCCGCGGTGTGGTGACTTCCACTGCCATATTTAATGGGGTCCCTGTGGATGACATTATGTCCGTTGCTCAGTGGCACTGTGAGTCAAGTTTTACAGACCATTATCTCCGTGCCACCTCGAATCCTCTCGCCTTGTCGATTTTGAAAAAATAATCGCTTATATGATTTTTGAGGAGGGTTTCCTCATTGCTTATATACTTCACAATTAATTAATGGAAACAACCACTTTTTGGGACTGCATCGGTCTTCTCCACTGGGAAGAGGATGACAGCTGCCAAGTTCAACAAGGTCAGTCTTGTTCATGTGTTGTTCATTGTTGATTGTATTGTCACGTTACCCATTGTTATTAATATGGTGATGGTTTGTGTTTTGATGTGGTTCATCATTGAGAGTATACGAAAATGGAGCCTTTTCGTCTCTGTCCTATAGTACATGGCACTGGTACGTAGAGAGCGTATGGGACATTGAGGTCATTCTAGTCTTCCTCCCAGGAAGGAGGGGGCGGGGGGGAGCGCATATGACATTCGGTCATCTCATCCATCGGTTGGTGTTAGCCGATGTTCATCAAATCCTGACTGTGTTTCACACAGTTTCAGACGTTTAAGTGCCTTGAACGCGTGAAAGCGTGTAGGGAAGAGCTGGTCTTTTGACCTCGCCTCCCTCCCGCCGAATTCCCTGTCGAATTCTGGCAATATCAAAAGTATTAGGGAGGTAAGTATACTCTTGAAGTGAAATAAACGAAATCTAGGATTTCTTTTTTCACGAGAGAGTTGATACTTACCTCCCTAGATACGGACCCGGCCTCCACCCCACAGAGGCTCGGTCTTCAGGCTCTTAATAGTTGCATGTGTGTCAGCCAATAAATTAGTCTGAGGAAGTAGTAGTCGGCGCATGCGCGGTGGTGGGGCTGGCATCCGCCGGACTACCCTCTGTCTACCTGCCAAGTAGGGGCACCTAACTGTTTTTATTCTGAGTGTTTATTGAGTGAACGCCGATATTTAGCAATATCAAAAGTATTAGGGAGGTAAGTATCAACTCTCTCGTGAAAAAAGAAATCCTAGATTTCGTTTAATTCTCAACATAACTGCACTCAAATTATTTTTACTGAAGCGAGCAGAAAACTGGTCACCAAAGCTAGTATGTGATAAGTTTATGTATGGCATATTCTATCACTCAACTATAGCTAGTATAAGATGAGTTTATGTATGACATATTCTATCTCCTGAATTGCTGGTAAAAACGCACATTACGTTTTGAAATTAGGTCTATGGCAACACTATCAGTTGCACTGATCGACAAGCATTATATATAGCTTTATTACTGGTTCTATATCAATATTACAATGCATTCATATCATTCCTTATCCTAGAGATTTTGTTATTTCAGGGTAATTTTTGGTAGTAATTTCGATGTATCATGTCCCCCTATGTCACAATGTTGAGAGAAATATTAGTGGTTGTTTGACATGGCTAGGCACACCTAGAGAAATTGGTAATATAGTGTCAAAGAAAATCAGCTTGAAACTGTTGAATATTTTGAAAATTACTTTGACTGGAAGCTGATGCTGCCATAGGCAATAACATCTTCCAGTCAAAGCATTTCAATTATATTCAACATGTCACCGTAAATATTTTTCGATTTTCACAGTTTAGCATCGTAAAAAATTGTGATCTTGTATTGAATCGTCATATATCGAAAAATCGTACAACTCTATCCTGCAGCACTATACATTGTTAACAGTAAAATAACACTCAGTAGGCTTCTGCAGATAACAGTCAGGTATAATTACGTGAATCAGGCATCTGTATTCATGATTGCTTACGTACGCCAACAGTAAAGTATTGTGTCACATTTTTTAGTCGTCAGTGATTGAAGAAAACATAGATGTCTAGCCCCCTATATCTATCAGCATTATTCTTTGAAAACATGATTTATGCAATATAAATAGAGGATCTGGAACAAGTTCCCATTTAACCCTTTCATGACCAAAACCAGCCCATGCAGTGGTCTATTAGAATGTCCATTTGCAGGCTAAGGGAAGACTATCTGTGAAAATTGACCACTAGAATGACTGACTCGATAAGCAAGCCAGTCATTCCAGGGGTAATTTTTCAAAAATAGTCTTGCCCTGTAAATGGACATTCAATCAGCAAATATTTTGATAATCTTGACCACATTTAGCCATTAAAGGGTTAATATCAGTATTATCACCTGAGTATATAAGCATCACCTTGCATCAGCTTTAGGTTTATATTACTGATATTAAATGGGAGCGTCTGATCCTATTTATCATATAAATTGAAATTTGGACTTATTTTCCAATAGTTACGCATGTAACTTTTATATGATTTTTAATCGTTGATTTTCATGAGATTGACACCGCTGTGACGTATCACTTCCCAGAGCGCATCAGTCGCTGTTTTAATTAGTCAATTTAAGTAGGTTCGCACGCCCAATAACCAACGAAAATCTTTCGTTGAATATTACATGTGTTCATATTGAGAAATATGAAACGGACTGAAAGTTGTTTATATGAAATTGTAAATATCATTGTAAATTGTTTATTACTTTGTGTAAATATAATTTATAATTTGTAAATATATAATATATAAAAATAAAGAATGGCAGATAGAAGATGATATTTTTGAGGCGTACATTAAACATAGTGGTATGGCGGTAAGCATGTGTATGGAAATTGCGTTAAATTTTTAAGAGTTTTAACCATTTTAGAGAATGGATTTCAATTTCTCTATGCATCCTTTCTATGAGCATAAGGACTTTTGGGGAGGGTTTGGGCCAAAATTTAGCTTGCATCCAATACAAGCTAGCGTCCTTTCCTCGAATAAAAACGGTAACTAATTGCTGCTAATAGAAGTTTTCACATTTTCGGCTGCAGACCATCCCTCATCATCATCATCATCATATAATGCAAATCCCAGTTTCCATGTAGCGGCAATCGTCTTAAAAGAATGTCCTTTTTGCAGGCCAAGAGAAGAACTCCTGGTTATAAATTTTCAAATATAGTCTCTTGGCCTGCAAGTCAAAATTCAAAACAAAGATATTTGAATTTTCTAAACCAATTTTGATCTTTCATGGGTTAAATTGTTAGATAATATTCATACATGTTTATGGATATCTTATAGTGTAATGAATAATGCATTATGGGAAAAATTTGTCTACAGTACATTTCGGAAATAACATATTTCCAAATCAAAATAAAACATACTGTCAAATATAATTGGATTGGAAGAGGGAGCTGTCTTCCAATCCAATTATGTTCAAAATATTCAACAAAAATCATTTCTTGCATCATGTTCAGTGTTGTACTGACGTGTTTTAGGGGTTGTTTGTTTTGGTAACCTTTTAACTAGGCTTGCGCAATTACGTGATAAAATCAAAAGTTACGATTATTCTTTAAATCATGAATTTATATAATGAAAATTTGAACAATCAAATAATCTTGACTATATTCCACTGCATAAAATACTTCAAAACCTAACTTTTAAATTACTCTTTAATGGGAGCAATCACGAAAATTGGCATTTTACTCATCAAATGTATGTCCATTTGCAGGCCAAGAGAATAACTATTTTTTAGCTCACCTGGCCAGAATTCAGAACTTTTATTGTGCCATTTTTCCGGCGACCATCTTGAATTTTCCAAAAAAAATGACTGGAAATTGTTTAAAATGCTAATCGTCATAAACTGCATGAGCAATTTCACCCAGACTTGGCTGGATGGATACTAGGCTGCTAGGTTTCAAAACTTGTATACAGAATTTTTATTGGTCAATTTTCTGTCGGCCATCTTGGATTTTCTGAAAATTTCTTGAAATCACTTAAAAGCCTACTACTCGATAACCAATGGGCCTATTTCAATCAAACGTGGATGGAAGAACCCTAGCGTAGTATGCTTCAGGACTCCTATACAGAATTTTGATTGGTCAATTTTTCCGGTTGCCATCTTGAATTTTCCGGAAAATGGCAGGAAATTGTTTAAAATGCCACTCCTCATTAACTGCTTGAGCAATTTCAACCAGATTTGGTTGGAAGGATATTAGGCTGGTAAGTTTCGGAACTTGTATACCAGATTTTGATTGGTAAGTTTTTCCGATTGCTATCTTGAATTTTCCGAAAAAGGGCAGGAAATTGTTTAAAGCACTACTCATTAACTGCTTGAGCAATTTCAACCAGACTTGGCTGGAAGGATACTAGGCTGGTAGGTTTCGGAACTTGTATACAAGATTTTTATTGGTAAATCTTTCTGGCAGCCATCTTGGATTTTCTGAAAAATGTCAGGAAATTGTTTAAAACGTTGCTCATTAACTGCGTGAGCAATTTCAACCAGACTTGGCTGGCAGGATACTAGGCTGCTAGGTTTTGATATTGGTCAATTTTACTGTCAGCCATCTTGGATTTTCTGAAAGTTTCTTGAAATCACTTAAAAGCCTACTCGATAACCACTGGGCCTATTTCAATAATTTTCCAAAAATCCATCATATCTATTTAAATGAAAATGGTTCAAATGCTAATGGGTCAGGTGAGCATCACAGGCCCTTGGACCTCTTGTTTAAAGTGTATCACTGGAATGATTGGCTCGGGCCAGACATTCCAGTGATACATTTTCAAAAAATAGTATTCTCTTGGCCTGCAAATGGACATATCTAAACACCATTGCATCTTTCGTCATTGATATGCTTTTGTTGTTATGTCTGGATATATTTGTGCCCAGGCTGATTACTCGAGTAATCACGATTATTTTTACCTAATCGAGCGGGATCACTCAAAGCAATAATTGTGCAAGCCTATTGTTAACTTGTTTCTGAACCACACTGTATCATGTCACATGCCCACTGTCTAATAATGAGTGACAACATTTCTGAACCACACTGTATCATGTCACATGTCCACCGTCTAATAATGAGTGACAGCATTTCTGAACCACACTGTATCATGTCACATGTCCACTGTCTAATAATGAGTGACAGCATTTCTGAACCACACTGTATCATGTCCACCGTCTAATAATGAGTGACAGAATTTCTGAACCACACTGTATCATGTCACATGTCCACTGTCTAATAATGAGTGACAGTATTTCTGTACCACACTGTATCATGCCACATGTCCACTGTCTAATAATGAGTGACAGCATTTCTGAACCACTGTATCATGTCACATGTCCACTGTCTAATAATGAGTGACAGCATTTCTGAACCACACTGTATCATGTCACATGTCCACTGTCTAATAATGAGTGACAGCATATCTGAACCACACTGTATCATGTCGCATGTCCACTGTCTAATAATGAGTGACAGTATTTCTGTACCACACTGTATCATGTCACATGTCCACTGTCTAATAATGAGTGACAGCATTTCTGTACCACACTGTATCATGTCACATGTCCACTGTCTAATAATGAGTGACAGCATTTCTGTAAACTTCACCGATAACCATATAATTATATAATAATATATATGTATATATATATATAATATAATCTACGCATCCATATTGGATCATCTACCTGGTATCCAGGCTCCTGACGTCCTGTCAGGCAGTCACCTGGTTCTTGGCTCATTGACACTTAGTCATACAGGTTGGATACAACAACCGATTTTATTTAGGATGTAAAGATTATTGTTTAAATATTACATCATTTCTCTGGCCATAATTGTTGCATGTATAAAGTATTGATTAGATGTCACATATGTCTTCACAACGATTCACAGACGTGTGATATAATCCTGAATAGAGGAATCCAGTTTATCCATCATTCATATGATGTCATAATCAACAACGTAACATGTAGGCTGATGTCATAATCAATTACGTCATGAATGACGTAATTAAGTCTGTTGTAAACGATTAATAGTCCGACACATACGAATTGTATGTCTTTACTATTTAATAAACATGCTGTTGAATATTTTGAAACTAAGTTGACAGCATTGTTCCTGCCATAGGCAGCAACAGCACCCAGTGAAATTAGTTTCAAAATATTCAACAGCTTAACTGTATAGTTTTCTGGAAATTTAAATTCAGGGATCGATGGAAAGCGTGGGTGGAGCTTAGCTAGAGATGGGCGGGGAAAAGCTAAAACTGGATTCATCCATTACTTAGCCATGTTAGAATAGCGTGGTGTATGTAGGGTTAATAAAATTGCCATGGTTATTTAACAACTTTTGTTGTTAAAGTTGTTATTGTTTTACAGTATTATGGATTATCAGTTGCCAATCAGATTGATATTTGTTTTATACTCATTTACATGTTACTTACTAGTCACTTTTTTGCTGGTTTATTTATGTACAAGATTTTATCTGTCTGCCTACTACAAGCTACCAGACAATAATCTTAATGGGCAATAAGTTTGGGCTTGCTGGATATTTTGAAAACAATTTGACTGAAAGTTGTTGGTGGCTTAGCCACCAATAACTTTCAGTCGAATTGTTTTCAAAATATTCAGTATATTCAGTGTTACCCATGGAACGTGTAGTCTGCAGAAGTTCAGCAGACAGACATTTAATTGATTATTTACTTACAAGCTTTTACAGGTGCTTGTCGTGATTATTTTACAATGTCACTTACATCTATGTTGACCAAAACCGTGATTTACTTTTATGTTTTGAAGAGATTAATTATATTTTTATTGTTACTGTACTTATTTATTACCCTTCGATACAATTTCAATTTTTCTAGAGAATTATCTTCTCCCGTTCCTGGTTTGTGTTGCTCATAAATTAGAGGCCACAGACACATCTACACATGTTTGGAAGCCATTATTTAATGTACGCTTTGTATACTATAATTACGGAAAATATCAGTTTTTCAGACCATTTATTAATGCTTACAGAGTCCTTATTCTGTTTGTAACAAAAACTACTATTTCTCCCGCTTTCTCATTCATATATCAATTTTTTTCCTTTTCTGACTGACATACATTTGTTCATTCAGTCATCCGTATCACATCATGACTGAGAATTCTGACTGACATACATTTGTTCATTCAGTCATCCGTATCACATCATGACTGAGAATTCTGACTGACATACATTTGTTCATTCAGTCATCCGTATCACATCATGACTGAGAATTCTGACTGACATACATTTGTTCATTCAGTCATCCGTATCACATCATGACTGAGAATTCTGACTGACATACATTTGTTCATTCAGTCATCCGTATCACATCATGACTGAGAATTCTGACTGACATACATTTGTTCATTCAGTCATCCGTATCACATCATGACTGAGAATTCTGACTGACATACATTTGTTCATTCAGTCATCCGTATCACGTCATGACTGAGAATTCTGACTGACATACATTTGTTCATTCAGTCATCCGTATCACATCATGACTGAGAATTCTGACTGACATACATTTGTTCATTCAGTCATCCGTATCACATCATGACTGAGAATTCTGACTGACATACATTTGTTCATTTAGTCATCCGTATCACGTCATGACTGAGAATTCTGACTGACATACATTTGTTCATTCAGTCATCCGTATCACGTCATGACTGAGAATTCTGACTGACATACATTTGTTCATTCAGTCATCCGTATCACGTCATGACTGAGAATTCTGACTGACATACATTTGTTCATTCAGTCATCCGTATCACGTCATGACTGAGAATTCTGACTGACATACATTTGTTCATTCAGTCATCCGTATCACGTCATGACTGAGAATTCTGACTGACATACATTTGTTCATTCAGTCATCCGTATCACATCATGACTGAGAATTCTGACTGACATACATTTGTTCATTTAGTCATCCGTATCACGTCATGACTGAGAATTCTGACTGACATACATTTGTTCATTCAGTCATCCGTATCACGTCATGACTGAGAATTCTGACTGACATACATTTGTTCATTCAGTCATCCGTATCACGTCATGACTGAGAATTCTGACTGACATACATTTGTTCATTCAGTCATCCGTATCACGTCATGACTGAGAATTCTGACTGACATACATTTGTTCATTCAGTCATCCGTATCACATCATGACTGAGAATTCTGACTGACATACATTTGTTCATTCAGTCATCCGTATCACATCATGACTGAGAATTCTGACTGACATACATTTGTTCATTCAGTCATCCGTATCACATCATGACTGAGAATTCTGGCTAATGTTGTAGATAAACAGGGATTTATGCTGGCAGTGATTCTCATAAGGATCCTTTTGATGGTATATACCCCCAAAATTCAAAAATGGGAGCCCTAAAAATCTTGTATGATTGTTAAATACTAAGTGGTTACATAGGTTTTTGCATAAAAATACCTACCAAATCTAGCAAGGGACATACAGAATTCATAGTTGGGGGTCCCGTGGTACCATCTAATTTTAGCATGGATGAGGTAATACTGCTTGGGAACTGTAAATTTGAGTTAAGGCCCCTAGATTTCAGGGTGTGGAATCCCTGGGACCTCCAAAATCTAGATGCTATGAGAAACACTGAGCGCGCTACAGAACTGTAACTTAGACTGCAGTTTCAGAAATGTCAAACATTTATTTGCAGACCAGGCAGGCAGACAGAAAGATGGATGGACAGAAAGACTAATACAAGTTGTCACAACATTTATTCACAGACCAGTCTGGCAGACAAAGAGACGGATGGACATACAGATGGACAGAAAGACTTATACAAGTTGGCACAAGCAATAAAGAATAGCAGACAGATGTGATTTCATGTTTATAATTATTTATAATTTGAGCTAAATTCTGAGTATTTCATTTAACTTTCTTGGATCTATATCCAGGATTCTGGCTGCATTAGGGTCGCTCCGGCACTCAGACAATGAATGTTTTGAAGTTAGTATGACTGGAAGCTGTTGCTGCCTAAGGTTCAATCAATTTCAAAATATACAACCGCTTTCCTGTATTATCTTGAAATTTGGATATGGGGAATTCATCAATGAAAGGGTTAAAATCATCCAAGAGTTCACTGGTAACTTTCCTTGAACAGCTCCCAGTAAATTTAGACTCAAAATTTTTAACAGCTTTATTCATGTATATTTGTCTTGAAATTGAAACACTGGATCTTCAAGGGTGATTTATAAGATATTTTAGTGGGCTTTGTGTGACAAAAAAATGTGTAGTCAACTAGTCATGTCTATAGGCTTGCGCGATTGCATGATCAAATCAAAAATCGTGATTTTTTCAATCGTGAATTTATAAGTTTAGAATTAAATAATCGAATAATATTGAATAATTTCTACAGCATAAAATATTTCAAATTCTACCGTTTAATTTCTTTTTAATGTGATCGGTCACAAAAATTAACATTTTGTTTAGTGAATGTATGCCCATTTGCAGGCCAAGGTTATTTTTGAAAATGTATCACTGGAATGACTGGCCTGAGCATCGAGCCAGGCATTCCATTGATACATTTTCAAAAATAGTATTCTCTTGATCTGCAAATGGACATTTCTAAATACCATTGCAGCCTTCATAATTGATATGCCTTTGTTGTTATGTCTCAGTAATTTGTACCCAGGATGATTAATCACGTAATCACGATTATTCTTAAGTATTTGATCGTGATCGCTCGAAGCAATAATTGTACAAGCCTACATGTCTATCACCCATACTGCTCCCATATTGAATACTCCTCATTGGTGCAAATCTCTAGATAGTATATATTCACATGCAGATTAGGTGTTTTCTAATTTGCATATCACTACATTTCAAAACTTATTGTTTCGACATTAGAACTGATTAAATATATTATATCATTATTTTTTTGCTCACGTAAATGTAACATTCTTAGTTGTAATTTTTCAGAGTTTAAAAGAGCGTTTGAATAGAGGAATGTATGCCAGTGTAACTGCCTAACAGCTGCAAGACAACAGACAATAACTTCAATAGGCAATAAATTAGGGATGCACGATTATTGTTCTAAATGATCACAAACGATTATTTAAGAATAATCGTGATTATGTGATTAATCAGCTTGGGTACAAATTACCAGGACATAACAACAAAACATTATCGATAACGAAAGCTGCAATGTATTCCAGTGATACATTTTCAAAAACAGTCTTCTCTTGGCCTGCAAAATGGACATACATTCACTGAACAAAATGTCAATTTATGTGACCCATCTCATTAAAAAGTAATTAAAGGGGTGGAATCATTTGCAATAGAAACTATTCACGATTATTCAATTATTTAATTTTTATTAACGATTTAAGAAATAATCGCGATTTTTGCTTTAATCATGTAATCGCACAAGCCTATACTAAATCTGGACCTGCTTAGACACTAGCAACTTTCAGCAGGATTCATACAGCCTTCTGTGTTTGAAACGCTATGACTTTTCATGGCCAAATTAACAAATTCCATGACCTCCAAGAATTATTATCTAAGAGATTTGTGTTTATGACATAGCTCCAAAAATAAGTTCCGAGTTATTCTGCAAAATATCTTAATATTGCCTCTTGTAACAGTCTTGTTATGATAAGCATTTGCCATAAATTTTTATTGCAAAGAGGTGATTTACACCAACAGATTTCTTTTTATTGTACATGATTACCATTTTCCATGACTTGATAAAAAAAAACCTGATTTTCCATGACTTTCCAGGCCTGAATTTTAAATTTTCAAATTCCATGACTCCAGGATTTGCATGACCAGTACGTACCCTGTTTCAGTCAAATTGTTTTCAAGATATTCAGCGTATCCAGAGTTAAACCCCATGGAAAATCTACTCTGCATAAGTTAAGCATTCCGACAGTTAATTTCAACACCGTAAATTTATATTTAGTGGAAATAACTATGTTCTATTTCTCACAAATATTATACACATCCTGTGTAATGAAATGTAGTGTCTTTGTGTGAACCTCTGTATATAAACATCTCTAATCATTTGTTGTTAATGAAATCACAATTTTTTGCTTAATGTATATATATACATATATATAATTATGTTAGTCTGTGTCCATTTGCTGACCAACGAGGACAAATTTATCCAATACCGGCGTCACCGATATATTTTTCAATTGGGCCACCGTGAGGTTAAGTGAAGTCTATTTTTGAAGTAATGTTGCTGAAACCCTGGGTTATTGAAAAATGTTTTACGTACAAGAAGCGCGCCACGCTCACGTTAACCCTTGCATCTAGTGGCACGGGTAACAAGAGTATTTTTTGAAAATACACAATTGGAGTGACCATTTCAGTGGCAAGTTTTCAAAAACATCTCTTGGCTTGGAAACGGACATTGCTAGGATTGTTACAGATGCCATTTTGTGCTGACTTAGCATTAAATGGTTACCCTGTCTAGAGCGGCTATGTACATCACAGTTAGAGCTCACAAGTAACTTAACACGCTTCCAAAACAATATAAAACATACTGTTTAATATTTTGAACATAGGAACATAATTGGATTGGAAGACATTGCTGCCTAAATTATGTTCAAAATATTTAACAGAATGATTTGTTAAAGGTGCATATTCACACCAGAATACCTGATAATAAAATTGATAAAATATTATACTTTTAGAGGCTTAAATTGTGTATCTCGATGTAATGAAATGAAATAAACCATAACATGATGATTTCATTCCATATAAATTATTATAATTTTTTTAGTTGTGAATTTGAATTAGGGACTTGTGTCTCTAATTCAGTTTGGAAACTTAAAGAATTATATTAATTAATATGGAATGAAATCATCATGTTATGGTTTATTTCGTTTCATTACATCGAGATACACAATTTAAGCTAAAAGTAGTCTTTATTTTCAAACCTTTTGGTGTGAATATGCACCTTTAATAACTAACAGGTTTCTATTTTTGGCTTGGAACCATGGTAACATGAGCGGTACTGTACACCACATTTGGAAACTAATTTGACAGGTAGATACTTCTGTTTCAGTCAAATTAGTTTTAACTGTCTCGCTGCTGCAAGCCACCTGACAATAATTTCAATGAACAAAGTCTTAGCTTGCTGAATATTTTGAAAACAATTTGACTGAGTTGTTGGTGGCTTGGCCGGTCCAGAGATATAACCTGGAATATGTTGTCTACAAAAACTCGGCAATCAGACAGTTAATATAATGCACAATGGAGAAATCCAGTTTATCCATCAATTATACGATGTCATAATCAACTACGTGATGTGTAGGCTGTCATAATCAATTACGTTATGAATAACTCGATTTAATCCATCTTAAATGTCTGTCAGGTTGTACGAATTGTTTGTCTTTACTATTTTAATAAACGTTGAATATTTTGAAACTACGTTGACTGGGCATAGCAGCAACAACAGCCAGTCAAATTAGTTTTAAAATATTCAATAGCTTACCTGTAGTTTTCTGAAAATTGAGATTCATAATGTTCAGGGATCGATTGATCCCAACACGAGCGAAGCGTGGGTTGATCTTAGCTAGAGAGGGGTGGGGGGGCATCGCTAAAACTGGATTCCTCATTGTATTAGTAGGGCCATCCGTAAAAAAATTCTTGGTTGTCCTCTCAACCCCCTGGTGGTTGGAGTAGGGTAGAGAAATTTTTTCTTTTACGTGCTGAAATATAACATAACAAAATTGAATTTAAACAACAAAACTTGGTTTTTATTTTAACTTGAAACAGAAACTATAAAGCAAACCGTTTCTAAAGGTTATTTGGGCGCATTTTGACGACAGGAAGTCAATTCAATCTCCCAATGAACTTACATCAGAAAATAAACATAATCCACATGAAACTCAAAAAGATTTTGTGTCGGCAGGATTTTTTAGCGTCGGTCGGGAGAGGAAACCAAACTATTATTTAAGGATGGCCTAGGATATGGCGTTTTGATAGCGTCACTAATGTGTGTGATGCACGTTTAAACTTTAAATTTGCATATGTGTAAAGTCCATCATAGTAGTTTTGGGTGGAAATATCTATAATTAACATTAAAGATTAGTCCAAAATTGCTAAATGTCTAGCAGCCATCTTGGAAATCAGTGTGTGTGTGTGTGTACACAAACACTGATTTCCAAGATGGCTGCTAGACATTTAGCAACTGGTAACTATATCATGCAGAGATCTGTTTATTATCTCTGTCACGAATAAATGTTAATCACTTTCTATGGAACATCAAATACAATTTTGTTAAACAGCTCTGTTTGTCATTATTTTGAGTCATGACTTAATTCAGCGGAAATCCAGCAAGCTGCCTTCATCTGTCTGGCGCACATCAGCAATCATGGTACCTGTATGTTTTCTTATTAACTCATCTGGCTAAGGTCCTAGTGAACCCCATAAACATTAGTTTGTCGCTCATAAAACCTGCTATCTACGGCCACCTAATAGACACATTCCATATTAACCACGTCCATTGATCCATCAACATTCCCTTTAGAGCATATCTCCTACTAAACCTCTTGAAGGATTTTAACACAGTTTCGCTGGAATGATTCTATTGTGATAGTCTCCAAAACTTCTATTCAGAAATCTGATTTGGTCAATTTTTTTGGTGGCAATCTTAGATTTTCTGAAAATTTCCAGAAATACTGTACAACGATACTTCTCTAACCCTTGCCCACTATGGTGTCAGAATTTAAAATTTTCAAATTAAATTAAAAGATGAACTGGTGTTCATTTTTCAACAAATTCAACAAATTTGGTGGAAGATGTCGTCCACCAAAATTGTTGAAAAATGTACACCAGTTTCTTTGCTATTGACAGTAAAAGATAGAATATTGACATCAGTGTGGTAAGCGTTAATGAATAGCCTATTTCAATGACGCTTGGGTGTAATTTTATTTCCTGGTATGCTTCAAGGCTAATAAGAATTTTGATTGGTTATTTTTGGTTACTGCAATTTCAGGCTTGCATTTCAGTGGTAAATCCTTGTAAACAATAGGCCCAAGGGCCTGTGGCGCTCACCTAGACCATTTGCATTTGAACCATTTGCATTTAAATAGATATGATGGATAATTTTCGGAAAATACAAGATGGACACCCAAAAGATTTATCAATCAAAATTCTGAATAGAAATTCTAGTATACCTTGATAGCATCACTCTAGCCAAATTTGTTTGAAATATGCCAAGCAACTAAGGACAAGCAGTGTTTTGACAAATTCTGGTAAATTTTCCACCCAAAAAATTGATCAATCAAAATTGTGAATAGATTTTCTAGAGCTTACCTACCACCGTAGAATCCATTGCAGAAATTTTTTTTTTAAATATGTCAAGAAGCTAGAGGGGTAGAAATTTGACAATTTCCGGTACATTTTACATAAAATCACAGATTTTAATGCAAAAAATTGATGAATCAAAATTCTGAATGGAAGTTCTGGAGCCTATGACCATTGGGTCCTTTCAGCTAAATTTGCTTGAAATCGCTCAGAATGGTAAGGAGAAGAAGCAATTTGACAATTTCCGATAAATTTTTAATAAAATCTAAGATTTTGACCCAAAAAACTGAGGAATCAAAATTCCGAATGGAAGTTCTGGAGCCTATGACCATTGAGTTCTTTCAGCCAAATTTGCTTGAAATCGCTCAGAATGGTAAGGAGAAGAAGCAATTTGACAATTTCCGGTAAACTTAATAAAATCTAAGATTTTGACCCAAAAAACTGAGGAATCAAAATTCCGAATGGAAGTTCTGGAGCCTATGACCATTGGGTTCTTTCAACCAAATTTGGTTGAAATCGGTTAAAATGGTAAGGAGAAGCATTTTGACAATTTCCGGTAAATTTTTAATAAAATCTAAGATTTTGACCCAAAAAATTGAGGAATCAAAATTCTGAGTGGAAGTTCTTCAACCAAATTTGCTTGAAATCGCTCAGAATGGTAAGGAGAAGAAGCAATTTGACAATTTCCTGTACATTTTTAATAAAATCTAAGATTTTGACCCAAAAAATTGAGGAATCAAAATTCTGAATGGAAGTTCTGGAGCCTATGACCATTGGGTGCTTTCAACCAAATTTGGTTGAAATCGGTTAAAATGGTAAGGAGAAGAAGCATTTTGACAATTTCCAGTAAATTTTTAATAAAATCTAAGATTTTGACCCAAAAAATTGAAGAATCAAGATTCCGAATGGATGTTCTGGAACTTACGACCATAGGATACTTTCAGCCAAATTTGGTTGAAATCGCCCAAGCGGTTAATGAGTAGCGTTTTAAAGCAAAGGTTGACGGACGGACGGTCGCCACGGCATAAGCTCACTTGGCCTTTCAGGCCAGGTGAGCTAATAATATAGCTTTTCTTGGACTGGAAATGACCATTCCTCAAGCCACATAACAGGAAACTGGTGAAACTGAACATTTCTACAGCTCTATTAAAAGGTGATCAGTACACAAGCTCGTAATAAAGGGATCCAGTTGTAAGCTATGCCCCGCCCATTTCTAGCTAAGTTCCACCCACTTTCTCCATGTGTTGGAATCAATCTTTGAATCCTAAATACCCAGTTTCAAGGTAACTATACAGGTAAGCTGTTGAATATTTTGAAAACTAATTTGACTATGGTAGCACAGCACCCAGTCAAATTAGTTTCAAAATATTCAACGGAATATTAATTTTATTTAATAGAAAATCCATCAAAGACATACAATTTGTATACTACTGGTCGACCGCTCATGAGGAAATTATACTTCAGTATGATTGTTGTGTCAGCTCATTCGTGACATAAGGGAGGAATCCAGTTTATCGATCAACCATATTGTCATAATAAGTGTCACATGTAGGTTGATGTCATAATCAATTATGTTATGAATGCCTTAATTTTGTCCGCCACAAATGCTTAATAGTCCGTCCAGTTGTACGAATTGTATGTGTTTATTATTTAATAAACATTCTATTGAATATTTTGAACCTAATTTAACTATGGCAGTTCGTCATCAATTAAGCATTCATGATGAACTTATCTTGTCATCCTACACATGATGTAGTTGATTATGACATCATAGGATTGATGGATAAACTGGATTCCTCCATTCATTCTCTTGATATTGATCTTCAGGACCCCAAGAGCAACAACCACCCAGGTTTGGTCAGGATCAGTTATTATGCTGCACACACACGCGCACACACAGACGCCCGCACATGCAGATAGGCAGACCGACATACCACGCCCAAAGTTGTGGACTTCTAGTGTACATATAAGTTCACACACGGCCTTTCATGTATTAAGAATTTAGTCAAATTGTACCTGTAGTTGCCAAAATATCCACAGGTCCACAATTTGATCCGAGCTGGATCCGGGTTATTGTTATTTTTGCGGATCATGACCAAAGTAAATTCTTTGTGGTATTAAAATTTGAGCCAAATAGGATTATTAGCTTTTTAGATAGAGCTCCAGACACACACGCAGACAGACACTCAGACATGACTATTGCAATAGTCTCAGAAGCACACGCAGACAGACATGGCTATCGCAATAGTCTCACTACACTGTGTATTTCAGTCCCTTAGCAAAGTACAAACTAGCCAGCAATAAAGAATAAAAGATTAATATTGATGTTTATTTTTCTCATTATTACAGACAATGGCATTATAATTTAGGATTACTTCTATACATTGTTAGATTTCTAAAAATTACACAAGAAAAATATCTCAACCTTATTCCACGATCATGGTGAGTGTTGTTAAAACAAAAATATGTATGATTCATATGTCAAAACTAGTGGTTATAATCATTGGTATTTATTTTGAAAATACATGTAGTGTACTAAATTTGACAAATTTTACTAATTGTACTAATTCTTATAACCCCAACAGACCACCCAATCACGGAACAAACAGTTAAAGGAAGCTTACAATATATCTCCACATATCATATATCTCTGATGAATAACATACCTTTGTAAATAGAGGGATCCATTTCTAGCTATGCAACGCCCATTTCTAGCTATGCCACGCCCATTTCTAGCTGTCACACCCATTTCTAGCTTTGCCACGCCAATTTCTAGCCGCCACGCCCATTTCTAGCTATGGCATGCCCATTTCTAGCTTTGCCACGCCCATTTCTAGCCACCACACCCATTTCTAGCTTTGCCACGCCCATTTCTAGCTGTCACGCCCATTTCTAGCTATGTCATGCCCATTTCTAGCTATGTCATGCCCATTTCTAGCTATGCCACACCCATTTCTAGCTATGCCACACCCAATTCTAGCTTTGCCACGCCTATTTCCAGCTATGTCACACCCATTTCTAGCTATGTCACACCCATTTCTAGCTATGCCACACCCATTTCTAGCTTTGCCACGCCCATTTTTAGCTATGCCACGCCCATTTCTAGCAAAGCTCCAACCATTTTGTATGAGTGTTGTTATCAATTTAATATATACTTTTAATCCTGAATTACAAGAATTCCAATTTCAAGGTAACTATATAGAGGTAAGCTGTTGAAGATTTTGACACTAATTTGACTGGGAAACGTTGCTGCCTATGGCAGAAACAGCTCCCAGTCAAATTAGTGTCAAAATATTCAACAATGTTTATTAAATTGTAAATACATCAAAGACAAACAGTTCCTAAACTTGACAGACATCGATGTTCATGACAGAGTTAGATACATTATCTGTATACAGATTACCTGTCTGATTGTGATGTAGTTGATTATGACATCAGACATGTCAGATACTCGAGTAACAGATCAACTCTCCATCTGTGATAAATCTCTCCTCTACATTCAATTTCTAGTTGTTTTCCCTTCCTGTCCGGGAGACAGGACCGTAATACAGTGATCCATTTCTATCTATGCCACGCCCACTTTATGTGCACGTTTGAATTGATTTTACCACTGAACCATAAGCTCCCAGCAGGCAAATTAATTTCAAAATATTTAACAAAATGTATATTGTAAATTCACCAAAGACATACAATTCAGATAGCTTTTGACCTTTGCCACTTTTGCGTTGGACCTGCATCATTGTGACGTCAGCTAACAGGTGACATATTCTGATTGTGACGTCAGATACGGAGTGCAGATCAGATCTCACGATTTCATATTCAAACTCTTACATGTAGGTCAGGTAAAATATTTGGAAATAGATCAAGTTTAAATCAAGCTCTTTCCAATTAAATTTACTATAAAATTTAATGAATTTGATAAAAACATTCCTAAAATAAAATCTTTCACAAAATGCCAAATTGCAATTGGTTAGACAAAATCATAATTGAATTAAAATAGTCGGTGGCTTTATGGACCCCGACAAACTCTGTCACTGCTCATGATGTAAGAGGGGCTTGTAGGATTATTTCACAGAACTGGATTCTGCATTGGTTCTGCACTTAAGAAAGTCTATTTGAAAACTTACCACAGAAATGGTAGTCTAGATAACTGTGTCCGTTATTCCAGTGATACAACATCAAAAATAGCCGCTTAAACGTCTCCAAGATGATTATAAACCTTGAATGGTTAACCCTTTAACTCTCAAATTTGTTCATGAAAAGTTAAATTTTCTCATAAAATGTCAATTTGCAGACCAAACGCAGAATATTTTTTTTAATTTACCACTGGTATGACTGGCTCGGTTATCGAGCCAGTCATTCCAGTTGTAAACTTTCAACAAGGCAAATCAATAAATTGATGTATGCTCCCCGAAGGCATACTCTGCAGAGAAATTGAAGGCATATGCTTCAGGTAAAGGTTTGGAACTGTGGCTCAGACACAGAGAAACGAAATTGAAATTGTCAATGAGATATTATCATATTAGGCCATCCTTAAAATATTGTTGGTTTGGGGTAATGATGTTAAATCCACAATTTAGGGAGTAGGAATGACTTGGTGGGCCATCATCCTTTTGGTCTGCCGGGATTTGCCATAACGAACAATTTGTTACGGATAGCTTAATAAAAGCAAAATCTAAGTTTCTCTAAATAAACACACTAAGACTTTGCTTGGCACCATATGAAAAATACATATAAAAACTATGTTCAAAATGAACAGAGATATTTTTTGTAATAATCAATACCAAGTTTGGTGACAATATGTGAAAAAGCCTTGAAACTATGGCCCGGACAAACATTTTCTGTGATATTCAGTCGACCATGAAAAGTAGGTCAGCATGACCTACTTTTCATACTCCGCACACCTCCCTAAGATGCATCCACATAACAAGTTTGGTGACCATATGTGAGTCTTGAAACTATGCCCGGACAAACTTATATATGGTGAACGAACGGACAGATGAATGGACGGATGGACAAAGCGGTGACTATATGTTCCCCCCAATTTTTTTTCGGGGAGCATAAAAATAATCTTCTCTTGGTCTGCAAATCAGCATTTCTCAAGACTACTGCAGAAGCCGTTTTTGGCTGCTAAGAGTGTTAATGGGTTAAGCCAGCCACAATTGGCTGATGCAGTGGTCTTAAGATGTCCATTTGTGGGCCAAGAGAAGACAATTTACTACTACAATGACTGGCTCACAGTCATTCCAGTCACAAATTTTCAAAAAGTCTAGACCCTGAAAAACCCTAGAGTTAATTCTTTACAATATAAAACATATTTTGTTGAATATCTTGAAATTAATTTGCCTGGAAGCAATTAACTTCATTAACAAATTAACTTCAAAATATTCAACAGCAGCCAACTATATATCGTATCCGACTGTTGCCTATATTGTGGAAAACACATTTTCAAGTACTTTCAATGACTTCTGTCAAAAAACTTTTCAAATTTGTATGAACCCCATATTCATATATGGTTTCCTGAATCCTAAAACAAAATGATCAATGCGAAAAATCTTCCAAATTAATAACACATTCTACTCAAATTACATGACTTTATTGTACGTAGTTTTACAAATATTCATCCCTATTTTATCTCTTAACCCTCACATCAGCCCAAAACGGCTTCTGCAGTGGTCTTGAGAAATGACCATTTGCAGACCAAAAGAAGACTATTTTGGAAAACTTACCACTGGAGTTACTGGTCCGATAACCGAGCCAGTCATTCCAGTGGTAAATTTTCAAAAATAGTTTTCTCTTGGTCTGCAAATGGACATTTTCTATGAGAAAATTGAAATTTTCTTGAATAAATGTGAGGGTTAGAGTTAATTCTCGTAATCCCCCTTCTCTCTCTCTCTCTCTCCGTCTCCCTTTCCCTACCTTTCCTCTCTCTCTCTCAACCCCCCCCCCCCCCCTTCTCTCTCAGCACGCAGTACTTAGTAAACTTATTTTACATATAGCTTACTATAAAGCTGGGGTTTTATCATACTCCATCTTGATGTATTTATTGTATAATATGTGTGGGAAACACAGGTATACAAGACTTATGTCTTATTGCGCTTCCATTTGAACAAAAAAATGTACATGATATACATACACAGTATCTGATTGTGTTGAAATCGGTACATGCTGGAAACTCAAGGTGTGCTTAATTTTCCATAACATATGATGGCACATGCAGATTTTCCAGGATTTCCGTCATTCTAAATTTTCAGATTGCACGATTTCAGGAATGGAGGGTATGATTGCCACAATCAATGGAGGATTCCTGTTTATCAACCAATCATATGACATCATAATCAACTATGTCACATGTAGGATGACGTCATAATCAATTGCATCATGACTGGCATAGATAAGTTCGTCATGAATGCTTAATTGATGACAGACTAAGCGTTGCTGTATGAAGAGTGGCTTTACTATTTAATAACCACGCTGTTGCTGTATGAAGTGTGGCTTTACTATTTAATAACCACGCTGTTGCTGTATGAAGCGTGGCTTTACTATTTAATAATCATGCTGTTGTTGTATGAAGTGTGGCTTTACTATTTAATAATCATGCTGTTGTTGTATGAAGTGTGGCTTTACTATTTAATAACCATGCTGTTGCTGTATGAAGTGTGGCTTTACTATTTAATAATCATGCTGTTGTTGTATGAAGTGTGGCTTTACTATTTAATAACCATGCTGTTGTTGTATGAAGTGTGGCTTTACTATTTAATAACCATGCTGTTGCTGTATGAAGCGTGGCTTTACTATTTAATAACCATGCTGGTGCTGTATGAAGTGTGGCTTTACTATTTAATAACCATGCTGGTGCTGTATGAAGCGTGGCTTTACTATTTAATAACCATGCTGTTGCTGTATGAAGTGTGGCTTTACTATTTAATAACCATGCTGTTGTTGTATGAAGCGTGGCTTTACTATTTAATAACCATGCTGTTGCTGTATGAAGTGTGGCTTTACTATTTAATAACCATGCTGTTGCTGTATGAAGTGTGGCTTTACTATTTAATAACCATGCTGTTGTTGTATGAAGTGTGGCTTTACTATTTAATAACCATGCTGTTGCTGTATGAAGTGTGGCTTTACTATTTAATAACCATGCTGTTGCTGTATGAAGTGTGGCTTTACTATTTAATAACCATGCTGTTGCTGTATGAAGTGTGGCTTTACTATTTAATAACCACGCTGGTGCTGTATGAAGTGTGGCTTTACTATTTAATAACCACGCTGTTGCTGTATGAAGTGTGGCTTTACTATTTAATAACCATGCTGTTGTTGTATGAAGCGTGGCTTTACTATTTAATAACCATGCTGTTGCTGTATGAAGCGTGGCTTTACTATTTAATAACCATGCTGTTGCTGTATGAAGCGTGGCTTTACTATTTAATAACCATGCTGTTGCTGTATGAAGCGTGGCTTTACTATTTAAAAACCATGCTGGTGCTGTATGAAGCGTGGCTTTACTATTTAATAATCATGCTGTTGCTGTATGAAGCGTGGCTTTACTATTTAATAACCATGCTGTTGCTGTATGAAGTGTGGCTTTACTATTTAATAACCATGCTGTTGCTGTATGAAGCGTGGCTTTACTATTTAATAACCATGCTGTTGCTGTATGAAGCGTGGCTTTACTATTTAATAACCATGCTGTTGCTGTATGAAGTGTGGCTTTACTATTTAATAACCATGCTGTTGCTGTATGAAGTGTGGCTTTACTATTTAATAACCATGCTGTTGCTGTATGAAGTGTGGCTTTACTATTTAATAACCATGCTGGTGCTGTATGAAGTGTGGCTTTACTATTTAATAACCACGCTGTTGCTGTATGAAGTGTGGCTTTACTATTTAATAACCATGCTGTTGTTGTATGAAGTGTGGCTTTACTATTTAATAACCATGCTGTTGCTGTATGAAGTGTGGCTTTACTATTTAATAACCACGCTGTTGTTGTATGAAGTGTGGCTTTACTATTTAATAACCATGCTGTTGCTGTATGAAGTGTGGCTTTACTATTTAATAACCATGCTGTTGCTGTATGAAGTGTGGCTTTACTATTTAATAACCATGCTGTTGCTGTATGAAGTGTGGCTTTACTATTTAATAACCATGCTGTTGCTGTATGAAGTGTGGCTTTACTATTTAATAACCATGCTGTTGCTGTATGAAGTGTGGCTTTACTATTTAATAACCATGCTGTTGAATATTTATGTAGCACCCTGTCAAATTAGTTTCAAAATATTCATCAACTTACCTGTATAGTTTTCTGGAAATTAAGTCAGGGAGTTCAAGGATCGATCGATCTCAACACTTAGCTAGAGATGGGCGGGGCATAGCTAGAGATGGATTCCTCCATTACGTCACTAGTTAGCAGACATATAGCTACGTCACTAGTTAACTGACATATAGTTACGTCACTAGTCAGATGACATATAGTTACGTCACTAGTCAGATGACATATAGCTACGTCACTAGTCAGATGACATAGTTACGTCACTAGTCAGATGACATATAGCTACGTCACTAGTTAGCCGACATATAGCTACGTCACTAGTCAGATGACATATAGTTACTTCATTAACCTCTAAAACTCTATCACTTGTGTATGAATTGTATGGCTTTGATGAATTTACACATTAACCGTTTCACCGATAAATTCACTGTATATTAATCTAATGGCAAAGGGACAGGAAATCTGTTGTAGGCTTGCGAGATTATTATTCTGAAAGATCACGATCGATTATTTACGAATAATCGCGATTACTCGATTAATCAGCTTGGGTACAAATAACCCAGACATACCAACAAAAGCATATCAATGATGAAAGGCACAATGGTGTTTAGAAAAGTCTATTTGCCGAGAGGAGACTATTTTTGAAAATATATCACAGGAATGACTGGCTCGATGTTCGAGCCAGTCATTCCAGCGATACATTTTCAAAAACAGTCTTCTCTTGCCTGCAAATGGACATACATTCACTGAGAAAAATGTCAATTGTCGTGACCGATCTTATTAAAAAAAGGTATTTAGAATGTTGGAATTGAAATATTATACGCAGGAGAAATTATTCACGATTATTCGATTATTGAATTTTTAATCATATAAATTACTGATTTAAAAAATAACTGTGATTTTTTACTTAATCTCATAATTGCACAAGCCTAATCTGTTGCATACGTCTTCTTAGGCAGCAATGGCTCCCAGTAATACCAATCTAAAAATATCCAACAGAATATTGTATGCTATACATCATAAAGAATTTACTTTTTCATGAATCTGTCACTGAAAAGGTTAATAAAGATTTTGTTGAATGTTTTTGGCAGCAACAGCCACCCCCCACCCCAGTCAAATTGCATGTAGTTACCTTGAGATTTAGATTCTCGGAAGTCCGGTTACCAAATATATAAATCGCTTCCAACAGGTGCAAAGTGGGCCTGGCATAGCTAGAAATAGGCGTGGCATAGCTAAAAATGGGTGTGGCATAGCTAGAAATAGGTGTGGCATAGCTAGAAATAGGCGTGGCATAGCTAGAAATAGGCGCTAGAAATAGGCGTGGCATAGCTAGAAATAGGCGCTAGAAATAGGCGTGGCATAGCTAGAAATAGGCGTGGCATAGCTAGAAATAGGCGTGGCATAGCTAGAAATAGGCGTGGCATAGCTAGAAATAGGCGTGGCATAGCTAGAAATAGGCGTGGCATAGCTAGAAATAGGTGTAGCATAGCTAGAAATAGGCCTGGCATAGCTAGAAATAGGTGTAGCATAGCTAGAAATAGGCGTGGCATATCTACAGATGGATGTCTCTCTTCCTGATGAGGCATGTCTTCATAATTAGACCAATTTAATGTTTTGTTTTATGAAAATTCCCATGCAAAACACAATCAGAGACGGAGAAAAACAAAAATAATGCACACTTTCAAGCTCAGAAGTTGTAAGCTATGACAGCATTAATCCTTTCATCATATTAATTGTCAAGATTGATAATTTAAAAAATCAAAAACATTTTCTCAACGAGTCTCCACTTTACGTTAATGAGCCAGCCATTCCAGTGGTAAGTTTTCAAAAATAGTCTTCTCTTGGCCAGCAAATGCACTTTTCTCATGACAATTGCAAAGCCATTTTTAGCAGCTTGATCTTTAAATGGTTAACAAAGCTACAGAGAACAGAGTTACAGAGAATTCCGAGCGACAAGTATTTGGCTGCGTAAAATTGCTAGATGGAAAGAATTTCGAATATAATCTCTTAAAATTGCACCATCATTTTTTTCGAGATATGGAGTTAGGAGGGTCTGTAAAACAAGAAAATAACTGAGTCCGGCCTTACAATCATCAGACATGGCAGAACACAACAATTTATTCATAATATCATCTAACGAATATCCTGTTGAATGTTTTGAAAATAGTTTAACTGAGAGCTATGACATTAACACTTTAACACTCATATCAGTCAAAAATGGCTTCTGACATGGTCTTGAGAAATGTCCATTTGCAGACCAAGAGAAGAGTATTTAAAAAGATTTAGCACTGGAATGACTGGTTTGATAACCGAAGCTAGTTATTTAAGTGGTAAATTTTCAAAAAATACTCTTCTCTTGGTCTGCAAATTGACATTTCACATGAGAAAAATTGAAGTTTTCATGAACGAATTTATGGATTAAAGGATAATGATCTTGAGGAAAGTCCATTTGCTGAGCAATATGATCAAGCAGAGAATTTTGAGAATTTACCACTGGAATTACTGGCTTGATAATAGAGCAAGTCATTCCAGTGGTAAATTAAAAAAAATAATGTACATTCATTTGAGCAAATATTTGCCCCCCTTTAACACTCAAGATGGACAAAAGTGGATTCTGCAGTGGTCTTGAGAAATGTCCAGTTGCAGACCGAGTATATTTTTGAATATTTACCACTGGAATGACTGGCTCGATAACCAAGCCAGTCTTCCAGTGATACATTTTCAAAAATAGTCTTCCCTTGGCCTGCAAATGAACATTTTCTATGAGAAAATTGAGGATTCAATAGTTAATACTAAATATTGCCTAAAACAAAGTTCATGAGCAGAGGTGACATGCAGGCTTAATGTCCACTATATAGCAACAATCTAAGGCTTATCTTGCTGTTAAGTCAACAATTTGTTCTCAATCTCATTAAAGTGAGAACAAAACGTTCTAATCAGTAACCATAGCAACGAAATGTTCTAAAGCGGATCCGAGTGGCAAGAGATTAGAATGTAGCATGCTAATCTGTAACCTTAAAACCAGGAGCGGTGAGAATGAGTGTTCACACCAGCAGCAACAATCTGTTCTCAACCTGATCTGAATGGCAATGGGTGAGAAAAAAATCTGACATGTTTCAAGTTGCTCCGGGTGCTAATGTCTGACATGTCTCAAGTTAATCCAGGTTAACATCTGACATGTCTTAAGTTGATCCGGGTGCTAATGTCTGACAGGTCTCCAGTTGATCCTACTGCCTAACGTGTAAGTTGATCCAGGTGCTAATGTCTGAGCTGTCAAGTTGATCTGGGTGCTAATGTCTGAGATGTCAAGATGATCCAGGTGGTATATGTGTATGAAATTGAGCCAGATGCTAATATAGTTCTGTGTGACACATCTAAAGTTTATCCTAGTATTAAATGTAACTGCCAGACATGTCCCAAGCTGAGTTTATGTACATGTAGGATGTTAAAATGAATTGCAAACAAGCAATAATCTGTTTGACCATTTAATGGTCATGCCGGCCAAAACCACACTCTGTTATGGTCTTGTGGAATGTCCATTAAGAGAATACAATTTTTTTTAATTTACCACTGGAATAACTGGCTCGATAACTGTGCTAGTCATTCCAGTGATAAATTTGACCATTAAAGTGTCAAAACATCTGTTCTGAAGTTGATTCTGTCTGTTCTGATGAGAGTGATCCTGGTTCTAAAAGCTGATATTTACTCGTCGAGCCACCACTTCTCCACAAATGGTCAAACAACTGATCAGCATTACGTCTACGACTGACCGTGAGATAGCGGTTATCACCGGATCCACGACTGCCACTTTTCAAACCTAACTTACGACACTCATTATGAATGAGAGCCCTCTCTTCTTTCATAAAACTTGTATCGAATGCAAGATCTCCTTGATCATTGGAGGTGCCATAGTGCTGTAACATCTTCCGTATGCGTGGAACAAAGCTGCGATCAATTCCTTTAACTGCCTGAAGACCAAGTCCCTGTCTATCAATAACCTGGGTCAATGTGACCGGGTCCTCAATGCCTTTATTTCCTTCAGCACCAATTCCTCCGCCTGTCCAGCCCATCATTTTCATCATCTTATTGCCTATATTGCTTTCAGGAATTTTCTCTGAAGCCTTTGCAACATCGCCCATGATCTCTTCTTTAGTCAGCTGTGCTTGATCGCTGTCGACGGCTTGTGTCATTTTGACCGTCCAGCAAAGTTTCCTCAGCTTCTTTAATGCGTCGGTGCATGCAGCTAATTTAGCCTCCTGTTTACTTGAACCCATACAATCAGATACTGTAAAGCCTTCAATCTCAAGCACACATCGCACACCACTATTAACATTGTGAAATGTAAATTCCAACAGCATGCCGCTGAAATTAGCGCTGTTCATAATTATATTTATTTCCTGTGAGTCACCCATAGGCTGCATAATGAGAAAGCTTGAAAGGTCATGAGAAGCGGTAGCAAAGTTTCTCTTACGTCCCTTCATCTGAAGGAGAGCTTGCAGATTACTCTGTTTAAGCAATGGCTCTCTCATGTACTTTATCTGTGGGTTGATAATGTTGCTGTTAGAAATTAATGGTGAAAATGTCACTGGATTCATTGGTGCCATCGACGGCATCTTTACCTCTGATTTTGCTAGTTTTGAAGATGTCACCATCCCCATTGCTTTTTTTCCTCGTTTCTTCCTACGCTTCTTTGACAGTAATTCAACCGGATCTGTAATAACTGGGTTGTTAGGGTTGATAAGTTTCTCTATTGCCGCTTCATATGCGGCTCGCTTAGCAGCTTTTGTGTTTTTCGCTTTCCCGGTTGCAAAGAGAATGTGATTGATGTGGCACTCACAGATATATATGTTAGGATCTGCGGGATGAGAATTCATGCGGCACAATATACCCATCTGACACTTTGCAACAGCTATCTGGAGGAGCTGTACCGGATTCTCATTAGGGTTAGCTTCTTTCAGCAAAGCAATCTTCTCAGCAAGTTTATCTTGACCTGCTCCTAATAGGTTTACCTGATCATCCATCAGGTCATCCTCATCATCACTTTCACTGTCATGACTGTGCAGCTCCGCAAAACCAGGAACATCTTTACACTTCAAAGCAGTCGCAAAACCTTGCATTAGTGATGTGTCTTGAGTCGCTTCCTCTTTCTCTTTATGCAGCTTATCAACGATGATAGCCGGGTCCATCTGATAGCTAGACGTCTCTGTTAGACTTCGAATTGAACCATCTGTGCTTTTATATGCTTCATCCGCTTTCACAAATGCCATTAAACCCGGATGAGTTCTGCTGGCCGAAACCACACCTGAGGTGTGAGCATTAGCCTCAGAAAGACCACTACCAACACCATCTGAGGCTTTCACAAACTGAATCTGCGTCTTTGTTCTAACTTTGTTACGAAAACTTTTCAAATCTATTTCTTTGATATTGCTAGTAAGTTCTTTAATCATGTTCATGACTTGTTGCGAATAACGACAGCCGTAACATTCTGAATTGATAAAACACAGAGATAGACTAACGAGCCTATTTTCACTCAGACCGGGATTGGTAAAGTTTGCTAAAAGGAACTTACGACGATGATTCCATTCCGAATTATTTTCATGTTCATTGCGATATGTTTCAACATTAAACTTCTCCATGTTGGAAATAGGAGCAGCAGTGATAGATAGATAGATAGAGTTGAAATAAAATAAGGTACGATACCAGGATTTAAATTACAGGTATGCTTTGAGCTTAATTTGAACTTTGTGTCTGAAATGACTAAGCTCGTCTTGCGGAAGGCACTGAGACAATTCCTCTAACTGTATCATAATAGGCTTTGGATATACACAGCCATAGCATTCCACATTGGCAAAGCAAAATGACAGGCAAATCAGTCTTTCAATGTCCACGTCATCAACGTTTCCCGCCAAGAATTTCTTACGGAGATTCCACTCCACGTTGCTTTCGTGCTCAGTACGAAGGGAATCGATGTCGACAGATGCCATGTTGATGAGCAAACATGAACGTGCTGAGCTTACTGCTGAAGAAAGATATGGCTTCTGAAAAACAGAAGATATAACAGACTTTATTAACTGGTGGTCTGTTGCGAGCAATCAGATAATAATTTCAATCGGCAATAACGACCACAGACACCCCCATTACGGTTGGTCTGTAGTTTTCTTAAATAACCACATACATGTAAACATACTTACCGTTCAATCACTACTTCCTACATGTAAATTCAACCCAACCACATTTAGCCCTAGAAAAAATTTAACCGTACACGTATCTTTTAAGTGAATGTCTTCTTGCTGTAAGCAAGTATAACCTCTTGCGCTTGCATAGTGACACAAGTTAGTCACAGAGATCATTAGACTGGTGCGAGTCAATATCTATGACATTAAGGGAGTTAATCCATTCTAGAAGTCTAGAATTGAATTAAGGAGTTGAGGTTCTTGCGTTATATGAGGCTTACAAGATAAGGTTATGTATGTTTCCCTGGGGATAAATGCGGGTGGGATGAATTTAGCGAGGAGTGATTGAACGTTCTAAATGTTTGCATTGTAACTCTGGACCTCCTGAATATTTAGAAAACAATTTGACTAAAAGTTGTTGGTGGCTTACAATGTAGCCAACAACAACTTTCAGTCAAATTGTTTTCAAAATATTCAGCATATCCAGAGTTAAACCCGATAGAAAATGTCATCTGCAGGAATTCAGCAGGCAGACCGTCAACCTTCGACACTCTGATGTCAATATTCTATCTTTTACTGGATCAATAACAAAGAAACTGGTGTACATTTTCAACAATTTTGATGAATGATGTTGCATCGTCCAAAGATTTGTTGAAAAATGAACACCAGTTCATCTTTTTATTTAATTAAAAAATTTTAACATCAGAGTGGGTTAAAGATGCAATAAATTCAGAGAGCCATTACTGCTTTAATGGCAGAGAGAATTGACAACTTTGCTCCGTAAATATCCATTTGTAGGGCAAGAGATGAATATTTTTTAACATTTACCAGTGCAGGCCTTGAAAGATACCCACCGGGTGAGATCCATAAAATGATCCTGCACTTTGCCTCCCAGGAGAGCGATTCTTGATCAACTGTGACAAGCACCAGGTAACCGATCAATTGGCAGCTCTAATCACAGTTCAGAAATATTAAGTATACATGTGTTTCCAAGACAAAAATAGAGACATGGCCAGTAGTACAATTGTGAACACGACGCAAGAAATGTTCTGCTGAATATTGTGAACATAAATGGCTGTAAGACATTGCTGCTGCCTTAGGCATATTAGGCAACAATGAGACCTCGAAACCAATTCATGAATCCATTTCCACAACCAATCATATGACGTCATAATCAACTACGCAACATGTATGCTGACGTCATAATCATGACATCATGAATGTTTCCATTAACCTCACCTTGAACGCTTAATAGTCTGACACGTATGAATTGTATGTTTTTGCTATTTAAGAAACATGCTGTTGAATATTTTGAAACTAATTTAACTGGGCGCGGTTGCTGCCATAGGCAGCAACAGCACCCAGTTAAATTAGTTTCAATATATTCAACAGGTTACCTGTATAGCTTTCTGGAAATTGATAGTCAGGGAGTTCAGAGATCGATCGATCCCAACATGAGTGAGGTATGGGTGGAGCTTAGCTAGAGATGGGCAGGGCATAGGTAAAACTGGAAAAGTCCATTATGTTCAAAATATTTGACAACACACCTTATTTTATTTTGAAAACATGTGACGTTATTTCTGAGTTGTATTAAACATGTACATGTAATACTGCAGCTTTCCAATGAAAGAGTTTAAGTCTCACAGTAAACCTTTAACCCTTTAACACTTGAATTTGTTCTTGAAAACTTCAATTTTCTCATAGAAAATGTCCATTTGCAGACCAAGAAAAGACTATTTTCAAAAACTTACCACTGGAATGACTGGCTCGGTTATCGAGCCAGCCATTCCAGTGGTAAATTTTCAAAAATAGTCTTCTCTTAGTCAGCAAACGGACATTTCTCACGACCACTGGAGAAGCTGGTTTTGGCTGATATGAGAGTTAACGTGTTAATGGTCAAGCCAGCCTGTGCAGTGGTCCCGAGAAAGTTTACGGTAGTTAATACAAATCTTACTTGTACCCACTAACCAGCCTTTGAAATCAGTAAGATAACGGTTACAGCCACAAGCTTTTATTTTAATAGACCTTTCCCACATTAGCGTATTTTGGGAAAATACCTTCCCGGAATGCATCGCCCATACCACTTCCGGCTGGTAACCGAGATAGCCGATGCGCAAACAACATTACTTTACTATGGGAATCAGATACAGTGCACTTTAAGCAGTGCATACGAACAACTATGTTCATAATATTATTGAAGTCACACATCATTGTAACGCTAAGCCAATATTATATACATTTCTGTATTAGTTTTAATAGTTTTGTAAAATTTCATACAGTTGCTTACAATTTTAAAATATCCACTTTGTTCACTTGATTTAATGAATCTAAGTCGAATGGCGTATTTTACATACGCAAATAACAAAAATCTAACAAATAATGCATGTTTCAGCAATTGAATGCGCTTTCTAATGATATATGATTTAAATAATATAATGATTTTAGTTTATCATAGGAATGGTTTAAATTGAGGTGCATTTTAGTACAATAGTAACTCAACGTGGGTCAGCGGCTTCTTGGCGGCAGTACCAGCCAGCAGTTTTGCTCTGAGCGTTGATTTAAGGGAATCGCGGCGTAATGACGTCAATGTGGGAAAGTTGTATTCCAGCTTCCATGAAACCAGACACCTTTTGGTATAGACCACTTAAGAAATAAATTAAAATGTTTTCAAAACAAAATAGAATTTTATTTTAGTTTTGTAAATATATTAACCTATTTATTCAGCTGCAGACTTGGTACAATGTAGGATAGAACAACTCAAACATATCTTACATGTATCATGCTTTCAAAACAAAATAGAACTTGTTTCTCAAACATATTAATGTATTTATAAGATGCACTGTAGGTCTGACACGCGCAATATTTATTAGCGACATTAGGTCAGTAATATATAATGTCCCGTTACCGAGCACGACCAACTCCTCTACTCTTGGTACTATGTACATGTACATACACGACATAATTTAGAAGTTGATATTTGCATAGCATGTATTTCTATGCAAATTATAAATTGTATAGTTGTCAGCAAAAATGTATAGCAATTAACTCTTTTACTGATAAATCGCGTGTATCTCAATCTCAGAGCAAACAAACATGAAAGCTGTTGAAAATTTTGAAATTAATATGACTGGAAGCCATTGCTGCCTTAACGGCTTCAAGTCCTATTAATTTCAAAATATTCAACAGAATATGCTATACATTGTAAAGAATTTACTTTTTCAGGGATTTGTCGTTGAAAGGGTTAATGATAAAACATAAGAAAATCAATGCTAAATTGCAATCATGTACAAATTGTGCATAGCAGATACAGCTATGCATGTTGCAGAATGTATAGCAACTGCCTAGATGTGTAGCAAATTGAGATGCGATACCAGATAAATTATGCCCTGACATGTATGATTACTGTATTCTGCGGCTGTAGTAGTAGCTACGGCTGCAATCCGTTCGTCACCTTTGACCACAGTGTCTTGTCGTCAGTCTCTATTCTTGGTAGCTGTTGATAATGGAACTGGGATATTAGATAACATTATAGGGGAAGCAAGTTTAAGTTGCCAGCCTACCGCGTATAATTTAGAATGACTACATTGCCTAGTCTGCTTAGATCAAGTGAATTTGTATCTTTCTGTTACATATTTTGAGACTATTTTGACTGGAACCTGTTGCTGGCAGTCAAATTAGTTACGCAAAATTCAACGGAATATTCCATTCATTCAGTAGTTTTAACCCTTACCACTCTGATGTCAACATTCTATCTTTTACTGTGTCAATAGTAAAGAAACTGGTGTACATTTTTCAACAATTTTGGTGGACGATGTTGCTGTCGTCTTCCATCAAATTTGTTGAAAAATAAATACCAGGTCATCTTAATTTAATTTCAAAATTTCAAAGTTTGACATCAGAGTCGTAAGGGTTAAACTTCTAACCTTTACAGCCACTGAGACATGAAATGATAAATTCTGTATGATAGAATGAATATGCATATTCTGTAACTGATTTGACTTGCAGCAACTGGTTCCAGTCAAAATAATTTACAAATTACTCAAATGCAAGATATAAATTCATTTGATCGTGGTACAATTATTTATACTGTTTACCAGGGCAGTGATTCCAATTAAAAATTTTAAAAAATAATCTTGTCAAGAGAATATTAAATCACCATCCGTCATCCGTCCTTCAACATTTGCTTTAAAGTGGCTAGATTTTAACCAGTTTGGTCAAAAGATCCTACATTTATTGTGCTCGGCCCCAGAACTTCCATTCAGAATTTTGATTTATCACGTTTCTGAAAAAAAATCAGATTTTTTTCCAAAATTTACTGGAAATTCTCAGATTACCTCTTGCCATTTTGAACGATTTCAATCAAGTCAGGCTAAAATGTCATAGGCTATAGAACTTCCATTCAGAATCTTTATTCGCAAATTTTGTGGGTGAAAATCTACACTCAGGAAATTGTCAAATGCTGACCCTTTCCGCTTGATATAGTACAAGTACATTGTAGGACATTGCAAATGATTCCCGATATGCTGGTGAACATTTTGATACACATTTGACTGTCTTTGACCTAGACATTGATTCTTGGAGATCATGGAATTTGTTAATTTTAGTCATGGAAAAGTTTTGGAATTTCAAATACTGAAAGGTGTACAAACCCAGTTTGGAAACTGTTCCTGTAAGCCATAGCTGCATACATGTAGACAACTTTCAGCATTATTGTTTGCATAATCTGGCATGTCTGGGATTCAAGCGATCGATGGGAGAACGATTTTTTGATCTCCTACTATTTTGAGGCCTGCCAGTGGAATGGCTGGGTTCGGGAACGGCTATGTGAACCCTACATTGTATATAAAAACTAGATACATGTATGACAATAGCTGTGTTAGGGACAATGGTTTTCCACAATACTGGAAAATTTAGTCAATTCATGCGACAGTATTGCTAATATGAAATGGAAATAGAAAATGTGGTTGCAACCAGTGGTCGAAACAAGGCCCTTTTACATGCACAATGCAGGTTTAAAAATGGCTGGTGCAGCTAAATTTGTAACACTGGTTGCACAGTGCGCATGCACATTTCTGACTGATAAGCTACAGGTATAATGTTAACCATCTCCGACAAATCCCTGAAAAAAGCAAATTCTTTACGATAAAAATTTATTTTACTGAATATTTTGAAATTAATTTGACTGGAAGACTTCCAGTCAAATTAATTTTTAAAAATATTTAAGTTTTCCTGTATGGCATGTATGGTTGTGTTGAAACTGAGATATAGAGAATTCATAGGTGTCAGGTGAAAGGATTAATTTATGTGCATGTAGAGTTTTTGCTGTGCAGGTAAATACAAATGTTAGATGCACTAATTCCTATTTATATCCCTGGTTGCAACACAACTATGAGGCTTGCCTTTAGGGCTTTGCGATGAACAATTAAGCTTGATTTATTATAAGGATGTGTCCGAATTTCAGCCCTGTATGCTTTTAACCAAACATGAGATCTAAACTGCTACATGTATGTAAGTTGAGCTAAACACAGAATGTTAGTGTTGAAAAAAACTATGTTTTAGCAAGGACAGAGTGAACATGGCCATGTGACTCAAAGGTGGCATGTGACATTCCCTCGTCTTATAAAGAAGGATGTGTCAACCTTTATCTCAAGTATGATTGAGCAAACATTAGGGCTTAAAACAAACCAACTCAAGGTAACTAAGGCAATGCCATAGTTGCCCAAGTCTCTTTCTTTAGTGCTCCTCCATTTTGCAAGATATATAAGGCAAGCGCTGCCTTAGATGCCCTCCTCTGGCTGTACTGTTTGTACTGTTATGACTGTAAAAGGGGAATAACGGCTTCTTGATCCCGATTGTTTGAGAAATTCCAAATGTTGCCTTCATGCTTTAACTATCTGGCATGTCTGACTGCGGAGTTTTTGCAGATGATGTATTCCGAGGGTTATATCTCTGGACATGCTAAATATTTTGAAAACAATTTGACTGAATGTTGTTGGTTGCTCATCCACCAACAGCTTTCAGTCAAATTGTTTTCAAAATATTAAGCAAGCCAAGAGTTTTTGCACATTGAAATTATAGTCTGGTGAGTTGCAACAGCGAGACACTTGAGAAGGCATAGTCTGCCTTGGTATCCATTCACTGCCTTAATGCCCCTAAAATTATAAGTCGCTAAGGTACATATCATTGCCGTGCCATTTTTACTGAGCTTCAAGAGCTGAAACATGAGATATAAATGGCGAACTTAACGGTCTGTTGAACTAAGCGCAAAATGTTAATGTAAAAAATGCCAGATCTCAATTACCATGACCTTTTGAAGCCAAAGGACATTGTGTCATCCTCTCTCATTATAAGGAACCGTGTTTAAGAAAGAGGGAGAGTGAGAAGCGAGAGAACTTGTTTTACCGTAACTCCAGGGACATTTTTAAGTCTAGGCCCTACACTCTGGGGACATGCTTGGACTGTGGGGACAATGGCGTCCCCACGATTACGGTTGCTCAAACGATCGGGATAAGCGTAAAACGTCCAAATATGCATTTAGATCTTGAGTCCCCACAATTCGTTTTTAAATTTTATTACATTTTTTTCATTTCTCCCACCTTCTCTCACATTGGGATGTCTGAGGCATACGAGCACATGATAAGATACACACTCACGTGCACAGATTGTAGGTGGATAGAAAATGATAAGATACACACTCACGTGCACAGATTATAGGTGGATAGAAAATGATAAGATACACACTCACGTGCACAGATTATAGGTGGATAGAAAATGATAAGATACACACTCACGTGCACAGATTATAGGTGGATAGAAAATGATAAGATACACACTCACAGATTATAGGTGGATAGAAAATGATAAGATACACACTCACGTGCACAGATTATAGGTGGATAGAAAATGATAAGATACACACTCACGTTCACAGATTATAGGTGGATAGAAAATGATAAGATACACACTCACGTTCACAGATTATAGGTGGATAGAAAATGATAAGATACACACTCACGTGCACAGATTATAGGTGGATAGAAAATGATAAGATACACACTCACGTTCACAGATTATAGGTGGATAGAAAATGATAAGATACACACTCACGTTCACAGATTATAGGTGGATAGAAAATGATAAGATACACACTCACGTGCACAGATTATAGGTGGATAGAAAATGATAAGATACACACTCACGTTCACAGATTATAGGTGGATAGAAAATGATAAGATACACACTCACGTGCACAGATTATAGGTGGATAGAAAATGATAAGATACACACTCACGTTCACAGATTATAGGTGGATAGAAAATGATAAGATACACACTCACGTTCACAGATTATAGGTGGATAGAAAATGATAAGATACACACTCACGTGCACAGATTATAGGTGGATAGAAAATGATAAGATACACACTCACGTTCACAGATTATAGGTGGATAGAAAATGATAAGATACACACTCACGTGCACAGATTATAGGTGGATAGAAAATGATAAGATACACTCACGTTCACAGATTATAGGTGGATAGAAAATGATAAGATACACACTCACGTTCACAGATTATAGGTGGATAGAAAATGATAAGATACACACTCACGTGCACAGATTATAGGTGGATAGAAAATGATAAGATACACACTCACGTTCACAGATTATAGGTGGATAGAAAATGATAAGATACACACTCACGTTCACAGATTATAGGTGGATAGAAAATGATAAGACACACACTCACGTTCACAGATTATAGGTGGATAGAAAATGATAAGATACACACTCACGTGCACAGATTATAGGTGGATAGAAAATGATAAGATACACACTCACGTTCACAGATTATAGGTGGATAGAAAATGATAAGATACACACTCACGTTCACAGATTATAGGTGGATAGAAAATGATAAGATACACACTCACGTTCACAGATTATAGGTGGATAGAAAATGATAAGATACACACTCACGTTCACAGATTATAGGTGGATAGAAAATGATAAGATACACACTCACGTGCACAGATTATAGGTGGATAGAAAATGATAAGATACACACTCACGTTCACAGATTATAGGTGGATAGAAAATGATAAGATACACACTCACGTGCACAGATTATAGGTGGATAGAAAATGATAAGATACACACTCACGTTCACAGATTATAGGTGGATAGAAAATGATAAGATACACACTCACGTGCACAGATTATAGGTGGATAGAAAATGATAAGATACACACTCACGTGCACAGATTATAGGTGGATAGAAAATGATAAGATACACACTCACGTGCACAGATTATAGGTGGATAGAAAATGATAAGATACACACTCACGTGCACAGATTATAGGTGGATAGAAAATGATAAGATACACACTCACGTGCACAGATTATAGGTGGATAGAAAATGATAAGATACACACTCACGTGCACAGATTATAGGTGGATAGAAAATGATAAGATACACACTCACGTTCACAGATTATAGGTGGATAGAAAATGATAAGATACACACTCACGTGCACAGATTATAGGTGGATAGAAAATGATAAGATACACACTCACGTTCACAGATTATAGGTGGATAGAAAATGATAAGATACACACTCACGTGCACAGATTATAGGTGGATAGAAAATGATAAGATACACACTCACGTGCACAGATTATAGGTGGATAGAAAATGATAAGATACACACTCACGTGCACAGATTATAGGTGGATAGAAAATGATAAGATACACACTCACGTGCACAGATTATAGGTGGATAGAAAATGATAAGATACACACTCACGTGCACAGATTATAGGTGGATAGAAAATGATAAGATACACACTCACGTGCACAGATTATAGGTGGATAGAAAATGATAAGATACACACTCACGTGCACAGATTATAGGTGGATAGAAAATGATAAGATACACACTCACGTGCACAGATTATAGGTGGATAGAAAATGATAAGATACACACTCACGTGCACAGATTATAGGTGGATAGAAAATGATAAGATACACACTCACGTGCACAGATTATAGGTGGATAGAAAATGATAAGATACACACTCACGTGCACAGATTATAGGTGGATAGAAAATGATAAGATACACACTCACGTGCACAGATTATAGGTGGATAGAAAATGATAAGATACACACTCACGTGCACAGATTATAGGTGGATAGAAAATGATAAGATACACACTCACGTGCACAGATTATAGGTGGATAGAAAATGATAAGATACACACTCACGTGCACAGATTATAGGTGGATAGAAAATGATAAGATACACACTCACGTGCACAGATTATAGGTGGATAGAAAATGATAAGATACACACTCACGTGCACAGATTATAGGTGGATAGAAAATGATAAGATACACACTCACGTGCACAGATTATAGGTGGATAGAAAATGATAAGATACACACTCACGTGCACAGATTATAGGTGGATAGAAAATGATAAGATACACACTCACGTGCACAGATTATAGGTGGATAGAAAATGATAAGATACACACTCACGTGCACAGATTATAGGTGGATAGAAAATGATAAGATACACACTCACGTGCACAGATTATAGGTGGATAGAAAATGATAAGATACACACTCACGTGCACAGATTATAGGTGGATAGAAAATGATAAGATACACACTCACGTGCACAGATTATAGGTGGATAGAAAATGATAAGATACACACTCACGTGCACAGATTATAGGTGGATAGAAAATGATAAGATACACACTCACGTGCACAGATTATAGGTGGATAGAAAATGATAAGATACACACTCACGTGCACAGATTATAGGTGGATAGAAAATGATAAGATACACACTCACGTGCACAGATTATAGGTGGATAGAAAATGATAAGATACACACTCACGTGCACAGATTATAGGTGGATAGAAAATGATAAGATACACACTCACGTGCACAGATTATAGGTGGATAGAAAATGATAAGATACACACTCACGTGCACAGATTATAGGTGGATAGAAAATGATAAGATACACACTCACGTGCACAGATTATAGGTGGATAGAAAATGATAAGATACACACTCACGTGCACAGATTATAGGTGGATAGAAAATGATAAGATACACACTCACGTGCACAGATTATAGGTGGATAGAAAATGATAAGATACACACTCACGTGCACAGATTATAGGTGGATAGAAAATGATAAGATACACACTCACGTGCACAGATTATAGGTGGATAGAAAATGATAAGATACACACTCACGTGCACAGATTATAGGTGGATAGAAAATGATAAGATACACACTCACGTGCACGGATTATAGGTGGATAGAAAATGATAAGATACACACTCACGTGCACAGATTATAGGTGGATAGAAAATGATAAGATACACACTCACGTGCACAGATTATAGGTGGATAGAAAATGATAAGATACACACTCACGTGCACAGATTATAGGTGGATAGAAAATGATAAGATACACACTCACGTGCACAGATTATAGGTGGATAGAAAATGATAAGATACACACTCACGTGCACAGATTATAGGTGGATAGAAAATGATAAGATACACACTCACGTGCACAGATTATAGGTGGATAGAAAATGATAAGATACACACTCACGTGCACAGATTATAGGTGGATAGAAAATGATAAGAAACCAGACATTTTAGTTAACATCCAAATTCTTGTTTTAATCACATCAGTATGAACCAAAATAGCTGCCAGAAAGTCTCCCAAATTCCTGCATGGCGAAATGTGTTTTTATGGTAATTTCAAGATGGCCACCAAAATGATGGGTAGGAGTCATATAAAATGTCATTTAAATAAAGCACGGGCGATTTTCTTACATGTAATTATTAAAAAATAATTAGAACCAGATAATAAGCTTCAAATTCCATGCAATGTTTATGAGTTATTCTTAAAAAGCCCCACATAATAAGCCTAAATGTTTAGGTAGAGCATCCGACGTTACATTGCTTATGTAGTTGCATCTTCATATTTCAAGCTGTTTTGACAGTGACCTTCACATTTACAATGGATACCGCATGTAATGCCTTTCTTAGAACAGCTACATGATGAACACAAACGGGTAGAGCTAGTGCACTGGCACCGGATATCGCGAAGAAGTTCTAAGGGTGCTGGATCCTTGTCAATGATAATTATTGTTACTAATCCATTTTCTACTTTATACCCATATTCTTCCTTGTCCAAGACAGTCTTTAGGTGACACCATGTACTTACTTGGTGATGTACCCGAAGACTATGGAAGTAAGCTGCTCTATTTGTGGGTGGCATGCGTTCAATCGCTACATGCTTAAGAGAGATTGCAGTCAGGTATCTGAGATTGTCTAACCCATGACTTCTTGACCCACCACTGTACAAAGATTTAATGAAAGCTTCCCCGATAACTTTTATGTTCTCCTTTGGTGTGGATGGGTCACCGAACACAAGCACATCTTTTCACAACTTTTCTGATGATTGAAGCAGCTTGAGTTGTTTTATTTTGCCCATGTTGTATTTTTGTTATATTTTGTTAGTGTTGCCCATGGTCAATTCCATTGTGACAATTGAATGATTTTTTTCTAAATTATAACCAATGAGACAAAGAATTAAGACGCATTAGAGTTATTTTCTTAATTTAATCTGATAGCAAAGACCCGAGTATAACCTAATATGAATGTAAACTGGAATTATATATCACCTTCTCCTGTTGACAGCATGTATAATGGGTCTGTGACTTATGGGGCTTTTGTGGACCACTGTTTTATACCCTGCTCAGTCACACTGCAAATACTATCCCAGTTTGAGAGTCAGCTTACATGTGACTATACTTGTAGCTTTCTAAAAAAGACCATAGAGACATACATCGTATTTTTTTCATCATGGCAGCAGTGAATTATTCACTGTGACTTATGGGACAAGAAATTGTGACTGATGGGACCGTATCTAAAAATATCTATAGGTGTCACTCTGAGACATATTAATCTTAATAGAATAGTGGCACCATCAAAGTATTAAGAGATGCATTATATTCATTAGTAATGATCACTTTTAAGCAAACACATCAACAGCTTAAAAAGTGTTTATTCTATAATTCCTAATGCCTACACTGAAGAGTGAAAACTTATTATGACAAAGGACTGCATATTTTTAATATGAAGTCTCAAATAATGCGTAAAAATAATAAAATGCTTAATAGAATGGTCACAAATTCAGCCATGTGTCAGTTTCAGGATCTTTGAAATTGTGACTGATGGGTTGATTATCATGATTATGGTGATACTTTATACATGCCTCCGGCATTAACTAGCATGGGCTCTTTCCATTCTGGCCTTTATTTGCTGTTCATTATACCAAACTGTGTTTTTCTCTGGTTCAAACACATAGGTTTTTCCAGAGCTAGATGGCTTAAGGCATCTAATTTGATGCATGTTTTCCTTTACATCTACTATTAATCCATAATAACTTATGGAGTCATAATCGACAATTACCCATTGTCCACAAGTGTACTCATTTGGTGAAGGAGGTGAATCGATCTCTTCTGGAGCATGGTCATCATTTATATGTACTACATCATTCTTATTACCTGTTGGCCCACTCATAAATGAAAACATTGCCATTTTTGATGTCTCAATGGAAGAATAAGAAGCATACTTAATAACATATGGCTCTATGCCTTCAAAATAATGAGCTGAACGGCTGCCAGATATTGTTTTAATTTCTTATCCATTTGGGTTCCAGAAACCATCAAGCTCACTTTTTTAAATTCAATCTTGTCCTTATGAATATATACCACATTGATGTTTGGGTAAACATTGGTAGCTAGTTTGACAAATTCAGCTGAAGATGCAATATCTAATTTCTCACCTTTTCAGACACTCGTCTTTTAAAAGTCCCTCCAATACCATCAATGCACCCCTTACCATGAGGTGGCTGAAAAGTGCCACTTTGTTGGCAGACTGTTAAGGGTTTCTAAACTTGTCTTCCCCATTTGCGCTATTACTAAATATTTTGTGACTTACGGGACAAAACTTAAACTGGTCTGCTGAGAATATCTACACATCAACTCATATATAAGCACATGGTTCTGATAGGTTTAGCAGTCTAGTAGATAGGAAAATATAAAATTACAAAAATAGGCATTCCACTGAGATACAGACTAAACAAGACCAAAACTGTGACTGATGGGACAGGGCCGTCTAGAGAGATCTGGGTCAAATTAGCGCCGAGGCTGGTAATCAGGTCGATTCATGACCCTCGATATAAAAAGTGCATTGCACCTTTGTTCTGAATTCATCACCCAGAAACATAGAATGCAGTGTGAACTGAATGTGGGAGGAGTATAACTAATCACTAAACTGATTAATATTAAGCTCAAATTTAACCTGTATTTTGAAAAAACTATATATCAAGAATAGAAGCAGGTATCAACAAGGTTAGACATGTTTTAGAAACCAGAACCATTCCCTATTTGATTTCAATGCATTATTTAACTGTAAAATTACTTTTTTTAAATCATGAAAATGTTACTTTTCTGTGGAATTGACCCCATGTTATATTTTGCCGAAGTTGTACCACATCCAGACATACCATGGGAGACATATCAACAATTCTCTACCTAGCTTCGCATTTGCCACCTTGATGCATATTTATTGTGTGATAGAAAAGTAGTATTAAAATGTCTGTATCATCAGCAACAACTATTGTTGTTATTGGTATTTGTGACAATGCTAATGCCTTCCTCACAATCACATCACCCTCATCTTCTGCATGCTCCACTCCTATATCAGCATCTGTTAAATGCTTTGCGAGTAGCTTTATGGTCCTCTTCTTATTATACGTGTTTGACAGAAATGTAGCTTTGTCTGCTGGAACAGGTGTGTTGTCTTGGACACCCACGTCAGGGACAGCTACTTGGTGAAGCTATCGTTGCTTCTTGCTCTTGATCTTTGGTTATTGCGGTATCATAGCTGTCAAAGATCACCCCCTATTGGCACCCCCTCTTCTGTCACGCATTACCTCAGACACAAATAATTTGCATACATTCTCCATTGTACCAACCTTTGGTCATGGTACCCGATGCAATAGAGCACATCCATCATATACTCTTGCTGCTGGCTCTAAAGCTCTTGCTGTACAATCACAGGATCCAGTTGAACTATGTGCCTTGCCAATTGAGATTTTTTAGATTTTCTCATAGTACCATCATCATAGAATAGGGATGGGCATACTGTTGCAAGTTCATATCCAAATACACTTTGGTCTGGAGGTCCAGAAACATAGGCAGTGGAGATTAACCAATGATAAAGCTCTTGAGAAGACATGGACATTCTAGTTTACAATTTTTACAGCCTTTCGTGTGAGAGCGAATGTTACAGCCTGATCTGCCTTCTTCAATGTAATGTCACCAAATCTCTTTTCATTCAACTTCTCATGAATCTCTGGCCAATGTTAATGGCATCATCAACAGTAACACGATGGTCAGCAATCAGTCCCGTTGCGATATTTCTCAGCTGCTGATCATCAACTGTGAAAGGATTGTGTTCCCTGAGAAATGACGTGAACTTCTTCAAGTCTTCTAGATCGTGCCTCATGCTTGCGGGATGAACTTCTCTGTGCTGTTCTGACCATGTCCCGCTGAATGTTTCAGTCAATGATCTGAGAGCATGCGTGTACTGCGCAATGACATGTGCCATAAGAAGCCATTTAGTTCTAGCAGAATCCTTGTGTGTTATGTTTATCAGCCCACCTTGTGTCTTTCCAGATCTCATTAGGCACTGCTCAATTGTCATATCAGACCATGTACCACTCCAATACAGCTTTTCATTTCTGCGTACCGTAAACTGGCCTTCTTGCATGGGTTCCTCCAAGCACGTGCATAGCTCTTGAGAATCCTGAGGGTACACGCGGCAACACTTTGTGTAATTGTTGTGTCCAGCAGCAGCGAACAATGGCAACATTTCTTGTGTGGCTTTTAAATGAAGGCCCCAGTTCCCAGTACACTCATCCATGACGAACAATCTCACAGTAGCGATCAAGTCCATGAATAGCGACTACAATTTCCCTGTTCTTGATTTTTCTATACATTTCCTCAAGTCACACACTTGCTTGCATAAATCCTGCAAATGTTCATTGTTGCAAACATCATCTGTTGAAAGATCATGTGACAAAAAGAGATTTGTATACATTGTGTAGCTCTGACCACATGTCATCTGTTGACATATCGTGTTGACTTTCAGAATGCATGGCAGTGGTTTCTACATCAGTTGATGCGTCTATATCATGGTCATCATCTTGCAACTCTGTGAATGAAGGTTCATCATATGAATCATCGAATGTGTTGATGGAAACACATTATTCTTCCTGTGGTTGGATTAATAAAATATGCAATGCAGCATCTGTTAGGAGACATGCTCTCAGTGTCTTTGTGTAGGATTTTCCCTCAATCATTCTAGGTATGGAGTTTCTAGCATGGACAGTTGCTCACAAGTCATCTAGCCCACTTCCCTCCATGATCTTACAGCCGGCGCCGAGAAAAGACATCAGTTGGTGGAAACCACTCAAACGTATATACATATTTACAAACTGTGGGTAATTATCCTGCTTAATTTTGTATGCTTTTAAGTACAATGGCTGATCAAAGGTTATGGTTGCGCAACCCATTCCTGCTTTTATAGCTTGGGACTGCATGTACGTCAAAGGGTTAGGGAAGAAGCAAATTCATGAGACTTTGTCTATACACTCTGTCCATTAGGGAGATGCCATCTGGGATACAGAGTCTGTCCATTAGGGAGATGCCATCTGGGATACAGAGTCTGTCCTTTAGGGAGATGCCATCTAGGATACAGAGTCTGTCCATTAGGGAGATGCCATCTGGGATACAGAGTCTGTCCTTTAGGGAGATGCCATCTAGGATACAGAGTCTGTCCATTAGGGAGATGCCATCTGGGATACAGAGTCTGTCCATTAGGGAGATGCCATCTGGGATACAAGGTCTGTCCATTAGGGAGATGCCATCTGGGATACAGTCTGTCCATTAGGGAGATGCCATCTGGGATACAGAGTCTGTCCATTAGGGAGATGCCATCTGGGATACAGAGTCTGTCCATTAGGGAGATGCCATCTGGGATACAGTCTGTCCATTAGGGAGATGCCATCTGGGATACAGAGTCTGTCCATTAGGGAGATGCCATCTTGGATACAGTCTGTCCATTAGGGAGATGCCATCAGGGATACAGTTAGGAAGATGTCATCTGGCCCGGACAAAGATTTTATGACAGACGTATAGATACATGTAGGCAAGTCAACATACCGAAACAGACGCATCACAACTTGAATAAACTTGATAATAGTAATAGTATTAATAACAACAGTAGTTAATCAGCTAGTATTGAGCGAGCTGTGTTTCTTATTGTAGGAAAATTTACCTACGTATTTTTCCAGAAAATTTTCTGGTCACCTAAGGATGCAATTGCAAATTTTTATTTCCCTATTGCATTAATACTGATGCTTTTGCTACTAATATAAGTTAATAGATTTAGATTTGTATCATCTATTGCCATGGCTGAAATGGCTTGCATCAGGTTACACTATCACTATAGTTCAGAAATAACAAATTTCCAAACAATGCTGTTAAATATCTTGAGAAGTTTTTCTGGTCTACATGTCCCTTACCCCTGAAGGCACAGCCAAATTAAAGGGCAACATTCCTTAAGCACGGATGCATAGTACCAGTAGTAAAAATCAAATTAATAAAAATCTTTAAAGATGATAATTTGATAAGCGCAGACGCATGCACACATGGAGCGGCATGCAAAGTGGAAATTTTTATGATGGCCTCAGGTTGTTATTCATCAATGAGCTGCGCACATTTGCAAGCTACATGTAGTAGGCAGTGCTGACACAATTATGCGTACTTATTATTAATTTATATAGAAAAACGCCCATGTCTATGGAATTATAAGTAGGCGATTAAACACCTACCAGAACAGCAGAAACCCTGTGAAAAGCTGCACCCACTCTGCCTCCATGCTTAAGGAATTACGCCCTTAGTTATGCCATCTCCCTTTCCACAATTTGGTATTGGTAATCCATATTGCCAATTGTGCAGGAATTGTATCTTACTGTTTTAGTGCGTGCGTGCGTGAGTGCCTGCATGTGTGTGTCAAGCCCTATTGACATTGTCCCTCAATCGAAAACTCTAACATTTTAGTCATTATTCTGGACACCAGACACCATTTGGATTGCCGTCTCGCTATCCTCCACTTTGCTATGGGCTCGACAAAAACTGTGGTTGCAAAATTGTATAGCTTACAAAACCTTGTTTTTCATTACATCCAATTTATCAAGCATTTGCTCGCTTGAAAATACACCTTCATGAATGCAAATGGTGAAGGGCTGGGTGGGGTGCAAATATTTGAGGGTAAAAATAGTTCTCATGGACACCATGTCTAAGCCCACACAGGAGATGTTAGAGAAATCGTTAGCAAGAGCAATGTATGCCTCTGCAACACCACTGAGTGTTCTCGATAACTATTACTGGAAACAGTTTTTTGCGCAGATTAGAGCAACATTCAAGGTTCATTCCTGACATGTATTATCAAACCATCTATTAGATGAGGAATAGGATACTTTACATGCCATCTCCCTAGCAAAACTAGCAGCTGCTAACTAATTGTGTCCAATTATAAACATTCATGTTTACATGCCCAGAGCCAATATTCTTCAAGTCTGTTGAGTGTAAAGAAGAAAGACACAGCAGAATATATTGCATCCGTACTAAAGGATGCTATAGAAAAAGTGGTCACTGAAAAAGTTCATTCTCTTGTAACGGACAATGCCAGTAACATGAAAAAGGCATGGGAAATACTTTCAAAAGATTATCCCCATCTAATTACATATGGGTGCATGGCTCACAGCCTAAACCTTCTAGTTCAAGACCTGCTAAAAATAGAATCCCTGCACCGCTATATTCAGCTTTGCAAAAACATTATAAAGTTCTTTAAGTACAAGCATGTTCCAAAAGGCATTCTGGAAAGAATTCAGAAAGACAAACTGAAGAAAACTATAGTGCTAGTATTACCAGCTGCAACCAGGTGGGGTTCAGCTTGTGACAGTTTGAACAGTTTGCTAGAGAACAAAAAGTGTTTAGAAGCAGCCGCTGTTGATGAACAAATGGAATCACTTATAACACCACAAATGCGGAAACAGCTCCTAGATACAGAAGTTTTCTGGGTACAGGTTGAATCTGTAAAGAAATTATTAGAGCCAGTTTCACTTGCAATCAAACGGATGGAATCAGATAAGCCAAGACTGTCGGAAGTTCCAAACATGTTTACTTCATTGCGAGAACACTTCAACTCTTCGGTTCCATTGGCTCCAGTGACAAAGGCTGAAGAAAGGCAGCTAATGGATGCTTTTGAGTCAAGATTAGAGTTTTGTTCACATAACGTCCAAAAAGGATGATGATGATGATGATGATGATGATGAATGTAACATGATGATGATGATGATGATTGATGATCAGACAACTGAAAAGTAATTTGCATACATGACAGTACATGTAAGTCATTATATATTTCATGATGATGATTTATTTGATCCCAACTGATATTTGATGGAATATAAAAGATGACTTCTGATAGACACCAAAATGAACTGTTGAGCTAAATATGAAACTTACTCACGTCAGTTAGTCACATGTAAATCAGCTGGTGTAAAGGGCATGTAATGTGACAGTTGCTTTAGTCATTAAACTTTCAAAATAATTTGTTTAAAAATACCCATTTGTTTTTTTCTTACACTTAAATTGGTAAAAATTAGCAGGCAGTCCGTCAAACAAACAATCAGACAGCCCTGCAGTGCCTGCAAACCAACTTACCCACACACCCATACACTGTGACACACCCACAGACCACAGTGCCACACAAACACCCACGGCGCCACACACACACACACACACACACACACACACACACACACACACACACACACACACACACACACACACACACACACACACACACACACACACACACACACACACACACACACACACACTCACTCACTCACTCACTCACTCACTCACTCACTCACTCACTCACTCACTCACTCACTCACTCACTCACTCACTCACTCACTATATATATATATATATATATATATATATATATATATATATATATATATATATATATATATATATATATATATATATATATATATAAAATTTTCTGCAAAAATATTTTCCCGGAAAAATAACATCACTATTTATGGGTATGTTAGTTTGTAACATGCAGATTGGATTCACCCAAGTTAAATTGGTGGTGGTGGTGGGTGGTGGGTGGTGGTAGTGATCGTAGTAGTGGCAGCAGTAGTAGTAGTAGTAAAAGTAGTAGTAGAAGTAGTAGTAGTAGTAGTAGTAGTAGTAGTAGTAGTAGTAGTAGTAGTAGTAGTAGTAGTAGTAGTAGTAGTAAATTGCTTTGTTATGTCAACTGATGTTCTTTAGTTAGGTTTGATTATCAGCGAGTCCTTACATTGACTAGTACAAATGTACTACACATCAGTATCCGCCAATTATGGACTCCCTGACAATTTTCTTGAAGGATTTTCTATTTAGGATCTGTTCCCGTATCGTTGTACTGGTGCTGTTCCATAATTTTGTGGCTGTTATTGTAATGCGTTGGGCTCCTGTTTCCGTTCTTGTGAATTGTGGTGAGTCTTTTACAATATTGTACATCTGTAGTTTTCCGATATCTTTGAGTTTATGTAATTTCGCCGTTTTAAATATATTCTGGCCCACTGCTGGTTTAACAAAGAGTTTTATGCATTTTTTCTGAAGGTTTTGGAGTTTTGTTAGTTTGCTCTTGTGTGCTGCAGTCCAGATAGTATTGCAGTAGGTGAGATGAGGGAGGACAAGTGTGCAGTACAGAGTTTTAACAGTGTCTGATGTCATGTACGGCTTTAGTCTTTGGATACCTACACCCCTGGCCACTTTTGCCGTAACTATTTCAATTTCTTTAGCCCAGGTCAGATGTTTGTCCAAGTATACTCCAAGAAATTTAGCATATGGGGCTTCTTCGATCTCCTTATTGTTAATGTAGATTTTTGGAACTTCACTTTTTTCAGCTTCGTCATGTTTGTAAATTTATAACATATTTCTTTATTTACTTTTGCGTATAATATATATATATTCTCATCGTAGCAAAAGGCATTGGTGTCATCAGCAAACAGTATTAGTGACATGTGCTTACAGAGGTTTGGTAAATCATTCATATATAAAAGGAACAGCAGGGGGCCAAGAATAGATCCCTGAGGTTAAGTACAAGTTAGTTTCCAGGTATCAGAGCATGTTGCGTTAAATTGTACGCATTGAGTTCTTTCACTTAGATACATGTAGCTCTGGAACCAATCTAGTGCACAGCCTCTTATACCATAATAGGCAAGTTTATCTAATAGGATTTTATGGTTAATTGTGTCAAAAGCCTTCGAGAGGTCCAAAAAATGCCTATTATACTTTGCTTTTTTCTAAGGATTCAATAATTTTTTCTGTCATTTCTACTATTGCAAGCATTGTTTAATGTTTTTCACGGAATCCATATTGTGATTTATATAAAACTGAATTTTTTTATCCAAACAGTTTATCAGTCTATTATACATTAAGCGTTCTAAGAGTTTTGAGAAAAGTGAAAGTATGGAGACTGGTCTGTATTTTGAAAAGTTAGTAGAATCCCCCCACAGACCCCCCTTGCGGGTTGGTCTGTTGTTTTATTAACCACTATAAAAACATACTTACCATTCAATCACTACTTGCTAAATCAATTATTTGCATTTTGCTATCAGAATAAGATTTTTATGCCTGCATACACATCTCCCCATGCCTAATCCTATTCCTATGGACCCTCAACCAGGCTACTGGTTGAGTCCCACCTCCAGCCTACCATCAGGTATAGACTGGCACCAATCTATACTCACCTCATAGTGACGCTTGTCCCTACGCGCGCTCACGCATGCGCATCAGAGCCCGAATAGGAAACAGATTCACTTTTCTAAATTAAAGTCTGATTCTCAAATCTTACCACGCGGGGTGGTTGAGGCCGGGTCGTAGTGATTGAACGGTAAGTATGTTTTTATAGTGGTTAATAAAACAACAGACCAACCCGCAAGGGGGGTCTGTGGGGGGTTATTACACCACAAAAACATCCATTACCGTTCAATCACTACTTGCTAAACCCGTAGATTTGGTCAGTGCCCCCTGTCCACATAAGGTGGGAGGAGATTTGAGAATCAATAAACCAGGATAAAAATCAAACCAATCTTATCCCTATGTTATTAACATAACATATTAGTGTATTTAGCTCAATCACAACGTGATTAGCAAATAAGAACAAGTTGAACTTAAAGAAATAACTAAAAACCAAAAGACGACTCACTATTTCTCACCGACGCAGTCTTTTAACGAAAATGGTGGAAAGTGATTGGTAAATAGTCTTCGGCTTTTTTGGTTAACAAACAAGGATAAATTAAATCAATCTTATCCAAATGTTAACAACATAACCTAATATAGCATTTAGTTCAATCACACCGTGATTAGCAAATACGAACAACAAGTTGAACTTAAAAAATAACTAAAAACCAAAAGAAGACTCTCCCCCTATCTCACAGACGCATAGTCCTAACGAAAATGGTGGGAAGTACTTGGTAAATAGTCTTCGGCTTTTTAGTTAACAAACAAGGATAAAATTAAATCAATCTTATCCAAATGCTAATAACGTAACCTAATAGTGCATTTAGCTCAATCACACCATGATTAGCCTGCAATCTGGTCTTTGAGCTAAAAGGATGTAAGGTGTATTCACATTTCCCTCCTGCTACCTGCATGATCTCATCTAAAGACGATCCCTCAAAAAGAGCGAAAGAAGTAGCCATACCTCTAACTTCATCGGCTTTAATAAGGGAGAGATTAATTTGATCCGGTGAGGCTATCTCATAACAAGGACTAAGTATTCTCTCAAAATCCATCTGACGATCGGAGAATTTGAGACCGGCTTAGATAAATTTTCCTCGTAGGAAAAACATAAATGAGATGGATCGATTCTTATAACATCTGATCGCTGATTGAAGGTTCCTAATGCCCTAATAGGACATCAAAATTTTTCGGATGGCGACAGACGAAAAGATTTTAAAATGATCGGACTAGCAGGATAGCGGTTAGTGCGAGTTATAGATAAAAAATTCCTTCTGGGATATCAAAGCCGTCTCCTGAAACTATAAATCTCTCCTTTTCAGCAGAAAGAGCATGAATCTCTTGAACGCCTTCTAGCAGAGGCTGTAGCAACAAGAAAAAACAGCTTTGACAATTAAAAACAAAACCAAGCTTACTAATGGTAGAAGAAATAGGTTCAAAATGGCGACCTGCCAAAACTTGAAGAACCAAAGCCCAACTCCAGGAAGGAAAAGACTTAGCAATCGGAGGACGAATATTACTTAGACCTCTAATAAAGCTATTAAACGTCTTAGTATCCTTGACATCGGCATACAGAAGACAAGGAAGGGATGACACCAGAGAACATCTATACTCCCTGAACGTAATAACTGACAAATGAAAATACCCAAACAGATAAGATAAAAAATCTAATAATTTGGGTATCGAACCAGAATCGGGCACGAAACCTTGGTCTGAACATCATTCACCTAAAGTTTTAAAATCGACCCTTGTAAACTCAACGGGTCGAATCCCTTCTGGCAGAGTCAATCATTTCCTGATATCAGAAGAAACCTTATTCTCGAGGACTTCAGACTCGAGATTCTCCAGACACACAGACTAAAATTTATTGGATTTGGATGCACACAAAGACCTCTTACTTAAGATAGAAGATCCTGGTATACTGGAAGAAGAAGAGGGAAATCTACCAGAAAATCTAGAAGGTCTAAAAACCAAATCCTCTTTGGCCAACAGGGAGCTATCAGAAGAATTTCGCAAACCTGATCCTTGACCCTCTTCAGAACTAACTGAATCAAAATCGTTCGAGAGAAGGCATAGGCGAGCATTCCTGTCCACTACTGAGACAGAGCATCCACACACACCCCGCTCCCGAGGGGTTGACTGTCCAGAAAAGGAGACATGTAAGAGAAGATCTGAGCATTCAGAGAGGCCGCGAACAGCTCTACTAGAGGACAATCCATAAGACTAAACCTCATTCCTCCTTATAAAAATGAAAGAAACCCCATGGTCATGACTGAACGAATTGAGATTTAGAAGCCTAACAGACAATCCGACCAATGCACAGAAGCCTGGATCTACTTTCCAATGAATAGCTTCTTCTATAGACTCCCTGACAATCATAGACAAACAACAACCCCTCTAAAGCTAATAGCTTCTAATAATAAGGAACAGAAAACCTTTTTGGAAGAGGAGACTACATAGAAGGAGTCTAGATCCAGGAATATCTAGCCCCTTTTAATAAGGGCTCCCCCCCCCCCCTTAAAGAAGAGTCAAACTTACTATATGCTAAAGAGGACTGCTCATAGAAAACACATAGATTACATATGCCAAAAATCCTGGCCTATATCATAACGCTTATACCTCACTAAATAGGTAACTCACGTTTATTATGGATATTTTAATAATACCGCTTACTCTGAATGGAGACCAAACAGGGTCATATCAGAATAGCCTAACTTATTAATAATGCTAAAGACTCTGCAAAAATTATAGATAATATTATTTACAGATATTTAACCAGAGATTGTGGCAAACCCAAAACCCCATAGTAAGTCTATGGGAGTGTTTAGAGTCAAGATATAGCCAAACCCTGTGCCCGAGATCTACATGAACTACGGGAAAGTCACTAGTGATGACCGTCATCACAATTCTATGAATAGCATACATGACAAGTCACAAGGTCCTGATAAGAGAACTATGGCCCACATTAGACTATCTAATTTAAACATCGTATAACAATGGAGATTTAATAAAAAATTGTATTGAATACATCAACGGTTGCCTAGCCGCTCGGCCTTGCTTCTTCTTCTTCTTCTTTTCGTTCGCTGATCATACCGCCAGTCCTGTAAGTGACTATCGACATGATCATAAGCTCGGCCTTGCTGATAAATTAGATATCCTAAACAATTCGATATTTATGCCACGAGGCAGAAACTTAAAAGATTTTAATAAATTTATTGATTCTTATATTCATAATCTTAGCATCAATAATTTCATCTTTGTACTAACAAATGCCATTGTGTTAGAAATCCCCAAGAAAGATTGAACACTGATACTAGATATTAACTGATTGAATACTGACTTTTGCAGACGACATATCACGACTGTAATATCTCTGGACTTGCAAAGATTTAGAAAACATTTTGACCGAAATAGTTGGTGGATGCTTAAATCCAAAGATTCTCGTCCGCTCTTCCCCCCTCCAGCGCAACCCCAACCCCACTCCAACCGGCCCGCCGCCAACCCCCAGACAACAACGAGCAAAAACCCAAGACTCACCGAATAATCCGGGAATAATCCGACCGAAAATTGCCGGTGGCATCACCAACAACCCTCAGCCAAACTGCCCCCAAAATACCCAGCAATCCCGAGCCCCGCCCCCCAACCCCGTCCGAAGGCCCGCAGCAACCCAGTCAAAATAGAGCAAAATTTACGCTATAAAAGGAAAACCAAACAAAAATCTGGAAAAAATGAAAACAAAACGAACTCACCGAAGCTATGTCAACGCAGAAGAATCTGACTCATATTCCTCCTTCCTGCCCCTTTATCCGATTGATTATCCTTTCTAAGCGAATAATGTACTTGTAGACATTAATCATGTACTCATAATGATCCTATGAAACCTTTACTGAATCTAATTCTTTTCAGCGCCTGACGAAATTATACTACGATTTACTTAAGAATCAGGGTTATCCCCTCCACAAATAAACTCCCTTTGGTTAAATAAATATGTCAACCTGCCGACATAAGAGGTAAAAGGAGCGAGAAAAAACGCTGAATGGCCCGAAGACAACTGGCCATCTAAAGTTGGATGAAAGCAAAAATCGTATCTCGAAATAATGCGTAGAATACCTCCTGACTTATCGGCTTATGAAATGCGCATAGAAAATAATCTGCAACAAAATCCCATACGGTAACCAGTCAGGAAAGGCTTTAATTACGCTGAAATTGTCGCTGATAAACGAATAAATGTCTGAATAGACTATCATTCCAAGAGAGACTACAAGACTGGCAACAGGGTTGGCAAGTTTTGGACACTAGTGGTTTAAACCACGGTTTAAACCATGGTTTAAACCGTCTGCTCAAAATAGGTTTTGGACACCTTAAATTGTCCAAAACTGTCCAAAACCTAAAATATTGGTATAAAAAATATTTTTCGGAAATGTAATTTTCTTAAAACAACTATATAGCATTTAGACACATACAGGTACATTTACATATTGATGGATGGTTATCTACATGTATTTTTTGATACTTTATTGCTATATAATAATAATAATAATAATAATAATAATAATAATAATAATAATAATAATAATCTAAAAGGACACATATGATTTCAATAAATTAGGAGTCTTATTTGCTTCTTTCTATAATCCATGGGTTAATTTTTTTCAACTTTTGTTTGTCTTAAATGTTTTAACTCTGTATATTTCGACCAGTTGTGTTAAACCCACAGAAACCCTATTTAATCAATAATGTAAACATATTAGACTACCTATGTACAGCTAGATGTTTATATTATTGAGAACTGTCTCTGTGTCTAAATCTATTTCTTGCAAAATGTTCATGGCCTATGGAAGAATCTTAAACTCATAGAGAAAATATAGTCTGCTAAGATGTTGTTTCAACAATTAACTGATGACCCTTGCTCTCTAAGGCTATTTTAGAATGCACTACTCAGTACACACATTAGCTATGTTTACATAAGATCTTATGCAAATTGGGATTAAGGCATTAAGCTGATAGAATATAAATTAGATTCTTCATGTTTTCATCTATCCTCAGTTAATGCTAGATATCAATTAGACAATTAGTAAAAAGATATCCTTGTGCTACATTAATCTTTGAATTCTTCTGTTGTCCTGAATATTTTTGAATCTCAACTACATGCTTAATTAGCGTATCCGGTGTTATGTCTTGCCCTAGTAAGTTTAGCCAGTGTGCAGAAAAAAAGCCATAGACAATAAGATCATTGTCATCAGCCTTCAAACCATCACACATTTTTTCCATGTTCTTTGTATTAGCTGTGACAATGCTCTTAACTGTACAGTTGTATTTTGTCTTAGCATATTGTTTTAAACCACTAGTGTCCAAAACTTGCCAACCCTGATGCAATCTCTGATTTCTTGTTATTTTTTAATAGGATTATGATGCATAAGAGTATGGTGATATGTCCAACATAGTTTTGGACAGTTTTGGACAATTTTGGACAGTTTTGGACTGGTTTAAACCATTTAAGACAGGTTTTAGACAGGTTTTGGACAATGTCTGCTCAAAGTTAGTTTTGGACAGTACAAAACCCAACCCTGACTGGCAATGACTTGGAATGACTATTTTCAGCAATTTAACATTCCCAATATTAAACAAAACTGAAATAAGACTAATTCTAAGCAAGAAGATGACTAGATTCTAGGAATGCGGATATGGAAAAGGGGAAACGGAAATGCATAAACCCGGAAGTATACTACCGGAAACTGATCAAAATCCTACAACCCGGATGTACAGAATTACCGGAAGAGGAAGCTGAAAACCCGGAAATGGATGTAACATGTAATGCCGGGTAAAACAGGAAATGACCCTATCCACGGCTGTACGAAATCTGGATGTGGAAAAAAAGAAAAAAGAAATGGATAAAACCGGAAGTAGACTACCGGAACTGATCAAGATCCTACAATCCGGATGTACAGACTAACCGGAAGAGGGAACTGAAAAACGGAACCGGAAATTGATGAACAATGCAAAGCATTCTTCCAGAAGCTCTCATGAAACCGGAAACGGAAATCGGAATTACATCCAGGTCTGACCGACCCGGAAGTACACTTCTAATACCAGAAGCGGAAGTAAACTGACTAATGTCCACCCCGGAACCGGAAACGCCTCTACCAGAATTCGGAAAATAAAAAGAGTCCTCAGACTCCGGATATCCGGAATGGCCGGAAGCGCTAAAAGACCCGGAAACGGAAGTAGACACTAGACCTCTAGGACCCGGATGTCCTACATAACCGGAAGACAGACCGGAAGTTACCGAAACGGAAGTGGTAACCGGATCTTGCCGACCCGGATCACCCCCCCTCCCCCCAAACCGGAAGTCCTTCCGGAAACGGAAGCTACCGAAGCCGGAACCGGATCTTGATGACCCGGATGTCTCGCTAAACCGGAAGTCCGGCCGGAAAAAGAATGAGAATCGTAAAACGGAAGTAGCCGGAATTAGCAAGACTAGGTAACAACCTCTCAACAATGGGCGCTTTCGAGACTACTTTAACCACCGGAACCACCGTTACATTGGCATTTTCATAAGTACTAGCCTTATGGACGCCAGCTTCAACCGACGCCACCACTGCTTGAAGGTTATGCCCGTCACCTTCAAGTCTAACGTGGATTTTCTGTGGTGCACCCTCCGAGCACACCTTCAAGAGCTTAGATACTCTTGTCTTCTGCTTTTTCGGCGATTCCATCACCTGTCTAGAGGACAGGGGGACCGGCTTCCCCCCTTTGCGGGAACGCCCGCTAGCCTTCGGGCTATCCTCGGAGCTTGACGAGCTCTCCTTCCTTTTTTCCTCTTTTATTGCAGAAGAGATCCTTTCATCAAGTGATTTCGTCAAAACCCCTCCGTTGCTACCGATAACGGAACAGAGGTTGAAGCAAAGGACACCGCCCTTGTCTTGCTAGCAACGGAGGAAGGGGAAGGACGACCAGAGGCAGCGATTGTTAGACCGACAATCTTTAAAGAACGCTTTCGCTACCAAAAACCGGCCACCCTTTACAAATCACACACATAGCATTAGTAGTACAGGACACTTCGCACAAACGTGCCCGGCGAATCGAGTGATGACGATCACATTTTGCCGACGAACATTTAGTCTTATCTGACCTTTTCGCTAACTCCTACAAACGAAAAAACGTAACAATGAAGCATACCGCTCAAACTCTCACACAAGAGACACCCTCAACTCAGTTCTAACGGCGGGAAAATTCAAATTTCCTTACCAGAAACTTTCAAGGGATTTTAATATAATCCTTATAATGCACTAGAAACAACTTCGTTACAGGCTCTATATATGGACTGGACATTATCAATGATGATGATGATTTAGGATAGGCATAACAATCAAGATACCACGAAGCAAAAACGATCTTCGCGAAAACCGGTAATATATAAATTCGTCTATAAGATACCATATAAACACAATTATACTCCTAGACGTAACTTAGGGAGGATTGACTTCATATTGGGCATATTGTTCCGAGATATAAAGTCAAAAGGTATCGCTGCCACAGCGCAAAACACAAAAACTTATATAAATATTTTTAGACAACTATTCTGCATGCAGAATAATTGAAAAGTGAATCTGTTTCCTATTCGGCCTCTGATGCGCATGCGTGAGCGCGCTTAGCGACAAGCGTCACTATGAGGTGAGTATAGACTGGTGCCAGTCTATACCTGATGGTAGGCTGCAGGTGAGACTCAACCAGTAGCCTGGTTGAGGGTCCATAGGAATAGGATTAGGCATGGGGAGGTGTGTATGCAGGCATAAAAATCTTATTCTGATAGCAAAATGCAAATAATTGATTTAGCAAGTAGTGATTGAACGGTAATGGATGTTTTTGTGGTGTAATAACAACCTTGGCTTTGTATATTAGTGTAACACGGGCTATTTTTAGTTTTGCTGGGAAGATACCTTGCACTAAGGACAGATTGCAGAGTGGAATAAGCATATCCTCTGCACAGGTTTTAAAGATACACCATTTAAAGCCATCGATGCCGGCACTTTTTGTTGGGTTGAACGTGTTTAAAATGTTAAGAATTTCTTCTGTATCAGTAGGATGGCTGAAGAAAGATGACTGATAGCTGCCTTATGAGGTAGTCGGTAAAATCGCTGTTAGAAGTTGAAAGAATTTTATTTGAAAGTTCTGGGCCTATATTGACAAAATAATCATTAAATCCATTAGCAATTTCGAGTTTGTCTGTAATGAGATTGTTATTGCTGAGAAATTGTGCTTGCTGCACTTTGTTTGTCTTATTTAAGTGATTTGATAATTTTCCATGTCTCTTTTATGTCATTTTTTTACTGCTCAAATTTACTATGGTAATATGTTTTCTTAGCTGTTTTTATTATTTGATCTAGTTTATTTCGGTATTTTTTGCCAGTCTCTGATAGGCCATATGCCGGGAGTGTACTCTACCAGTAGCCTGGTCGAGGGTGTGATGAAGTGGTATAGGCATATGGAAGCATGTAAGCAAGTATAACAAGGCAAATCAATAAATTGATGTATGCTCCCCGAAGGCATACTCTGCAGAGAAACTGAATGGATAACCCCGAAGGCATATGCTTCAGGCAAAGGTTTGGAAATTTGCTTGGCACCATACGAAAAATACATATAAAAACTATGTTCAAAATGAACAGAGATATTTTCTGTAATAATCAATACCAAGTTTGGTGACCATATGTGAAAAAGCCTTGAAACTATGCCCCGGACAAACATTTTCTGTTATATTCAGTCGACCATGAAAAGTAGGTCAGCATGAGCTACTTTTCATACTGTGCACACGTTTCCCTAAGATGCATCCACATACCAAGTTTGGTGACCATATGTGCAGAAGTCTTGAAACTATGGCATGGACAAACTTATATATGGTGAAGGATGGACGGACGGACGAACGGACAAAGCGGCGACTATATGGTCCCGTGAAGTTTTTGTCGGGGAGCATAAAAATCTTATTCTGCTGGCTAAATGCAGAGTAGTTGATTTAGCAAGTAGTAATTGAACGGTATAAATGTTTTTGTGGTGTAATAACAACTGTTGTTGTCTTACAAGAACTGTTTAACACACACACATACCTTCAGAATTAAACAGTTAAACAGCAGATACCCTATTTGGCTGTTTCATTCCATCTGTTGCATATATTAAAAATATGTGGAAGCAGAATTTTGTGGTTTGTATGCTGAGCATATATGATATCCCTGTAATAGACAAGTAATAGGCTATTACCTATTACTTTTCTATCTATTACAATCACTATTACTATTACATTGTAAAATTAGCAATCTATTTCTATTACTATTACATGAAAATCGCTGTAATAGCCTATTACTATTACATATTACTCTTACCCCCTCCCAGATGCTCATGCAACACATTAATAATCCAACAACAAATCATAACAAATCACACACTGATTATCAAACAAGTAAAATTGTCGACTCAATGAAATAAACAAATCAAGAGAATATTCTCACCATATCTGACAGACATACAGACTAACGAAATTGGTGAGATGTGCTTGGTAAATGGTCCTTGTCTTGTTTTGTTAAAAACGTTATATTTCTAAAAAAGGAGGCCGCTGGTCTTTGATCCTTTAAATAGAAAGAGCAAAAAGTCGATTCAGATTTCCAACCTGCGACTTACATTCATGATGTCGTCCAATGACGAGCCGGAAAGAGAGGAGGAAGCCATACCACGAAGGTCAAGAGCCTTGACCTGGCCTAAATTGACCTCACCTGGGGAGGCAATCTCATAGCATAATTTTATGATCTCACAGATCCATCTGACAACTGTGGCCTTAGAAACTGATCTAGCCACCTCCTCTGCTTACGGAACCCATAAGTGCGAAGAATCGGATTTTTTTTTTAATTGGTACGACGTTTATAGACTTTTAAGGCCCTGACACCAGAATCTGTCCAACGGCAAAAAAGACAATAAAAATTTAAGAATAATAGGTTCGCTGAGTAATGGTTAGACTGTGTCTTCGATAAAAAATCCCTTTCTGGGATATAAAATTAGACCGTCCCCAAAATCGATGTCTGTCTTTTTCTTTGGAAAGAGAATGGATTTCGGATCTTCTCCTAGCTGGTGGGGCAGCAACAAGGAAACAGCCTTAAGATTCAATAGTTTGAGACTGATAGAACCAATTGGCTCAAAATTGTAACCTACCAAAACTTGAAGAATCAAGGCCAAATTTCAGGAAGACAAATGCTTATCCACTGGAGGACGAATATTGCCCAATCTTCTAATAAAACCATTGAGAACCCTTGATATCATCATTCAGAAAACAAGGACGAGAAGAAGCCAAAGATTTAATAGTCGACCTTTGAACAAATGCGACAGGTCGACTCCCTCCTGGAAGAGACAATGATTTCCTGAGATCTTGAAGAAAAGTTGATCTCACAGAGACCGGACTCAAAAATTCTCCAAACTAACAGGATGAAGAATTCTTGATTAGATGAAGATGTAAGCCCTTACTTAAGCGATCAGATGATACTGGGAGAAGGCTAGCAAAATCTTACCAGAAGATCGTGAAAGGCTACCAATCAGATCCTCTTAGACAAAAGGGTGCCGCTTGAAGAAATTCTTTAAACTGGTCCATTCATACTATCTTTAGAACCATTAGAATCAGGAATATTAGAAGGAACATGAAATCCAACAATCCTGTCCCGAACTGACAGTGCGATCATCGCCCAAACCTGACTGGCCGAAAGGAGAGACATGAAAGATAAGATCTGGGCAATCAGACATGTCGCAAAAAGATCTACATGGGGAAGACCCAGAAGCTTGAAAACGCTTTCGCCAACCAACCTCTTAAACTACCACTCAGAGAGTGAGAACTTGCTAGGACTGAACTACTGGTCCGCAAGAAATATCCATCTGACTGGAACATGACTGGGAACTAGAAAGATTTGGATCTAGTGACATCCCAAGAAAAGGATCTAAAATCCCCATATAAAGAAGGAAAGACCTCGTTTCTTCATCTGAAAATGAAAGAAAACCCAGTGGCATTGACTGATCGAATCGAGATCTTGATGTCTTATCACTCAATCCAACCAAAAGTGGAGAGGCTTCAGAGTGAACTAGAATGTACTGACTGCTACTAGAAGAACATCAGGAACATTAGAAAGTCTTCTCATCAACGTCACCCTGGGAATGACATTCTCGACGCTGATCATCAAGCCTAGAATATTAAGAAAAAATCTTGCCCTGACATAGAAAGAGGATGTCAGGGTGATCACTAGAGCTGGGCGGTCTGACGGTAGTACCATGAGGACCGCGGTATACCATGAACCGATACCGTGACCATTGGCATTTCCAAATACCGTGAATACCGTCCATAATGTTTGAGCAATATTTGAGAAATGTATTCATAAAATCTGACTTGGCCAAGGGTAAATAAGTGCTAATAGTGCCAAAAATACAGGCATCTCTAACTATTAGCCGAGTTTAGGTGAAAGGGTTGTTGTAAAAACAAACGTCAAGACGTAAATTACAAAATAATGACAGGCAGAAATCTATGTCAAACGTACGTCTTGAAAGTCTCACGTAGGCTTGCACGATTATCCGATATTATCGAAAATCGCGATTTTTTTTTCCAGCCACGATTTTTTACGATGTGATTTTCAAAAAATCGAAATATCGCCAAAATTTTACTGTCATGTATTCTGTCTATTTGTAGCATAGGTGTCTATTACGGTAAGCTGTTCAATTTATTTCCCAACCAACATCTCTCAGAAAGGGGTGGGATTATACTAGGAACAGGTAACAAAAGTTGAAGTTCATTCTCTAAAATTACTTTAAAAGACGAAATTAATACGAAAATTCAACGCAATTTACCGCTATAATTTCTTGCTGCCTTACTGTATACCTCAAAACCATGATCGCGGGAGTGAAATTATTACGTTGGAAGCTATAAATATTGCCTGTTTTGTAATAAGCATGGTTTATAAAATCAAAATTAGTCCAGAATTTGACATTAAATGACGTCGCGGGAATAACTAAATCACGTGATATTGCTTGCTCTCCTGTTTTTGGAGCCGAACGTGGTGCGTTCACAAATGTGATAGCTAAAGGAGATGGTATACACGCTTTAGCAAGCATGGCGAACTATCCGAGATGTTTCTGAATGCTAACTATTATTATTAACCGGGTACTCGGTAAATTCGGAGCAGATCTAAACATTAGATGTCTATGGATCTAAAGTACATTCCTAATATCACGTGATTTGTATATTTTTACAAAGACGAGATGAAATGCCAAATTTTAGGATTCATTTTCATGTAATAAACGATGATTTTAACAGATTACACAATATTTAGGTTGTCCAATATAATAATTTCACTCCCGCAATGATGGATTACATTAAGCCAATGGGTAAGGCGGCAAGAAATTATTAATTGTGTCCTATTTTCGTGTTATTAACGATCGGTCTTAGTTTAAGTCGGAGCAAAACCGATACGGCTACATAACCCACACCATGCATGCCGTCCAACTCAACCCAAGACCAATTCACCCTGTGAATTCATATACCTTTAAAATAGGCTGTATGATATATCGAAATTTCGCGATTTTTTCACCACGATATATCGCGATACCGCCTAGGACAATATCGTGCAAGCCTAGTCTCACGGTAAAATTGCTTTATTTAAAACATCTAAACTCATTCTCTGGCCGTCCGCCGGTAGTAATTACACTATAATATATTCCCTATTCCCGTTTCTATTATTTGTAATTTATTACTCCAAGCATCTTGTCACCGAACAAACACGCTAGAATAACAAAATAACATACAAACTGCGTGCTATTCAAACACAACAGCGATCTCGCAAAGACGTATCTGATTGGTTGTTCATGAACTAGACCATGGGAAAATACATTACTATGCTGAATTTATCAATGAAAATTTACTAAAATGTAATATTTGCTCGCGCCGTTTTGATCACGTGCTAATTTATTAACAACGAGCAGCGTTGAAGTCGTTATTTTTTATTTTTCTGGCTTGTTTTAAGAAATTTCTTTACGGATTAAATCCAGTTTAAGTAACGACACCTAAAAATTAGTGTTTTAGTTTTTGTAATTCATATTTCAACTGGCTACACGTCCGAAGTCGCGGAAATAGCTTTTTACACGCATTGTTCACGTGAAGCATGGCGAGTAACGAGTCTGCACATCGAGTACTCGGTAATTATCAGAAGCTTTGGAATCGGCTATATTCAATGTCGTGTTATATGTATGTGTTTAGGCCTGTTTTCGTGAGTAACAGAATATACGACTCCAACAGAAATAAATGCGTACAACACTCGCCCCGTTTAAATACTCGCGGATTTTGTCTGAACTCTGTTTATCAAAGCGCTCGACTGGCAAAATAAAACTTACCGTTTGCTGGTCGCACGCATTAATAGCAAGAACAATCCAGATTGAAAATAGTGCACCACAATGTCTCAAACAGCGGGTTATAGTTAGCGAGTCGACCACACCCTTTGACCGATATTCCCGTGAATGATATTACGTCAATAAAAATAGTGACCTAATAAAATCGTGAAACTAAACAGTCGCAATAGCCATGTTTTTCTTCTCTAAATCAGGAAGCCGATTTATTTATTTTACCTATATTTACTGTTGATTGGAGATGGAAGTGAAAAGGAAATGGAAAAAATTGTTATAATTTCGTGGCATGCCTCAAGCTCAGATGACGGTATACCGTGGTACCGCGGTATTTTTTCATGGTACCGGTACCGTCATATAAATATCAATACCGCCCAGCTCTAGTGATCACTGTAGGGCTGGGTGGTATACCGGTTTCACACCGTCTCACGGTTTTTTATGGCGACGGTTAAAAAACCATTACAAAAATTAAAAACCGAAAAACCATCCGTAAGATCGTCATTGCACAAAATCTGGTGACTGTCCTAAACTAGTTTGTTCTTGACTTGCAGTTTAATATTATCATCTAGTGTAACCATTTGCTACTAGAGACATAAAATACAGTCATCTAGAACTATTAGCCGTGGGAAAGCAAGGGTGTTGGTGAAATCCCAACAAATCGGCCGAGGATGACCCTCGGCAAATATGATTTGATTTGCCAGCAATGAATTTTACATGACGTAAGCTCTGCGGGTTCAATGTAAGATTGAATAATTTGAAAATCTAAATTTCTTTTTTGCAACAAATCATCCTTTTTTCAATTCAAGTTTGTACTATGTTTAATTAGGATTCCAAATGTGACATGATACAAAAACAACGATGCTATACAATGAACTCCCAATCCAAACAAATCACAATTTCCCTTAGATTGCGACAAACATAAAATGATCCATCACGGACTAAGACATACGAGACAAATTGCTTGAATGCCCGAGAAATGAAAACGATTAAGTCTTCTTACGTTGGAGGAGTAGTTACAAGTAAAATACACCTCTTAGCCTCTCAAATACGAGCAGGCGTAATGTGATTGGTTGTTAACAAATTCTTCCGCCGGGATATTCACTACTATCGATTTTATGAATGAAATTCGTAGTATTTTTTATCATGTGACCTTTCTGCTCGATAGGCGTTAGAATTACATCGTTTTGTTTTACTGCCAGGTCTTTTTCGTCTTCGTATATCTTCAAGTACGGAGTGTTGATTTAAGTAGATTTAAGTTAGATTCACGAATCATTGCATTTATGTTGTCAAATTATCATAATCTCTTTATTATATGACATATGAACCTCGAAAATTAGTCAAACAGATTTTTGTGAGAATTCTTGAGGCGCGATTTCCGGGAAATGACTACTCTTTAGTTACGTGCTGAATGACATTCACCCGCTTGAACGACAGTTTATTGAGGAGTATTACCAAATACCGAGTACTCAGATACAAACACATGACTTACTAGACTATACACCTGTGCAAAAGTTAAGCACCAGCAAAAACAATAGAACGTAGAAAGAAACATGATGGTACAACTAGGCTGCCATACTTTTTGTCCCCGCGTTAGCTGACATAATTCCAAGTACGAAATGCACATGCATGCATGACTTCATGCCGCTTGATGTCCGTGCGTGGCGGGAAACAGCACACGTGTTCAGTTATGTAAAAGTCCAGTTTGAGGTGTAGACCATTACATACAGATTTAGGCGACAAGATTAGGAATTTTGTGTTCATGACCGTGGTTTATTTGTACAGAGAGAATTAGCTCTTGATTGTGAACCGCTATGGCAAGACGAAGGTTAAGTGATCGTGTCAAATGGCAAATCATAGGCATGCATACCACTGGTATGTCATGCAGAGAGATTGGCAGACAGCTGAACATTAACCATACTGTAATCAGACGTTTGATTGCAAAACATGGGCAAACTAACGAGGTGAACGACAGGCCTAGATCTGGAAGACCGAAGAAGACTACTGGCCGTGATGATCGAGCCATAGTACGCCTTGTTAGGAGATCTCCATTCACCAACAGCAGAGTGCTCAGCCAGCAATGGGAAACGCGCAATAGAGTGTCAATGTCTACCGTCAAAAGGAGACTGTATGCTGCTGGCATGAAAGCTAGGAGACCTGTCAGACGTCCTCTCCTCACTACACACCACAAAGAGGAGCGTCTGAGGTGGTGCAACGAAAGAAGACACTGGAACATGAGATCCTGGAGACGGGTACACTGGTCCGATGAAAGTCGGTTCCTGCTTCATGCCACAGATGGTCGAACTCGTGTATGGCGGTCCAGACGCACGGCGTACGACCAACGTAACATCATGGAAGAAGTTCCATTTGGTGGAGGTTCCGTTATGATATGGGGGTGCATCTCATTTGATTGTAAGCTGGATCTGTTGACTGTACCTGGAACACTAAATGGACAAAGATATCAAGATTCCATACTGGATAGAGTTGTGGTCCCTCATTTTGTAAATCATGCACCTGGAACCCACCCTATATTCATGGATGACAACGCCCGACCACATCGTGCTAGAGCTGTGCATGAATACCTCCGCCAGAATGCCATCGAAACCCTACCATGGCCAGCAAGGAGCCCTGACATGAACCCTATTGAGCATATCTGGGACATTCTGGGAAACATGGTGAGAAGGAGGGATCCTCCTGTGCAGAACCTACAGGAATTAACAGACGCACTCCATCTTGAATGGCAATGAATACCACAATGGCGTATCAGTCGGTTGGTGACCAGCATGAGACGTCGTGTCCAGGCCGTCATCCAGGCACAAGGTGGATATACCCGGTATTAATAATGACAGTCTCAAACTCGTGCACAGATGTTAAACTTCGTTTTCAGACACCATTAATGACAATCTAGCCACGTGTGTCAACTGTAGGGCAATAGTTGTCAGTTGTGTCAACGTAACCATATTCAGGCCTCGTTTTCAAGTTCAAACAAAAACATACAGTGTTTCCCCACCATCATAATCAGCATTCCTCTAGTTGCATTATTACCTCTTGCACTAAGATGGATGGGTACATAAATGTTTATGCTATTGCTTTCTTCATAGCACATGAATATACCCTCGCATGTGCGTAAAAATAGGGTGGTGCTTAACTTTTGCACAGGTGTATAGATCATACTGTAGGTGGTTATGCGAACTCTAACCGTATGTGCGGTACTCTACTAGGAGCCTAGACTCGCTCTCATATCCGGGTTCCAACTTACACCATTAGATTTTACTACGCTTTCGAAAATAGTTACCTAATAACAGTGTTGGAAATCAACATTTTAGTTGTTAGTGCTATTTTCACGACATCACAAGAACCAGACTTTATTTATTTTATTTATTTTAACTACTATTTTGAGATAGATAGCATCGAAGTGAGCAGTCGTACGTAGTTACCACCCTAATTTCGTGGCAATTTATGTCAGTTGTCAAATCGCAAAATACATGTACTGTAGCTAATGAAAACGGCATATTTTCATATTTCAAATTATTTTCGATCATTCTAACCCCTTAAACCGGTATTTCGTTAATACCGGTTTAATTAGTGATACCGTCACCGGTTTTCCTTTAGGCCAAACCGCCCAGCCCTACCTTCACGGCTATATATTTAATGGTTTCAACTGAATCAAATTTGCCCAAACGTTTGCTGAATAAAGGTAGGTACAACGACATGCGCAGGGACGTCAGCAATATTGACTGGACAAACATGCAGGAACTTCCTACACCAGAAGCATGGAACCTTACTTACAACATCTTAACCACAATGCTAAATCAACACATCCCAAAAACAAACAAGTCGAGTAAACGGAAACACCTATGGCTTACTTCCAGTGCCACAAACGGTCATTTGAACGAAATATAGCAAAAGAATGCAAGAAAAACCCCAAGTCCTTTTGGAAATGTGTTAAAAGCAAAACAACTCTCAAGAAACAGTAGGCCAACTTAAATATTCAAACGATCAAGTACAAATGATATAGAAAAGGCAGAGGTTTTGAACATCTATTTTGCAAGCGTGTTAACAGAAGATAACGTAAATACAATGCCAGAAAATATCCCCAATATCACAAACATTGTTTTACCAGACATTTCTATAAGCCCAGAGAATAATGAAGCCAAACTAAAAAAACTAAACCCAAATAAAAGTCATGGACCAGACGGCATACCCATACGAATTTTGATTGAACTAGCAAAAGAGATCAGTGTACCCCTTAGCATCCTATTTAACAAATCTTTAGAGGAAGCCGTAATACCTAAGATTTGGAAAATGGCTAATGTCTGTCCGATTTATAAGAAAGGCCCAAAAGTAATCTAAGCAACTACAGACCCATCAGTCTAACTTGCTCACTTTGCAAACTTTTAGAAACATTTGTCCGTGATGCAATAATGAACCACATGGAATCAAACAACCATTTCACCAGCTGTCAACATGGCTTCAGACATAACACATCATGCAAAACACAGTTACTGGAGTACATGGAACCCAGAACATCCAATCTAGATGAAAACAAACCCATAGACGCAATATACTTAGATTTTTCCAAAGCTTTCGATACAGTACCACACAAGACTTCTAAAGAAAATGAGAATGTACGGTCTAGTAGAGCAACTAATTAACTGGACTGAAGCATTTCTAACCGATAGAAAACGGTGTGTAAAGATCAACAAAGCAACATCCGACTGGACAGCCATCACTAGTGGTGTGCCTCAAGGCAGTGTTTTGGGCCCTACACTTTTCCTTTTGTATATTAACGATCTACCCGATTCCGTAACCTGCCCTTGTAAGATCTTTGCAGATGATACAAAAACCCCCACAGACTCCCCTTGTGGGTTGGTCTGTTGTTTTATTAACCACTATAAAAACATACTTACCATTCAATCACTACTTGCTAAATCAATTATTTGCATTTTGCTATCAGAATAAGATTTTTATGCCTGCATACACACCTCCCCATGCCTAATCCTATTCCTATGGACCCTCAACCAGGCTACTGGTTGAGTCCCATCTCCAGCCTACCATCAGGTATAGACTGGCACCAGTCTATACTCACCTCATAGTGACGCTTGTCGCTAAGCGCGCTCGCGCATGCGCATTAGAGCCCGAATAGGAAACAGATTCACTTTTCTAAATTTAAATGCAAAATATTTAAAGTCTGATTCTCAAATCTTACCACGCGGGGTGGTTGAGGCCGGGTCGTAGTGATTGAATGGTAAGTATGTTTTTATAGTGGTTAATAAAACAACAGACCAACCCGCAAGGGGGCTCTGTGGGGGGTTGTTATTACACCACAAAAAACATCCATTACCGTTCACTCACTACTTGCTAAACCCGTAGGATTGAAGGAAATGTCAATTTCCCTTTCTCCGAGATCTAACAATACCCACCGTTCTGTTACTTCTGATATACAGCTGGCCTTGACAGCAGCTCTAGGATTATAGACTTAGAAAGCTTTACCGACTCCTGGGAACCGGGTACTCGGCTCCCAACTGCCGAGTACCCGTTTACCATAGAGCTCATATTGTTTGCATAGCCACCAAACAAGAGAAAACTATGGCTTGCCTCCATGGGGCTGGGAGGCTGGGTCCGTAACAGAATGGTGAGTATTGTTAGATCTCGGAGAAAGGGAAATTGACATTTCCTGCATTCTCCTTCGATCAATACTCACCATTCTGTTACTTCTGATATACACCAGATTTGATCAGTAAACCTGGTGGGAAGGGGCAAGCCATAAATATTAATTTTGCCCCTTGGAGAAAGATTTTAGACTTCAAACTTGACTAACGGAGACCTAAAAGGACCGTCAAGTTCACGGAACAGAATCACCTTCGCATCACCACCCACCTCCCTTTTTCCTCCTAAGAAAAGGGAGAGAACTCACGAACATGTATCTCGCCTGAAACACAAATATGCCAAGAGGGTTAACTGCTCCCTGCATATTCCATGTATTAGCCTGGGAATGAGCATGAATATATAAGATGAATGAACATGATACACATCCATAATACAAAAAACTCTCACTATTGAATTACCTTATGATAATTGGACTCCAGACGTACCGCCTCCAACCATTCACTGGTCCGGCCATCAGTGACACAATCTAGTTGTCATCCTCTCGCTTGACCATGCCTGCTTTAGGTTCTTTTCTTACCGAAGTGAAAAAAGGGTGAAGAGCAGTGTGGTCACTAACTATCATTTCAAAACAGCTAAAGCGAGTGGATTGGCTGAGTCTGACACATCCCTCATATAGTAATCCGTAAATGAGGACTCACAGTGCCATTGTGCAACGGCCATGATGTCCTCTAACGGAACACCATTGTAAAGGGCGGTCGAGGCGGCTATTCCTCTGACAACGTGTGCCCTTACGCCTTGCACCTGGTGCCCAGTCGCCATCTCGTGAGTAGTCTGAATGCATTCGACCACCCAACGAGAGATAGTATCCATGGATGCGGCGCCATAAGGCTTTTTATGGCAGATCCACAGATGTCTATCGTTCGACCGTAACGAGTCAGTCCGTTTCTTGTACTTAGTCAAAGCACGGACCGGGCACCAGACACTGGCATCACGATCAAACCTAGTTAACTTCAGTATAATGATCGGTTTGCCGGGATATCTCAAAGATTGGTTCTTTGACATAAACTCTGCTCTTGGCAGAAGACGCAGACCTTCTCCAGAAACAATAAATCGGTTCCTCTCTGCCGAAAGCGCATGGCTCTCACTGCGCCTTCTAGCTGAGGAAGCTAGTCAAATGCTTTAGACTAGCCGAACGCAATGGTTCGAAAGGGTGCTTGGCCAGTACATTAAGCACTAAAGATAGACTCCAGGCTGGAATGACTACCGGTTGTCTCGGTCGGAGATTGCTCATTCCCTTCAACATCACATTTAACTGGGCCACCTCTGGACTATCCCTGTTGGCTATACAAGGGATAACTGATGCCAAAGCTGACTTGTATCCAGCAACTGTAACGGGAGCTAGTCCTGAAAAGAACAGCTCACAGAGAAAGTCTGCTATTTGCTGAATAGTGGATTGAAAGGTATCAATACCCTTTTCTTCACACCAGTCTGCAAATCTGTTAACCGTGTTGTTATATGACTTGAAGGTTGACCTCCGTCTCGCAGCCGCGATGAAATCAGCAGCCTGTCGAGAAAAGCCTTCCGACGTGGAACGTTGTTTGATAACATCCACGCAGTCAATTTGAACATTTCGGGACGCTCGTGTAGGAAGCGTCCCTTGGCCTGGGAGATTATGTTCGGAATCTCGGGCAACTGCACAGGATTTTCCACCAACAGATCTAGAAGATCCGTGAACCACGCCCTGCTCGGCTAATACGGCGCTATTAGCAGGACCAGACACGGTTCCTCCCTGACCTTCACCAATACCTTCGGTAGAGGAATGGTGGGTGGGTATGCGTAAGCGTGCATCCATCTCCAGTTTATCGCCAGAGCGTCTGTATCGACGGCATTTGGATCTGGAATCGGCGAGACATATGTCATGATTTGAGCATTTTCCTTTGTGGCGAACAAGTCCACATTGGGTTTGCCCCAATGCTCGAAGATCCGTCGCAGAACCGGAGGGTTGAGGGACCATTCTGTTAGCAGAATTCTCTGTCTGCGAGACAAAGCATCCGCCAGAATGTTCAATCGGCCAGGAATATGAGCTGCTTTCAAAACAACCGAGTAATTCCTGCACCATTGAATCAAGTGCCACACTCTGATACACAGAGTGGGCGACCTGGTCCCGCCTTGGCGATTTATATATGATACTACTGTCGAATTGTCCGACCGTATCAATATCACCTTGCCCCTGATCATCGGAAGGAACTCTTCCAACGCCAGTTCCATTGCCATCATTTCCAACAGATTGATATGCAGCTGACTCTCCGGGAGAGTCCATGTGCCCGAGACCTGGTGTTCTCCCAGGCAGGCACCCCACCCCTCCAGCGATTCATCCATGTACACGGACAGCTGGGGGTGGGGTAGGTGCAGCGAAATCCCTACTAGGAGATTCTGACGCTCCTTCCACCATACAAGATGCGACATTATCGGCTCCAAAACTGGTACCAGTTTTGACAGGGGTTCTGTTCTCTGTTTCCACAGAGACATCAGATACAACTGGATAGGCCTTCGCATTAGAGCAGCGTACGGGATAACCTGCTCCATGGAGACCATCATGCCCAGCATCTGAAGGAACCGCCTCGCCTGAATGTGGTTTCCCACTCGAAAACTCTTGAGGATGGCTAACAGAGACACCACTCTCGGCTCTGACGGGTACACCCTGCCCTCCTCGAGATCGAATCGCATCCCCAAATAAACGAAATGTTGAGTGGGCGTCAACTCGGATTTCTCCTCGTTGACTATCCAGCCTAGATCTGAAAGTAACCTCAGAGTCAGAGCAGTATCCACGTTCAACCTGGCTGCCGAGTCTGCCTTGATCAGCCAGTCATCTATGTAGGTGTGTAGCGCCACGTTCTCTTTTCTGAGAAATGCTGTCACCGCAAGGACCACTCTTGTGAAGACCCTCGGAGCTGTCGACAGGCCAAATGGGAGAACAATAAACTCCCATACTTGATTCTGAAACGCAAATCTCAGAAACCTGTGACAACTCCTGTTCATCGGAATGTGGAAATATGCATCTTTCAGATCGATCGATATACACCACATTCCTTTCCTCAATCCCGCCATTACCGACCTCGGCGTTTCCATCTGGAACCGAGGCGTATGGATAAACCAATTTAATGGCCTGAGATTGAGTATGGGTCTCCATCCCCCTGTGCTCTTGGGGACAAGGAACATGTTTGAATAGAAGCCTGGAGTGTTCCGGTTTGCTGGTTTTATTGCTCCCTTCAGAAGCAAACCCGACACTTCCTTTTGAACGGCTTCTAACTTGTCTGGCTCCCTTGGTACGGGTGTCCAGACAGGTGCCAAGGACAGATTTTGTGGTGGAAAGTCCCACCACTCCGGCATGTAACCCTGGGATAACCATCCCAGGACCAGACTGTCTGACGTCACACCTCGCCAGGCCTCGACGAAACGCATGAGCCTTCCACCCACCATAGATGCCTCGACGTCTAACGGGGTTGTCCGGCTCGTAGTCCGCTCCCCCCTCTTTCTTAACGAGAGAGAGAGAACCATTTCGTTCTAGGCACGACGGGTATAACTGGCACCGCTGTTCCTGTCGCACAGGCGTGGTCCAGACGGATATGAAGGGAGCTCTCGTACGCTCAGGTACGATCCGGCCCCTTCTGTCCGCCCTTTGAGGACTTACCCTTCCCCTTGCCCTTCCCGCCTCTAGGGCGGTCAGGAGCAAACTTGGGGAGGGTAGGCGCCTCTACAACCTTCCTGGCTTTCTTCGCCGGCGGCGGCTGAGAAAAGCCAGCTGAAGCAGAAGTCGCAACAGGCTTAGCTTTCGCCTTGCCCTTATGCTTCTTCTGCTTCTTTGAAGGTTGTCCCGCTAGCGGTTTACCTACAGCCCCTAGTGCGTGCGCTTGCCGCACTAGCTCTAGCTGCAGGTTGACCGCTAACCGATTCTGCGCGATACTGGCTGTATCCTCTAAGATGGCCCGCGCCTGGCCACCGAAGATGCTAGGCCCTGTCAGGGGCGTCCCAAGAAGACGCTCCCTGACTGCCGTAGCCGGACGCATATGGTCAATGACCATTTGCCTCCTGGATTTAGTCACTCGCGCTTGCACCCTTGCCAATGCGTCCATAGACAGCACCAGGCCGTCATTTACGCACGAAAGCGCCACAGGTGGCACAGGGTGGCCTGCCCCCGCTTCAGCCCACACCGACTGAAGGAGACGATACGAGTGGTTGACAGCGCTCATAGCTGCCCTCACACCCTCATCGCATAGGGACAGGACTTCCTCTTGGTGTACCTGAGCCGTGTCCACAAGTGCCGGACCGGGGCCACCCGCCCCGGCACTCTGAATGCCCAGTACCCATCGGTCATCCTCGGTGACCGACGGGACTACACCATATCTGTCGTATTCCCCCCGCGGAATACGACATCTTGCCCGCACCTCCCTGGAGGACGCAGGGAGCTGACCCTTGGTCATAAGTTGTTTGCTATAAATAGCCTCCAACAATTCTATGAACCGTGGATCCAGTCCCACCGACTGGATCCGGGCCGCGGGCAAAATCCCCGTCCTGATCGACGCACGGGGCGCATCTTCATCGGCCGTGGCCGAAACCATAGACGGGTCAACCCTGGCTAGCCATGCCACAGCCTCTGACCAATCTATCCTGGCGGACGGCTCCCACACCTGACGGACCGGCCACCGCTACTGGACCACCCGGAGGTGGCCGCAGAGAAACAGAATCCGTCTGGCCGGAGCCAGACGGGACTGCCAGGGGTCCATCTGACGTGGAGCACCCCCACCGGCCGAACCGGGCGCTCCACGATTTACTCTCGGACCGCCTGACCCCGCCAAGTCCTTCTGGGCAAGGAACTTAACCATCATATCCACGGACCACACTGCGCACACATTACACATATGGTCTAGGTTACAGGGCGAACACCTAAAGCAGATATGGTCTTTAAATACGACTCGTACAAATTTATGGCACTCGTCACATGATGGCGGGGTTGGCTTGGCCTATAAAATAAGCACAAACCTACAATTACAAGCGGAACGAGACCCTGATGGAAGGCAGACAATTAATTTTCAAATAATTTGACTCATAAATTAACCGTATCCCTCCCGCACCCCACCCCGCCACGTTACAACAAAGATCGCATTGATTATGACGACAAGAACGAAGCGGCCATAAAAACACACCCATATTAGATCCTCCAGGATGTGTAACGGCTCCAGGAATCATATCGCATAGCATTCGGGGTATATTTACCAATCAATATAAATTATACTCCCTAACGAAAGCCAAACGATATGTGAAGAAAACAACAAAATGTATAACAAACTGCTGTATCACACGGTAAAACCGCAGACCACGCATCTACTCAAGAATTTTGAAACCACCGATCATTGCAAACCGATCGTGATCGCACGTAAACTTGAACATTCTAAAGTTTCCGGTACCATTTTTAGTACGCAGCACCCAGAACGAGATGCGCGAATTAATGAAAATTTTTCTTCACATAAACATCCGAGCGAACCGGGTGTGACGTCACCCACTCGGATCCTACGGAGAACGATGTCAGCCGATATTCGTGTTAGAAATACCGTAGCAAACACCTATTTTCATATCTGCCGAACGCCTGTTGGGGTTAAAGAAGGCGATCGTCTGGCATATATCGTTGTTAGCACACGTCCCAGATTCTCTTGGGTCAGAAATCAGGACATGCGACACAGCGAAATTTAGAGACCTAAGTCTTTTAACTATGGATAATAAAGAATGATACAACCTGGTTTTCATCGGCGGTATTCTCCATAGTATCCAGTTAAATCCTCAAGAACGCACAAACTATCACTTCACAGACAAAGACTTAGATTTCTTTAACAAAAGACACTAAAAATCTTCCCCTGCAAAAAGCATGTATTGCTCTTGTTGCTATGCAAACAAGAATGAGCTCTATGGTAAACGGGTACTCGGCAGTTGGGAGCCGAGTACCCGGTTCCCAGGAGTCGGTAAAGCTTTCTAAGTCTATAATCCTAGAGCCGCTGTCAAGGCCAGATGTATATCAGAAGTAACAGAATGGTGAGTATTGATCGAAGGAGAACTGAGCATTCAGAGAGGCCGCGAACAGCTCTACTAAAGGACAATCCATAAGACTAAACCTCATTCCTCCTTCTAAAAACGAAAGAAAAACCCCATGGCAATGACTGAACGAATCGAGATTTAGAAGCCTAACAGACAATCCAACCAATGCACAGAAGCCTGGATCTACTTTCCAATGAATAGCCTCTTCTCTAGACTCCTTGCCAATCATAGACAAACAACAACCCCTCTAAAGCTAATAGCTTCTAATAATAAGGAAAAGAAGACCATTTTGGAAGAAGAGACTACATAGAAGGATTTTAGATCCAAGAATATCTAGCCCCTTTTAATAAGGCCTCCCTTAAAGAAGTGTCAAACTTACTATATGCTAAAGAGGACTGCTCATAGAAAACACCTAGATTACATATGCCAAAAATCCTGGGCTATATCATAATGCTTAGTCCTCACTAAATAGGTAACTCACGTTTATTATGGATATTTTAATAATACCGCTTACTCTGAATGGAGACCAAAAAGGGTCATATCAGTATAGCCTAACTTATTAATAATGCTAAAGACTCTGCAAAAATTATAGATAATATTATTTACAGAGATTTAACCAGAGATTGTGGCAAACCAAAACCCCATAGTAAGTCTATGGGAGTGCTTATAGTCAAGATATAGCCAAATCATGTGCCCGAGATCTACATGAACTACGGGAAAGTTACTAGTGATGACCGTCATCACAATTCTATGAAAAGAATACATGACAAGGTCCTGATAAGAGAACTATGGCCAACATTAGACTATCTAATTAAACCATCGTATAACAATGGAGATTTAATAAAATTTTGTATTGAATACATCAACGGTTGCCTAGCCGCTCGGGCTTCCTGATAAATAAGATCTCCTAAACAATTCGATATTTATGCCAAGAGGCAGAAACTTAAAAGATTTTACTAAATTTATTGATTCTTATATTTATAGTCTTAGCATCAATAATTTCATCTTTGTACTAACAAATGACATTGTGTTAGAAATCCCAAAGAAAGGAAAGATTGAACACTGATACTAGATATTAACTGATTGAATACTGAATTTTGCAGACGACATATTACAACTGTAATATCTGTGGACTTGCAAAGATTTAGAAAACAGTTTGACCGAAAATAGTTGGTGGATGCTTAAATCCAAAGATTCTTGTCCGCTCTTCCCCCCTCCAACGCAACCCCAACCCCACTCCAACCGACCCGCCGCCAGCCCCCAGACAATCTCAACGAGCAAAAACCCAATAATCACCGAATAGTCCGGGAATAATCCGACAGAAAATTGCCGGTGGCATCACCAACAACCCTCAGCCAAACTGCACCCAAAATACCCAGCAAATCCTGAGCCCCGCCCCCCGACCCACCATCCAACGGCCCGCAGCAACCCAGTCAAACTAGAGCAAAAATTACGCTATAAAAGGAAAAACAAAATCTGGAAAAAATGAAAACAAAACGAACTCACCGAAACTATGTCAACGCAGAAGAAGAATCCGACTCATATTCCTCCTTCCTGCCCCCTTATCCGATTGATTATCTTTTCTAAGAGAATAATGTACTTGTAGACATTATCCTGTACTCATAATGATCCTATGAAACCTCTACTGAATCTAATTCTTTTCAGCGACTGACAAAATTATACTACGATTTACTTAAAAATCAGGGTTATCCCATCCACAAATAAACTCCCTTTGGTTAAATAAATATGTCAACCTGCCGACATCAGAGGTAAAAGGAGCGAGAAAAAAGGCTGAATGCCCGAAGACAACTGGCCATCTAAAGTTGGATGAAAGCAAAAATTGTATCTCGAAATAATGCGTAAAATACACACTGACTTATCGGCTGATGAAATGCGCATATAAAATAATCTGCAACAAAATCCCATACGGTAACCAGTCAGGAGAGTCTTTACTTACGTTGAAAATTGTCCCTGATAAACGAATAAATGTCTGAATAGACTACAATTCCAAGAGAGACTACAAGACTGGCAATGCCTTGGTATGAATATTTTCAGCCATTAAACATTCCCAATATTAAACAAATAAGGAAATAAGACTATTTCTTAGGCAAGAAGATGACTAGATTCTAGGAAAGCGGATGTGGAAAAAGGGAAACGGAAATGCATAAACCGGAAGTATACTACCGGACACTGATCAAAATCCTACAACCTGGATGTACAAAATTACCGGAAGAGGAAGCTGAAAAACTGCAAATGGATGAACAATGAAATCACGGGTAAAACCGGAAATGACCCTATCCCCGGCTGTACGAAATCCGGATGTGGAAAAAAGGAAAAGGAAATGGATAAAACCGGATGTAGACTACCGGAAACTGATCAAGATCCTCCAACCCTGCTGTACAGAATAACCGGAAGAGGAAACTGAAAAAATGGAACCGGAAATTGATGAACAATGCAATGCCGGGTCCAACAGACCCAGATATGCATTCTTCCGGAAGCTCTCCTGAAACCGGAAATGTAAATCTATCCAGGTCTGGACGACCCGGAAGTACACCCCTAATACCGGAAGCGGAAATGTACTGACTATCGTCCAAACTGGAAACGGAAATGCCTCTGCCGGAATTCGAAAATAAAAGGAGTCCTCAGACGCCGGATATCCGGAATGTCCGGAAGCGCTAATAGAACCAGAAACGGAAGTAGGTACCAGATCTCTAGGACCCGGATGTCCTACCTAACCGGAAGACAGACCGGAAGTGGCCGAATGGAAGTGGTAACCGGATCTTACCGACCTGGATTACCCACTAAACCGGAAGTCCTACCGGAAACAGAAACCACCGAAAAAGGAACCGGATCTTGAAGACCCGGATGTCTTGCTAGACCGGAAGTTCGGACGGAAAAAGACTGAGATGCGGAAAAACGGAAGTAAACCCGAGTCCACCACAACGGAACTTAACGACCGGAACCACCGTAAAACTGGCATTCTCATAAGGACTGACATATAGACGCCGGTTTCAGCCGACGCCACCACGGCTTGAGGGCTATGCCCGTCACCCTCAAGTCTTATGTGGATTTTATCTGGTGCACTGCATCGAGCACACCTTCAAGAGCTTGGATGCGCTTGACTTCTGCTTTGGTGACACAAACCTGCATCGAGGTTAGAGGGGCCGACATTCCCCATTTGCGGGAACGCCCGCTAGCCTTCGGGTTATCCTCCCAACTTGAAGAACTTTCTTGCTTATTTGGCCTCCTTAATAACAGAAGATATTTGCTCATCGAGAGATTTAGTCAGCACCGAGGCAAAATATTCGAACCTCGCAAAAAGCGCCAACCCGGCGTCAGAATTTCCCAACGAGTTTCCCCCCTCCGTTGCTACCGATAAAGGAACCGAAGATTGAGCAAAGGAAACAGCCTTTGCCTTGCTAGCAACGAGGAAAGGGACGGACGACCAGAGGGCAGCGATTGTGACAGACAAATCTTTAAAAATCAAATCAAAATGCTTTTGCTACCGAAACCGGCCACCCTTTACAAATTCCACACATAGAATTGGGTGTACCGGATGTACACTTCGCACAGATGGGCCCAGCGAACTCGATAGAGTGATGACGATCACATTTTGACGATGAACACTTTGCCTTATCTGACAATTCGTTACAGGCTCTAGAAATGGACTGGACATTATTAATGATGATGATGAAGTAAGGATAGGCATAATAATCAAGATACCACGAAGCAAAACGATCTTCGCGAAAACCGGTAATATATAAAATTCGTCTATAAGATACCATATAAACACAATTATACTTCCTAGACGTAACTTAGGGAGGATTGACTTCATATTGGGCATATTCTTCCGAGATATAAAGTCAAAAGGTATCACTGACACAGCGCAAAACACAAAAACTTATACAAATATTTTTAGACAACTATTCTGCCTGCAGAATAATTTAAAAGTGAATCTGTTTCCTATTCGGGCTCTAATGCGCATGCGCGAGCGCGCTTAGCGACAAGCGTCACTATGAGGTGAGTATAGACTGGTGCCAGTCTATACCTGATGGTAGGCTGGAGATGGGACTCAACCAGTAGCCTGGTTGAGGGTCCATAGGAATAGGATTAGGCATGGGGAGGTGTGTATGCAGGCATAAAAATCTTATTCTGATAGCAAAATGCAAATAATTGATTTAGCAAGTAGTGATTGAACGGTAATGGATGTTTTTGTGGTGTAATAACAACTGTTTGGTAACCCTAACACCGTGAACCTTCAAGACAATATAGATAATGTATGTAATTGGTCTCAGATTTGGCAGCTACACTTTACTACAGACAAAACACATGTAATACATTTTGTTTCAAATAATCCTAGGACCCAGTATTATATGACGGACACTACACGCCAGTCACAAACCATTAAAATCATACCGTCCACAAGTCCCCTGTTTAAGACTATATGCTTGGCCTCAACGTGGCGCCGGGGTGTAACCCACTGGGTGTCAATCCAGACATTTGGAGGGGGCTAACCAGAGCATTATGCACAACGCAAATGAATGACACTTGGAGATCGAATCAAACGAAATGGTGCTCGCCCTGTGAGGATCTGCCAGGCAGGTGCAGCACCGGGCTCCACGCCTCGAAGGAGCCCACCCTCAGCTACTGGAGGTCCCATCAACTTGTCTTGTGGAGGCAGGAGACGAGGATGGAGAGCTACTGGCCAACCGAAAGAGAAGACCAAACCCAAAGAGAACCCCAGTATCAACATCATGCACTGGAACGCAGAAGGGGTTACCAACAAGAAATCAGAGCTCGAACAGTTCCTGTACGAAAACAACATTGATATCTGCTGCATCCAAGAGACACACCTGCAAGAAGGAAAATCATTTAAGATCAGAGGTTACCAGATTTTCCGGTGTGATCGAAGAGGAAGAAAGAAAGGCGGGGTGATCACCTTGGTCCGAAACAGCGTGAACGCCAGCCAGATCAAACCCTTTATGGAAGAGGCAGAATATATCAAGATCAAGGTAACAACCAGCAACTCTGTGATTGACATTGTCAATTATTACTGCCCTAATGACAAGAATCTCTCACTTGACACAATCCAGGTACCGGACTGCCACTTCCTCATTGCGGGAGACTTTAATAGCCAGTCTCAAAGCTGGGGATACAGAACACTTGATAAACGAGGAGAAGACATTGAAGCATGGCAAGATGAAAAGCACCTTTTACTTGTCAACGGACTTGGCATTTTGTACAGAAGACATTTACAGAAACCTCAGTAGAGTGGTCGGATCGCAGTTAGGAGGAAGCGACTACCGCCCAGTCCTCCTCTCTCTTTCTAGAAGTATTTCAACAAGTTCACCTCAACATCCAAGGTGGAACTACAAAAAGGCAAATTGGAGTCTGTTCGGCATTCGTTCCAATGAGCTTACCCAAAATATAGCAGTAGAAGGGAGAAACATCAACAATGCGGTCAAGGAATTTAATTCAAGTATCCTCATCGCTGCCAACAAAACGATTCCTCGAGGGTTCAGGAAAAACTACCGCCCCTACTGGACAACAGAACTGCAAGCAGCACATGATAAACTAGACAAGGCCAGAGAAGATGCAGAGGGTAATCCCTGTCATGAGAACCACTTCACACTACAACAAACTAAAGCCAGGTATCTAAAGACCAAGCTGGAGGCCAAAAGAAGAAGCTGGAGGGAAAAGACGGCAGGGTTTAATTTAGAGAGAGACACAACAAAGCTATGGAGACTGACTAAAGCACTGAATGATGAGGGTGTCGGGGAGAGAAGATTACTCTTGAAGAAGATGGACAAACACTGTCAGGAAAGATGGCTGCAGATGCCTTTGTGAAGGCATATGCAAAAGAAAGCAACATTTCTATACCACGAATGCGTCAAAAAGAGGTTAGAAAAGAGCAAAAGGAAAGAACAGACACCAACACTCACGATGCAATGAAAGTTGACATTAGTTTAGCAGAACTGAAGAAGTCTATCCGCCAATTGAAGAAGAAGAAATCTCCCGAGCCAGATGGCATTACGAATGAAATGATCCAACACCTTGGTAATGCATCTCTCCGCAAGTTGCTAGATATCTTTAATCTCAGTTGGACCAATGGAGAGGTTCCTCAGTGCTGGAAGGCAGCCAGAATGACTCCTATTCTGAAAAAAGGGAAGAACAAGACGAAAGTGCTGAGCCACCGTCCTATCAGTCTTACAAGCTGCATATGCAAGACCATGGAGCGCATCGTCAACCAGCGGTTGCAGTGGTACCTGGAGTCGGAGAACACTATAGTTTCAGAGCAGGCTGGCTTCAGAAGATACAGGAGCACAGAAGATCAAACAACACATCTTGCACAGACCATAGAGGACACTTTTCAAGCCAAGAAGGTGATGCTAGCTGCCTTTATTGATCTGCAGAAGGCATTTGACAAGGTGTGGAAGGATGGCCTCCTCGTGAAGCTCCGGCGCACAGGCATCGGTGGCAACATGTTCCGATGGACCAAGTCATACCTACACAATCGCAGAGCTAGGGTGCTGGTGGATGGACAATCTGGACAGAATGTATTGCTGAGACAAGGGGTACCACAAGGAGGAGTATTATCACCAACTCTGTTCATACTCTTCATTAATGATATTGTAGCAGAGCTGCCCAATGGGATCCAAGCAGCCCTCTATGCAGATGACCTCGTACTCTGGTGCTCCGAGGAGTACACAACGACTGCCACGTACAGAATGCAGCTCGCCTTGGACAGAATTACAGCTTGGGCCAATCGCTGGTGTATTACCATAAACAAAGAAAAATCATCAGCCATGCTATTCTCACTGTCCACCAAAACCAAGGTTGGCAATCTGACACTGGGCGGTACTCCACTCGAGTACGAGGACCAGCAGACATACCTGGGAGTCACCTATGACAGAAGATTAACATGGAAGGAGCACATCCAGAATGCAGAGGCAAGGGCCAGAAGAAAGCTAAACATCATGAGGAAGCTGGCAGGAACAAAGTGGGGTGCCAATGAAAGGATCCTCAAGACCATCTACCTAGGTGCCGTACGACCACACCTTGAGTATGGATCCAGCTCATGGATGACAGCAGCTAAATCTCATCAACAGAACCTCGACAGAGTACAAAACCAGGCACTGCGCATCATCACTGGTGGAATGAGATCAACACCAATAGAAAAAATGGAGCAGACAGCAGGCATCCCCCCACTTAGTAAAGGAAGGGAATGCAAAGCACTGATCCAAGCTGCAAAGTTCAAATCGTTCAGCAATCACCCGATGAAGATCAGGCAAGCACAGCTGTCATCAGGAAGACTTCAGGTTTTGTGAAAGAGACAAAAGCACTTCAAAGGAAACACCAAGAAATGTTGCCAGCACAAATAGAAGACCCAAACCACACCCTTGATCCTCCACCCTGGGAAACCAAACTAGAGAGCATAGCTATTCGCACCACAGTACCTCATCTCACAACCAAAGATGAACACAGTGATGTGAGCAAGAAGGCCCTGACCCTAGCCATGCTGGAAGAAATGTACCCTCAGGAGACATGGATAAGGATCTACACAGATGGATCAGCCAAAGATGCAATTAGGAGCGGAGGTGCCGGACTGCACATACAGTATCCAAACGGACAACATGAGTCAGCTGCAATACTGACAGGCAAACACTGCACAAACTACAGAGCTGAAGTCGAAGCACTGGTCCATGCAGCTAATACCATCAGCAGAACAGCAGACCCTATTGCACAGATTGTCTTTTTATCTGATGCCCGCTCCGTCCTTGAGGCTATCACCAAAGGTAAGCTGCCACAACTTGAAGAAGCACTACAAACCATCAAATGCTTTCGGATAGCATTGCAGTGGATCCCCTCACACTGTGGAGTACAAGGAAATGAGGAAGCAGACAAGATGGCAAAGGTGGGTGCAGAAGAGAATCAGACAGAAAACATGGTTACGCATACAGAGATGAAGACTATCATCAAGTCACTCTATAGAACACCTCAATCAGAAGATGCCTACCATCATCTCTCGAGGCCAGAGCAAGTGACCATTTTTCGTCTCAGAACTGGACTTAATAGACTAAACCAACACATGTGCAGGTGGTTCCACCTTACGACATCGCCCGCTTGTCCTTGTGGAGAAGCAGAACAGACCACAGAGCACATATTTCAATGTTGCTGCACGTATCAGCTGCTGAGAGAAGAGATCTGGCCTTTGTCAACCTCCTTTCTTGAAAAGCTGTATGGGCCTGTGGAAGAACTGCAGAAAACCACAGATTTCATCTTGAGAACGGCTCTCCAAGTGTGATACCAGCGATCGAAAAGAAGAAGAAGATACCATCCACAAGTGAAAAAGATCTTGGAGCACACATAGATGAGAACCTCTCCTTCGATACCCATATAAATGCAACTGTATCAAAGGCTAACAGCATAGTTGGTCTAATTAACAGAACCCTCAATTACATAGATGAAAAGACGCTTACCCGGTTATTCAAATCACTAGTCTGCCCAATTTTGGAATACTGTAACTGCATATGGTCTCCTCATTTTACAGGGCTATCTTGTATAATCGAATGTGTCCTGCGCAGAGCCACAAAATTGTTCCCCATTCCAGAAACTACTGCTACACAGACAGGTTAACGGCTTTGAACCTCATGTCACTAAAATACAGAAGGCTTAGAGGAGACTTAATCGAAACATACAAATTTATCCATGTTGTTTACTACATTGACAAAAACACATTCTTTGACTGATCAAGTAACACACGTACTAGAGGTCACACATTCAAGACCAACACTAAACACAGCAGAAAAGAAATTCGTAGGCATTTTTTCCCGATCCAAATTATTATCTCATGGAACTCACTCCCTTCTGTTGTGGTCGAGGCACCACCACTCAGCGTGTTTAAATTAAAACTAGATATATGCACCTAAATGACATACTATACGATCATGACATAGCCAACTAATAGATATATAATAATAAGACAATCTAGAAATATACCCAAATGCTAGGCCCAGAAGGGTGTAACCATGAGCGTAGGTGGCCCACCGCAGCTGATGCGGGGATAACCCATCTGCCCGATAGCACCTCCCAAAGTCAACCAGGGTCCTGATTAATGTCAATGAATAATGCCAACCAAACAAATAAACAAAATAACAAGCAAAGGGCTTATGCCTCATAAAATGATGGTGATGAAAGTAAAAAGTAAGCGCCAAGCATTCGACCGGTTTAGAAAGACACGTGATGAAACTCACTATAATGAATATGCAAAGTACAGAAACCAGCTAAAATGGGAAGTAAGGAAAGCAAAGCAGAATTTTGAAAGAGACATCGCTAGGAAGTCCAAAATTAATCCCAAAGCATTCTTTAGCTACGTAAATTCATAGTTAAAAACATCATCAGGTATCGCAGATTTGAAAGGTGAAGATGGTACAATTATCAGAACGGATGCAGAAAAGGCAGAAGAACTCAACATCTACTTTGCCAGTGTATTTACACGTGAAAACCTAACCACAATATCCCCAGCTCAACAGTAGAGATCCTAGCAGTAAATTAAGCAATTTCACCATCAAGGAAGAGGATATCAAGAAAAGGTTGGAAAGCCTGCTAGTGTCAAATTTACGCGATAGAACTCTCCCATAGGAATGGAAAAATGGTCAAGTAACCCCTATTTTCAAGAAAGGCAGTAAATCATCAGCCAGCAATTACAGACCTGTAAGCCTGACTTCAGTTGTATGTAAAGTCATGGAGCTGTTCATTAGAGATAAGCTCATTAATCATATGTCAAACTTTATTTCCGACTGTCAGCATGGCTTCCTAAGTGGAAGATCCTGTATCACACAATTGTTAGAAACCTTAGATTATTGTATTGACATCGTAGATCAAGGAGGAGCAGTCGACGTAATATACCTTGACTTTGCCAAAGCGTTTGATACCGTCCCACACCAGAGATTTCTTAGAAAATTAAAGAGCTACGGCGTCAGTGGAGATGCCTTGGGCTGGATTCAAGACTTTTTGAGTAACAGAAGGCAGAAGGTTGTCGTTAACGGCTCTAACTCAAATTGGGCTCCAGTCCTCAGCGGGCTCCCACAAGGCAGTGTGCTGGGACCAGCATTATTCGTCTGCTACATTAATGACATGCCCGAAGTAGTAAGCAGTATGACAAAGCTCTTTGCAGATGATACTAAGCTCTACTCAAAGATAGCTTCAGAAGAGGACCATCAGCAGCTACAGACAGATCTCAACAATCTAAAAGACTGGGCAAATACTTGGCAACTATGCTTTAACGCATCCAAGTTCAAAACCATGCACTTGGGTAGATGCAATAAGAAACAGCCTTACAGCATGAATGAAAATGGTCAAAGCATAACACTTGGCGAAACAATCTGTGAAAAAGATCTGGGTGTTTTTGTTGACAATGGACTGAAGTTTACCAGCCATGCAGAGACAGCAGTGAACAAAATCGTTGAGATGATTAGAAGATCGTTCGACTTCCTAGATCCAGTCACATTTGTACTACTCTTCAAAAGCCTTGTATGACCCCACCTAGAATACGGAAACGTGGTATGGACTCTACTGTACAAAAAAGACGTGCTGTTACTTGAAAACGTCCAGCGACGAGCGACAAAGATGATCCCAGGGCTAAATGATTTGCCATATGAAGATAGACTCAGAACACTCAAACTACCAGGTCTAGTATATAGGCGGCTTCGCGGAGACCTTGTCGAGGCTTTCAAATACACGAACAATATGTACGACATCAATCGGGAGCATCTACTGCCATCAGATGTAGGTGATCGCACAAGAGGTAACAGTTACAAGCTCACCAAACAACGCTTCTGCAGTGATACCAGAAAGAGGTTCTTTAGAATACGAGTGAACAAGCATTGGAATAGCCTACCTGATCACATAGTGACAGCTCCAACACTCAACGCCTTTAAAGGAAGGATTGATAAGCCCTCCCGACCGATCTCACACCCAATCAGTTAAACAGGTTAATGAAACCCAGGTTCAAGAAAGTGAAAATCTGATACAGGCTTACTAGCCTAACCAGCAGAAGAGGATGTGTATGCACAGGCCTTTGAATTTTCGTCCATCCATCCCTCTACCACATATTCCCCCTACTATATATATATATATATAATATACACAAGGTATGAAACCTTCATCTGTGGGCACCATTGTCAGAAAGCTGCTTGGTTGGTTTGTTGTCAAAATCCGCTGACATCACGGTTCTGACTACAAACCAACCAATCAGCTTTCTGACGACTACAAACCAACCAATCAGCTTTCTGACAATGGTGCCCACAGATGAAGATTTCATACGTTGTGTATATTATATATATATATATATATATATATATATATATATATATATAGTAGGGGGAATATGTGGTATAGGGATGGATGGACGAAAATTCAAAGGCCTGTGATGTATGTATGCATGATGATAAAATGGTGTCTGCGTTCGCTTATAGTTATAGGCAATGCCTATTTTCATATTAGGGTTTTAATCAGATTTCGTGGCAAACCAAAGTTAATAGTAAACCTATGGCAGAGGTTAGAATCAAGATATAGCCATAATCAAGATCAAGAGGCTGTTTAGCCTAATCAGCAGAAAAGGGCTATGTAAGATGCAGCAGCGGTACAGGTATTGAGGTAAGCTCGTGGTTAGGAAATTCTGCGAAAACTGGTAACATAATTTTTTTTAAGCATATGGGAACGGAATAGTTCTTATACATGCATCAATTACACTAATGTGTATTATTGCCCTCGTGCAATTACCTCTAATTAAAGTTGTGCTCGCGATATTATTTACACATAAATACGGTGCCAATTAAATAAATCAGAATGCATTATGGGTAGAATGCTGGGATTAATACTGAAACGCGGATCCTGTTGGACTTTCGGATTGGCAAAAAATTGCCATTTTATGAGGATCTGGCTGTTCCATCAGAATTTTGATGTGGATTATTAGGAGCATGTCGAAAGTGATCTTAAGCTTCTTCAACACACACATATATATATAAGTAAGCAACTGAAAAGCTGTACGCGTTACACAATGAAACAAAATTCATGTTATAAATGTAGTATAAGAAGTCCATCTGTCATCAATCGTAATAATGACGACTTCCTATGTAGCAGATGTGAGGGACAGAGACTTGAGGAAGATCGTCAACGAATGATGGACAACTCTTCACCTCAAACGTTTTCAGAGGAAGCGCGTAAACAAAATAGGATAATGTGCAATATAGTTAGCTCAGGAGTGCTTTATTCTTCACTTCCCATCTTTACACCTGCTCCATACAGATTAAACTCCTCAGCTCTAACACATCCAGTTACACTAAATACAGGCAATCCTCCACCTCCAATACTACCACCGCTAACATTTTGCACACCCTCCTCAAGAGCAGATGCTGATAATAGTATGACTTCCACACACTCACTTACATCTCCTGTTTGTACACTAACTCAAGTAGGACTATCAACTAACAATGAAATAGCTACATTTGATAGTAACAATGAAACTATGAAGAAGCAGGTTGGAGAATGTCCCTGTGGTGAAGCTGACAATAAATTTATGATGAAATACTCAGATTGCAATATATGGTGGCACTACAATTGCACTGACCTTCCTGTGTATATGCTAAGTGCCTTAATAATTACTTCTAAGCGTAAATATACATGCATACTATGCACCACAATATCGGATAAAATTGGCGACTTTCTAGAATCGTATAAGTCTTATTACGGTAAGCAGTACACAGGGCAGGTAAATGCAATGCATACACCTCCTACCAATAATTGTACAAGTAAGACTATATTAAATATAAAACACTCACACACACAGACTGAGTCAGATGAAAATTCTGATTCAGTGCACTGTACATCTCCAAGTATAGTTACAGCAGATAAGGAGCTAGCCCAACCTCATCAGTCAGACCAAAATAGTGATGTGTTGCAAGCAATACTGCAAGAAATTAAGGTAATAAAGGAACAAGTACATGACCTACAAGTACAGAATGAACTGCATCCAAAGCAGACTGAAACTAAATGTATACCAGTAGTTAGTACACGACAAAACAACAATAATGTAACAACCACAGCTAGCAGAGAAATACGTCAAACTTTTAACAGCAAAAGTAATAATAAACATGTGGCTCAATTCCAAGCCCCATTTCACAGTCAGGATACACAAAACAAGTATAATATGAATAAATCAGGCAATGTTCATGGTCCTATGACATACAGAGAAGTGGCTTCCAAAAACACAGCTCCCTCTTCACAGCATTCTCATAATAATCCTACAAGATCATATCATGAGGCTAGAAATGTTAACAGGGGAAATGCAGGGGGGCATAGCTATGTAAGGAATAACCCACCCAGCATGAACATGATCAACCCTGAAGCTAGAATGAGAAATGTTGAATTCCGCCAAGGCAATTTTAGGCAAAAGAATGTCTTGATCATTGACAGCTCCAACCTTAGAGAATTGAGTGGACGGTATATGTCCAATAATGAATATAATGTGTCAATTCGAACAATACGTGAAGCACGAATAATTGATTTGCATGATCAACTTGAAAGATACATGACACAGAGCCATTATGATATTGTTGTGCTACATGTAGGCAGCAATGATATAGGCCGCAGGAAGCCAGAGAGCATGATAGAAGATTATGACTCTATTATCCAATACATCAGGCACTTGTCACCAGACACACAGATTTTAATCTCAACTTTACTAGCTAGACCACAGAATAATCATGAAAACAATCTAACGAGTCACTTTAACAGTTTGTTACAAGGTCAGGTGGAAAGGAATGCAGTGTTATTAGTAGACAACTCTACCCTTTTTATGATTCATATGGTTACATATGTACACAGCTATTCTTTGATCACATTCATCCTAATGGAGATGGAACAAGAGTTCTTTCAGAGACCATAATGAATTATGTTGTCTCTCTAAGTAGTACTCCGAGTAATTTTAATGAAAGTAATGGAGTGGAATTGTATAATAATAATGCTTTGCAACACAATTTTCGCAATGGGAGGAGCTATCAGCCAGTACAATACCAGGAACAATATGCAAACCATTTCCCTTATCAGCGCATGTAAGACTATCTAACCGCTTCAAGGTTCTAAATAATCTGCAACATTCAAACTACCCAAGTCAAACAAACTAAGTTGACAAAACTAAAAACTCAACAGTTAACCTTATGTGTGCTAAAACTGTAACTACCAGTAACATACAGAAGTCCAGGCATATATTATGCAAATCAAAGGAAGCACCCTCTATGCAAACACAACAAAATAAGTTAAAAGTATTTTATACAAATGCTGACTCTATCATAAATAAACGACAAGAACTTTTAGTAATGGTTCTTGATACACAGCCCGATATCATTGTATTAGCAGAAGTACTTCCCAAACACTTCAGATACAAGGTGTATAAAGAGGAATTACAAATTGATGGATATTCCTTATTTACAAATGCAGAAGACTATAGCAGCCTGGGGAAAGTAAACCGGGGTGTGTGTATATATATATATACGCTCAGTATTCAATCCAGTAGAGGCTCTATTAACAATAGATGACCTACCAGATTAAATAGTGGTAGTGGAAATTAGGCTAAAACAAAGATACAAATTGCTAATAATGGGAACATACAGAAGTCCAAACTCAAATGAAATAAATGATAACAGATTACTGGATACAATTAAAAGATCTGTTCAAAGCACGCATTCACATTTACTACTGATAGGTGACTATAATTATCGTGAAATTGCCTGGGAGATAGCACCACAAATTAGTAAACCATCAATAAGAGCATCTAAATTTCTTGAAGCAGTATCTGACGCTTTTCTCTACCAACATGTTACCATTCCGACTCGTTATCGTCCAAATAACGAACCTAGTAGGCCTACTTTAGATCTAGTCTTCACAAATGAACAGTATATGGTTGAAAATATTTCTACTTTTCCTGGCTTGGGAAAAAGTTAGCATATCTGTTTTACTTTTGATTTGATATGCTACACAAAAATAACTCAGAGTAAGGTTACAAAATTCTTATATGACCAAGGAGATTATGAAGGGTTATGTAGGGAATTGGACAAGAATTGGGAGACGCAATTTGAAGGACTGTCACTGGATCAATGCTGGGTGAAGTTAAAAGAGAGTATAAGTCAAGCAATGCCAATATATATACCGTACAAAAAAATAATTCCCTCAAACAAACAAAGACCACCATGGCTAAATAGACAATTACTTAGGTTAATAAGAAAAAAAGAAAAGTACTGGAAAACATATTTGGGTACACAAGATACACATCATTATAACAAATATGCGTGTGTGAGAAATCAAGTAAAAGCACAATGTAAAAAGTCAGTCAGGCTCTTTGAAAGAAACATCGCGACTAACATTAAAAAGAACCCAAAATCATTTTGGCGCTATGTCAATAATAAACTAAAAACAAAAGAAAGTGAGGAGATCTTGAAGACATAAATGGTAACCTTACTGTAACAGACCAAGAAAAAGCAGAATTATTAAATCAACTTTTTTCTAGTATATTTACCCAAGAAAATATAAATATTATTCCCATTATGAAATTTAAAACCGAAACCAATGCATTGAGCAACATTAAAGTGAATCTGGATACTGCGAAAGAAAAACTTGGCAACTTAAAGCAAAACAAATCCCCAGGACCTGATGGTTTACATCCTCGGCTACTCAAAGAATTGAAGGATGTCATAGCAAGGCCCTTGACACTTATATACCAAAAATCATTAGACACAGGTTCAGTGCCGACAGATTGGAAATATTCCCATGTCATACCCATACATAAGAAGGGGTAAAAAATACAACCAAAAAACTATAGACCGGTTAGCCTTACTTCCATTTCCTGTAAGGTACAGGAGAGCATTGTGAGGGACAAGGTAGTAGCCCACATGATAAATAACAGGGTTTTTTACGGAATATCAACATGGTTTCATGGCTGGGCGATCTACAGTTACACAATTATTAGAAGTGTTAGAGGCCTGGACGACTGCTCTAGACAGGGGTGAAGATATAGATGTCCTGTATCTTGATTTCATGAAGGCATTTGACACAGTGCCTCATGAACGCCTTCTAAGTAAATTAAGCCAATACACAATTTCAGGTAATCTACTAAACTGGCTAAGATCCTTTTTAACAAATCGCCAACAGAGGGTTGTAGTAAATGGAGCCTTTTCGTCATGGACACCTGTTTTGAGTGGAGTTCCACAGGGCAGTGTACTCGGTCCAGTACTTTTCACTATTTTTATCAATGACATGCCATCTGTGATTGAATCTGACATTTTTTTATTTGCGGATGATACTAAAGCTTATAGAACCATAACACATGCAGATGATTGTAAAGAACTACAACAAGACCGTAACTCACTGCAGCAGTGGTCAGAAACATGGCAGGTCCGATTTAATCCTCAAAAATGTTCTGTAATGCACATAGGCCATAATCACTTTAATACTTCCTATCAAATGATAGATGATGGGAAAACCCTAAAATTACATGACGAAAATTTAATCAATGACCTAGGCGTGTCAATAGATACAAAACTAACATTTGAGAGCCATATAGAGAAGATAACTTCCAAGGCTAATAAAATGACAGGCATAATATGGCGTACATTCCAATATATAGATGAAGACCTGTTCATGAAACTGTATCCAACATTAATTCGCTCTCACCTTGAGTATGCTGCCCCTGTATGGTCACCAAACACATGGAAACAAGCAGAAAACTTGAAAAAATTCAGAGACGAGCTACGAAAATTGTGCCCAACTTCAAAAATCTAAATTACCAGGCAAGATTAGAATATTTAGAACTACCAAGTCTAGTATAGGCCTACAGAAGAATAAGAGGGGATCTTATAAATGTCTATAAGTACATGCATAACCTGTATACTGTGGATTCTAGAAAACTTCTAATTATCCGTCCAAGAAAGAGAACTAGAGGTCATAAATTTACATTACTAAAACCAAGAGCAAATACTTCACTTAGACAAAGCTTTTTGTCTAAACGTGTCATAGACTGGTGGAACTCCCTGCCGCCTGAAGTTGTTGAAGCTCCATCTCTAAATAGTTTTAAAACCAGACTAGATAAACTATTTATTCAACATCCTGTATACTATAATTATAGAGCTCTAGATAAACCGTGTAATCAAAAAATGACTATTAGATAATGTAGCTCATCATCAAATTTATTGAAATATCTGATAATAGGATACAATGTCCTAAAAAGCTGTACATGTTATGATTATGATTATGATTATATATATATATATATATATATATATATATATATAGCAAGAGGACACACATATAAACTAAAGAAACATCGCTTTTCACATGATATTTTACCAATATATATAGTCTTGCACATCCGGGCATCGTGAGATCGGCCGCCATTAAAGTTGGGGCAAACTTACTACATGCTAAAGAGGACTGCCCAAAGCAACGCATTGTTTTACATTTTCCATGAAGCTGAAACCATTAAATCCTCTACCTGAGTATCTGTAATAAACCCGCCCGGTTTCAGAAAACATCAAATCATGAGTGAATTTTGCAAGATAGTAAAGAAAATGTAATTAACGTTTTATGGCCCATTGCTCGTAATGTTAAATTAGCCCCTTAATAAATGGCGTCACTCCCAGGGTATTATGGGAAATTGATTGTGATGACGTCAGCGCGATTCTATGAATAGAATAATCGATGCCTGGAATTCAGTATCTGATCACATTGTAACATCGGAAAATTTAAACATATTCAAGAACAGACTAGACACATATTGGGCAAACCAAGAAATAAGATTTTACTATCTAAGCCGCCTAACTCTATAGCAGCCTAACACAAAACAGAACATAGAGGCTTTTTAGCCTGCGTTCTGCAAATCAATCTTATCTAATCTTATGAATGTCCTACTGTCACACCTGCTGAAGTAGCATCTGCACGCCTCCATGCTGGTAAATCTGCAGATAAGTTTAATCTCGCTGCTGAGCACTTCCTCTACTCAGGACAGAGTATCCTCCCGCACTTAGTCCATCTGTTCAACATTATTCGGACTACAAAGCAGATATTGATGGGCTTTAAAGGTGGTGTAATAACTCCAGTGCACAACAAAGGAAAGGACCCATTATACTCAACTAGCTACCGAGACTTCGCTGTCACATCTCAGATAGGAAAGATCTTCGAGCATGTTATTCTGGCTAAAATTATTGATCGGCTACCACAGTATCAGTCAAACCTCCAATTTGGTTTCACGAAGGGACGTTCCCCTCTTATGGCAGGTCTGGTACTCTCTGAGGATGGTTTAATGCAACGAACTACACATTCTTAAACGCAAGTTTGTTACAAGAGAGCAGTCACATGTTTTTTTGCTCTGCAGTTTTTCCAAGTTTTACACAGTTTATCATGAAGTTACTTAATTGAAATTAGTATCTAGTTGTAGCTAAGGATATGTGCTTTAAAGTAGTGTGCTTTATTTTGATAAATTACAATTGTGTGATGAGTTATTATTAAAAGAAATGTGAAATTTTGAAAGTTTTATCTAAAATTTCTGTTGAAATTTTTCTATTTCTTTGTCCTGCGCTTGTGATTGTAAGCAGGCAGTGTTGGTTTTAGCTTAGACTCAGGCCAGTCTTAGAGACATTTACAACATGTAGATCATATTGAAGATTTGGATGACGTATCTATCTTCAAGATGTACCGCTAAGATTCACTATACTAATCGACTCGTCAGTCTTTTACGTTTTGGGTAAAGCTTGTATGAGTAGTTGCTGCGACAACTAACTTTACCGAGAACGCAAAAGATGGATATCAGCTCGCCTCGTAAGTAGATGTATTGAACGATATTTATATTCAATATCCGGGCCTGATCTGACTGAATCTCAGAAGTTGAAGGTACGTTACGGTGGTCTTCCGTAATACCCAGAATAAGTATAACAAACTAGTGCCTTGAATTGTCAAGGTGATGACTTTAATTCTACACTAACTGTACAAGATGACTTTTACTGTCATAAAATAACAATACTATTTTATACTAAGTTTAAGCAAACTATTTCTATTCCACTATAATTTCAACCAGAGTCTATCTCTATACCGACCAACCTAAGCTACTCAATTTGAACAGAGCTTTCAGCTACTCTAGTTATGATCAGATTTTATCGACCCCGCTGACTGCTATCAGCCCTCCTTTTATACTCTCTAGTTTCTATTCCATTACGTAATGGTTTCGCATCTTCATCATCCGCTCATCTTATCTCCCTCTGATTATGACGTCACCCTACACAAGTAAGAGTGGTTTCGCATCCCATCTTATCTCCCTCTGATTATGACGTCATTTTCCTCAACTACACCACTGAACCTGGTCCAACTGGTTCGCACCGGTTCTGGCTTTGATGCGATCTGTCAGTTTCTATCAAAAATTATCCATTTCTGATAATTAGCCCGCTATGAATGATCGACACACTATTGATATACAATTGTGTTCCTAACAGGATGTTATGTTATTGACTCTAGTCCGTCCATGTCCTCTTCCTTGCCTTTAGGCCTATGCCTGTCTTTTTAGGAAGGTTAATAGCACTGGAGCTACATGAGCTCATCACCAGCTGGTGTTGTTGTGCTTCTATCTCGACCTTAAGGTCAGTTAGTCCGTTGTTATTCTCACATTATACTTAACGCTTCTCATCGATTCCCATCGCGTTTTACTTGCTTATTATTTTGTAAACTACCGCTCGTACCTACTGTTGAATAATACCAATTGATTGCTGATTCCATGGCAACCACTTTCATCCTTAATTTATTCATCTACCGACAGATACCATCAAACCAGCACCGTCGACTCTTCTTCTATTCATTATATTTTCAGTCCTAATAGTATACTAGTCTCCCTACCAGCTTCGTATATGCATCATCATTGGTGACGTCATCCCGTCACCCAGCGCAAACACTACTATTATTCACTCTCAGTTTCCATACTAGTTTCACATCCGCACACTCAGTGCCCTCAGTCACTTCGTGCAAACACTACTACTCGGTACACTACCAATACTATGTTATCCCTTCCTAGCCCACCTGGTATTTTCAAACGATGCTAATTTCTACTAAGGTCTTACTTATAAATATAAGATGTCCACCGGGTCATGACTCCCACTAGACAATCCGATATCTACAGATGCCCACCAACCGAAGTTAATTAACCACCTCTTAAGGCCTTAAGGGTGCGTCAATTAACTCGTTGTATAACATCAACAACAAAACCACACTATACCAGCGGCTCTCCGAACAGATAACATCCAACACTCACAAGCACCAATCACACGAATACGATCGCCTATACATAAAGCATTTGTAATTATCAATACGAACGCTTATACATAAAGCATTGTAACTATCAATACGATCGCCTATACATAAAGCATTGTAATTATCAATACGATCGCCTATACATAAAGCATGGTAATTAGGAAATCGGATTACACCAGGAATGGAGTATCATGCTAGACCAACCATTCCCGGCACGACTATACATACATACTTGTCCGGATAACAGTATATCGTCCCCGGAAACACATTAATATCATCATTAAACCGTGGACTAACCCGCCACATGCGTAACCTAACAATAAAAGCGAATAATCAAAACAATTTAAGATAAGTGAATATATATTACACAGTGCATAAATATAACAGTCGCTACTGCCTGCAGCGACAACATGGTCAGCATCGACTACGCGTGTCGTAACGAGTCGTCGTCACGACACAATTTTAGAGTTCAAAACCTAATCCTACAGTGCAAATACCATTACATGTCATATAATAATTCCTACGCAAAGTTCATATAAAGTTCAAATATAACGGATATATATTACATCACCATTCAATGTTCCACACGCAGCATATAAAGTTTGTACCACAACGTCACATGGATATGTCCAATCGAGCCACTCCCTCATCAGGATCCACCACGTCGTCGTACAGTTCTACGTCCACCCAGTCGGCAGCCGTCGGGTCGATCTCAGTCCTCGGAATACCATTAGGCGACGACCCGGTTGCCAACCCCAGCGACTCCGGTATCACTGCAGTTTTCCGGGGTCGCGGGGCCTGAACTGCTGGTGCAGTAATATGAATGGCGGTGTGTTTATCACTACTATGGGCCGCATGTGGCTTGCATTTTATCCAATTCCACATGCGCGAAAGTAATCCACATTTGTATAGCACAATTATAATTACGAGCACAGTTACGAAAGAGGCCGCCGAATAGGATACAAAGGATCGTACCCCGATGCCATTGACCATCACTGGGTCAATCGCGGACAATGGTGCTAGCGGCACATACTTAGATTTCTGTAAATGATCCCATGGTTGCATTTTCAAATGCTCTACTATCATGGACTTATCTAGAACGCCGGTCACATCCAAATGGGGCATCTCAATGGCCAGGCTAACTCGAGTGTACGTCCGACTGTAAGACGCTACTGGCTCGAATTGCCAACCCTTCCCGCTATACCCACATTTTCCAGACATCAACGCATACACACCATTACTTACGTCACATCTGTCCGTCAGTTTTCCGTCACAATGAATCTCCATAGTCTCACCGAATGTTTGCAAAACCACACCGATTTTCCTATTGGCAAATAATCTACTTGCAGTCACGTTGGATTCAGACAGTTGAATATTGCAATTTCTATCGGTTGTGTTCGTTAATATGCTTACTATGCAGGGCACGTGGGTCTTGTCGACCCTTAGCTGACCCTGACACACCCTAGGCCTTTTACCTCTACACCCAGATACCGTAAAATACCATCCAGACTTGGTGTCCAGGCCAATGCTGGTTCGACCCAGCTCTACCTTCATATAATAACCCTTTTCCGCTATCGGCTCGGCCCACGAATGTAGCCCATACTCTATGTACCTTCCTCCGTCTATCAATGGTAACGTCGCAACATAATGTAATTTAGAATCGTCTTTCCACAAGGGGTACACTATCACGTTCCTATAGTACCATTGGTATGGATGTATCAACCGATTTCCCACACTGACCTGCTTAGAAACCGATCCCAGGTCAATGGGACTGAACAGTTCCTCGGTCAATCTCCCCATTTCGAGCGACGCAGTTTGTCTATGAAATTGTTCAGCTGATTTTTGGTAGTCATAAACCACATACTCAGCTGAGTCAATTATATGCCCCAGCCGTACCAGGGCGAACAGTTCATTCTGTCGTGTTTCGTGTATACGCAATATCTTGCTCATATTCCCCGTTACCTCCGCTAGACTATCGCCCAATTCATTTATGCGGTCCCTATTCATATTAATATCATGGAATGCCAATTTCACATGGGACGATAATTTATTAGCAAAATGTACTACTCTATTAACATTACCCATTGCTGTCTTTACCACTTCACGTAGAGCATCCATGTCCCCCGCGGTAGCGGTTCCGAATAACGACGATGCTATGTCCCCGACAAAATTAAACAATCCCCGTTTCTCCCTACGGTGTGTTTTCCTTACCATCGTCTGCTGCGTTTTTAGGGCGATCTTTCGCACTCCTCTTATTCTATGCTGGAGGCCAAATATATCCGCGCTGCTTAAGAATGAAGTCTTTCGACTTATACCAGCCACTATACTAGCCATTTGGGCTAATCTTCCCATGAAATCACTCGGTAAATATGGATGGTCTATGGAAACTATCACCGTCCATTCCGCTCTTATTACTGATACTGATTCCGGTTCGGTTATCATAATACCGTTCGGCAATCGGTGCACACTGGAATCCTTACACATACCTAACACCATACTAAACATCACTACGGCCATGCTCAACTTAAATGCATACATGATGCTAGACTACCTCGACACTTTTCGATACTAAATTAAATTTTTTTTATTAAATATGCAATGCTACACTCATACGATGCTTACTGGTACAGATTACAAGTTAGAATGATCAGATCTGTGGCTATGTCGCAGTATGACTGCATCTATACGATCGATGAAGTCATCGTATAGAGCACGCCCAAAAGCACCGATCCTGAGTCGCTTGGTGTTAGTTTCGACATCAGGCATATGACTGCGCTTGCACAGGAAGTATGGATGTGCTGGCAGCGTTTCCATTGGCTCCGGCACACTTTCGGGTACCTCCTCCGATGTGTTCATCATCGCATCAGGAGGAATCACGTGAGTTTCGGTTGGTGACTCACGGTTTCGATTCATACTCGTACCGGGTTGACCGATGTTATTATCAACCCTCTTACCCACCTTGCTCACCCTTGGTTCATCGTTAGAAGCGGCCCGCTTCCTACGATTCATCCCACTAGGGGTAGCCTTCTTGCCAGCTACCGGCAAGGTTTCAGACTCAGGGCTCTGCATCACCCTCGGATGATGACTACCCTTAGTACCTTTTGTGGGGTTACGAACAGGGCGTGGTCGTACCTTGTCCCAGCACATCTCTGAGTCGACTACGCGTAACTTGGCTATATTAAGTACACGCACCTTCCCAGATCTCTGATGTCGGACATGAGCCACTGGCCCGTTGATCCTAAAGATCTCATATTCGGGGTCACTGCGAGAGGTCAATTTCATCCTCTCCTCAGCTTTTACCACCACCGAATCCCCCACCTTGAATACGCCAGCGTTTGCACGCTTGTCAATTTGTTCACGGTGAATCTCGCGAGACTTTGCCGTTTCACTACGAGCACGTAGCAATGCATTATTGAGACACGTCAGCCTCTCACTAAGATCCTGCGAAGCATCTACAGGAATCGCAAACGGAAGTCTTGCTCGTCGACCATACGTCAGATAGAATGGCGTATATCCGGTCGTGGAATGACGAGTACTGCGGTACGCTGTCAAGGCGGCACCCAACTCGTCTTCCCAGGTACGAGACGCATTATTCACCCCTTTCTGGATTAACTCCTTAAGAGTTCGATTGAACCTCTCGGTACGTCCATTTGTCTGTGGATGGTATGGACTCGATCGCCTATGATCTATACCGTGTTCCTTAAATCGTTCCTCCAGAGATTTAGAACAAAATTCTTTTCCCTGATCAGTTATCACTATCTCAGGGACACCATGACGCGCGACGTACTTGTTGAAGAACTTGTCTTCAACGTTCTGAGACGTCTTAGCCGGAATCGGATATGCTTCTGCCCACGCAGAACAGTGATCAACGATCGTCATGATATACACATTACCCTTACTCGATTCCAACAGTGGACCTATCAAATCCATGCCTATTATCTGACTCGGATAATTGGCCATGGGCATCTCACTGTACCTCGGTCGAGTAGTGACAGGTCGATTGACCTGGCACGTCGTACACCTCTCAAGCATATGTACCACATCTTTCCTTAAAGATGTCCACACAAACGAATCCCTTACCATACCGATAGTCTTCTGCAGACCTTGGTGACCAGCTCGTTCATGAGCCATCCGGAGCACCTTCTCACGGAACAGGGTAGGTAAGACAATTCTGGGGTACTCAGCGTCCAACGCTGAGGGCGTAACTAAAGAATACAGAATACCATTCTTAACCATGTACTCCTCCGGAGTGTTCTTAAACAACTCTGTGTATTCCTTGGTTTGCTCGCTACACAACTCGTCGTAGGGAATATCGAATGTCTCTAGAGGGACATGCGGTAACGCACCCTCATCCACATCCGGTATAACAAAATCGCCAGTATCTAAGGTGGCGACCTCCACTGGACGACGTAACCTGGACAACATGTCCGCTCGAATGTTCTTCGAGCCTTGGATGTACTCTATCTTACACCCGTATTCTGCAATCAGTACGGCCCAGCGCTGCACCTTCGTGTTCTTAACCTCTCCCACAAACAAACTCTTTAGGGGTTTGTGGTCAGTATACACGGTAAACTGCGTGCCAAATAGATATGGTCGAAGCTTCTTCAACGCATATATCACTGCGTACGCTTCCTTTTCTATTACAGGCCAATTCAACTGACTGTCTTTCAGAGTAGAGCTCACATACTGGATTACTCGCTCTACACCATTATCGTCTACCTGTACAAATATTGCACCTATCGCATAGCTAGACGCATCGATATACAACTTATACGGGGCATTTAAATTTGGATATGTGAGAACCGTCTCACTACACAGCAAGTTCTGCAATTTCTTAAACGCTTGCTGTTCATCCGGCCCCCATTCAAAATGTTTATACTTCTTCGTTAATTCTATTAAAGGCTTAGCAATTTCGGCGTAGCCCTGCACACAGGAGCGGTAATAACCTGTAGCTCCAAGGAAACTTCTTACTTCGCCCACATCGCGTGGGGGTGACATTTCCCTAATGACTTTGACCTTTTGAGCCTGAGGAGCTACTCCTTGTGCGGAAATGCGATACCCTAACAAATCAACTGATGGCTTAGCAAAATCGCACTTCTTTTTCTTAACCTGAAGATTATACTCTCTTATCCTACGCATGACCTTACGCAAGTGCTGTGCATGTTCCGTCGGATTTCGTGAATATACGACTATATCGTCGACGAAAACATGCAGATATTTTCCCACGAATTCTCGAAAAATATCATTCATTGCCCTCTGAAATACGGCACCTGAGTTCGCAAAACCGAACGGCATACGAATCCATTCGAAGAGACCTTCACTACAGACGAACGCTGTCTTCTCTATGTCTTGGCTGTCCATTGGTATCTGCCAATAGCCAGACTTCAAGTCCATAGTAGAAAATATCGTTGCGCCCCCCATAGAATCAAAAATATCTGAGATATTCGGCAAAGGATAACTATCCTTACGACATACGGAATTCAATTTTCTGTAGTCTATACAAAACCTGGTGTCACCGTCCTTCTTAGGAACCAATGTAATGGGTGACGCCCAGGGTGATGACGAAGGTCTTATGACGCCCGCTGCCAGCATCTCAGCCACTTGGTTTTTTACTATATACTGCTTGGCCAGCGGCAAACGGTAGGCTTTCTGCCTTATAGGAAACGCATCTCCTGTTAGTACCGTACACTTCACTTTGGGAACCAATCCAAGTGTCTTTGGACGAGCCGTATCAAAGATATCCGCAAAGTCCCCCAAGACCTTGTCGATATCTTTATATCCGGTCGTTTCCTTACAACTCTCATAGACATAATTCGTCTGTTCTCTATAAGGATACCTAAATGGATATACCCGGCCAAACCATACTACTACTTTGGCCTGATAATCTATCTTTGCATTTCCTAAGTGCAAAGCATCCGCTCCAAGCAAACATTCATGCCTCAATCTTGCTACTACCGTACTAGGAATAGGCCGGGCGTTCTTGAATTTTACTTGAGTTTCTCCCAACAATTCTATGGGAGAACCATTAACAGCTAAGAGCGTCTTTGCTCTTTTCAATGGCCTAGCATTCAGCATGCTACGCCATACATCTTTACGAATCAAGGATGTGCTAGCACCAGTATCCACTAAGGCATGCAAGTACTCACCCTGATCCGTTAGACCGTTCGAATCTACTACTAGACGGATTAAAAACCGCTCGGTCGGTGCTTGCACCAACGGTTTTCTCCGTCCTAGTTTAACGGGCTCCTTCTCCCGCTCACGGCTTCCGCATAGGAATCTCGCCTCGGTGATGCGTCGCGTCCACCGTAGCGACCGTACGCGTCAGTACCAGGACCCGTTAAAACGAACCCATCTCTATCCTCGTATTCACTGTCCTGCTGTCGCCTATTATCGAATTCTCTCCTCACGTTCCGCGAACATTCTCGCGGAGTGATATGTCGCTCCCTATCAACTTCGTCGATGTCCCAGTCTTCGTTGGCAGGACGTTTTTCCGCTCGGCGCATTATTTTCCGTGGTTGTCCGTTAGTTCGTCCGGACGCTTGTTGTCGTGCTTCCGGTCCCTTTCTTGGACACTCTCGCGCCCAGTGGCCTGCCTGACCACAAATGAAACATTGTCCTATCGACAGAGCACCGCCAAACATACTGTCCCCACAATCTCGGGCCATGTGGCCTTCTTTCCCACATCGAAAGCATGTCATGGGTGGCCTTTGGGGTCGCGGTCGCGTTACTATCTTACGTGTCGTGTTACGGGGTGGTTGTGCCTGCTGCTTACAATCACTCTTGTAATGCCCCGTTCTCCTGCAATTATAGCATGTAATATGACTTACATCCCTTGGTTGTGCGGTCCTCTTTACGACTGCCTGTCTTCTCGGTGGTTGTGGAACCACTTTCTTCGCGACTGCCCTTCTTGGCTCTATCGGTTTCGGCCCTGCGTCCGCCGTTTGCAGGTCCCTCACCAGCCCACACAGCTGTTCGATCATTTTTGATTGCGCAGCTATTTGTTGTTTTAGTTTTTTAACAACACTCCATATCTCGCGTTCCTCAGCCTCTTCTAACATGTTCACCTCCATCTCCTCTTCCTGTCTACCTCCGATCTGCATTGCTTTTAGCAAATCATTACAGGTCTCCTCCTCTTCGGAGATCTCGATGGCTCGGGCCAAGGTGGTTGCTCGTTTTCTTACTATGGGCTTGCTCATCCCCCGATCACTCAACGCCCTCAAATATATACCAAGAATGGTACGTCGATTGTCGGCGTTCTCAACCGGGTATGCTCTACTGCTTTCTTCTTTGTATCGCCGATTAAACGTAATTACGGTTTCGTTCCGCCTCTGCTTGGTGTTCTCGAGGTCATACTTTATCCTCTCGGGCTCATTCGTTGACACAAAGTTGTTAGTTATATACGTCGCTAACTCGGCATACGTTACTTCCTCTCTTCTCTTTCCCACCATGAAGCTATCGACTGCTCTCGACAGCTGCCCTCTAGCTGCCCTCGTCACTACGTATGCTGGTATCCCGTCCAACCTCCCCTCATGGGCTACACATGCCCTCCAGGTTTCATCTAGGAAGGTGCGTACCTCCTCCGGTACCACCCCATCGCAGGGTTGTATACGGTAGATGTTGTCCCGTATCTCCCTCCTGTACACCCTAGCTGTCTCCCGCCTTTCACTGCTGTTTACGATTTCTCCCGCCATGGCCGTCCCCATTTCCCGCATAGCAGCCACTGTTTCTGGCCTCAGTTCTATCGGGTTCAATCTATCTACCGGGGGTAGCGTCGGGTCGGGCACCATTCTTCCCGTCGCCATTTTATTTAACTATAATGGATGCTTATAATTACCCTCGCTACTCTTGGATGCTCTGGACAGCTGATGGCAGTGGTTATCTTACAAATCGACGCTGTCCCGTATTCCCGATGCTGGCTCACTTGGCACCCCTCTGACTGTTGTGCTATCGTCAAGAAATCGGCCACCCTGTCCGCCACGTCTTTAACCACTATCGTTGTTGGTCGTCTCCCCTGTTTCTGGGCCATCTATTCTTAAAGTACTCACTGTTTTACTCTGGATCCTGGCAGTTGAAGCCACTGAAGATTTTGATGACGTATCTATCTTCAAGATGTACTGCTAAGATTCACTATACTAATCGACTCGTCAGTCTTTTACGTTTTGGGTAAAGCTTGTATGAGTAGTTGCTGCGACAACTAACTTTACCGAGAACGCAAAAGATGGATATCAGCTCGCCTCGTAAGTAGATGTATTGAACGATATTTATATTCAATATCCGGGCCTGATCTGACTGAATCTCAGAAGTTGAAGGTACGTTACGGTGGTCTTCCGTAATACCCAGAATAAGTATAACAAACTAGTGCCTTGAATTGTCAAGGTGATGACTTTAATTCTACACTAACTGTACATAAGAACAAGATGACTTTTACTGTCATAAAATAACAATACTATTTTATACTAAGTTTAAGCAAACTATTTCTATTCCACTATAATTTCAACCAGAGTCTATCTCTATACCGACCAACCTAAGCTACTCAATTTGAACAGAGCTTTCAGCTACTCTAGTTATGATCAGATTTTATCGACCCCGCTGACTGCTATCAGCCCTCCTTTTATACTCTCTAGTTTCTATTCCATTACGTAATGGTTTCGCATCTTCATCATCCGCTCATCTTATCTCCCTCTGATTATGACGTCACCCTACACAAGTAAGAGTGGTTTCGCATCCCATCTTATCTCCCTCTGATTATGACGTCATTTTCCTCAACTACACCACTGAACCTGGTCCAACTGGTTCGCACCGGTTCTGGCTTTGATGCGATCTGTCAGTTTCTATCAAAAATTATCCATTTCTGATAATTAGCCCGCTATGACTGATCGACACACTATTGATATACAATTGTGTTCCTAACAGGATGTTATGTTATTGACTCTAGTCCGTCCATGTCCTCTTCCTTGCCTTTAGGCCTATGCCTGTCTTTTTAGGAAGGTTAATAGCACTGGAGCTACATGAGCTCATCACCAGCTGGTGTTGTTGTGCTTCTATCTCGACCTTAAGGTCAGTTAGTCCGTTGTTATTCTCACATTATACTTAACGCTTCTCATCGATTCCCATCGCGTTTTACTTGCTTATTATTTTGTAAACTACCGCTCGTACCTACTGTTGAATAATACCAATTGATTGCTGATTCCATGGCAACCACTTTCATCCTTAATTTATTCATCTACCGACAGATACCATCAAACCAGCACCGTCGACTCTTCTTCTATTCATTATATTTTCAGTCCTAATAGTATACTAGTCTCCCTACCAGCTTCGTATATGCATCATCATTGGTGACGTCATCCCGTCACCCAGCGCAAACACTACTATTATTCACTCTCAGTTTCCATACTAGTTTCACATCCGCACACTCAGTGCCCTCAGTCACTTCGTGCAAACACTACTACTCGGTACACTACCAATACTATGTTATCCCTTCCTAGCCCACCTGGTATTTTCAAACGATGCTAATTTCTACTAAGGTCTTACTTATAAATATAAGATGTCCACCGGGTCATGACTCCCACTAGACAATCCGATATCTACAATATGACAGTGTTGTTTTAAGTCACTTCTCACGGCAGTGAAACAACAAGAAATAGATTAACCCATTTTATGCCAGAATATTAGAGTAGCATTTAAAAGTAAATTTAACCACTTTTATGCTAAATTGCTAGAAATGAATTAAGTTATGTATGTGCAATTATGAACAACTAGAAGTAAAATAAATATGGCGTGCGGAAACTTATTACTGGATAGTATGACAAGTATAGAGCTTGAGGAATATAATAATTCAATTGGCATTCAGGATTATAAGGCTGTTAAGATCACTGATAATGAACACTTCCTGACTGAAGACAGATCCAGCTACACCTGTTCAATTCTGACCACCTTTAAGTCAGAAAACACATACATCCACTATGAGCGACTATTATTGGAGAAATATCATAATGAGGAGAAGGAGGCGGCAGAGTATAACGGCGTGATCATTAGGATAAACTACTATGGAGAAAGTGTTATCTTAACACTCTACATAACCAAGCTTAAGCTTCATGTCCAGGGCACTGGATGTAGTGTGTGGATGGAGTGTATTTTCCAGGACATTATAGACAATTTGTGTATGATTCAGTCACACCCTCAAACAGTGGAACTCTCCCAAGCGCGTAATCTATCAGTAGCATCTCATGACCCATCAGACTCAGTTACTAAACCCAAGGAACTTTTCAGTCCTGGATATACAAGTACGCCTTGGTGTCTATTCCCAGAGATTAGCAACATCAAAGACAATTCAATGAACATGGATGCCTTGAATGAGCTGCATAGGATGAACTGTATAGTGCTGGAGAAGGACACTCTAATTAGGGACTTAATGCTACAAGTTAATGAACTGAGGGACATCATTAAACAGATGACTACTGAGCAGAGTGCGGTAGAAACACAAACACCATTAATTCTATCAGTAAATATGTGTACCCAGACTGATGAATGTTGTGATAGCACTCCTAGAGTAGAAGAGATTATCACTGAAACAACATCATCACCTCCCTCTAATGAGCTAGGCAAATTGAGTAACAAAACTCCTGAGAATGACCAAACTGCTGTAAAAACATTATCCCATATCAAGGAGGACCAGCCTACAAGGAGTAAGTGTGTGCAAAATAAAGCAAGGACAGTAAAACAATTCACATATTCAGCTGCAGGTCATAGTATTGATCCACTAAAGAAATTAACACAGAAAAAAGCTGCCAGTGAACAAAAGAAAGACTTACCTGTCAAAACAGACCACCCTATGCCAATTCCAACTTTAGTACAGGATGTGCCAGTTAGGCTAATGACTGAAACTGTGAAATTAAGTGAGAATTCTTCAAATTATGGTAGCAGACAACAAAACCAAAGTAGAGTAAAAACACTTATCATTGGTAGCCCATTGACCAAAGGTGTTACAACAACAAGTGTAACCCCTGGTTGTAAGGTCAGCACAAATAGAGGAGCTACAATCTCATCACTTATAATTAGATTACATACAATGGATTTAGGATCACTAGAAACAATTATTATTCAGATAGGAACTAATGATACAGGGAAGCCAGTACGTGTGATTATGGAGGGCTATACACACCTTCTAGACTATCTACAGTTCAGCTACCCACACCTTCACGTAATCATCTCTGGATTGCCACCACCATTGGACAATTATCACAGAAACAACACTGTGTTCCATGTTAACAATGAACTCAAAGTAGTTACAGAAATGAGAAATTTGAAATTTATTGATAATGAACCAGCTTTCTTGGACGAGGCTGGTTATATAGACGCAACAATCTTTCTTGCAGACTACCTTCACCTCAGTGACAAAGGAACCGATGCCCTGCTGAATGGTATAAACTCTATTATCCCAATCCTAAAAGACTCTCATTCTCAGCAGCCAAATAATGAATCATGTTGTCTCTACTGTGCTGAGCCGTCACACTCCACCAAGGCTTGCAGGCATGGGAAAGCAGTAATGTGCTGGATTTGCTTACAGTATGGACACAAAGCTAAGTTATGTGACTATCAAAAACAATGTTACACACAAGCATAGGAATTCAGCAAAGCAGAGGTGGCTGATTTCTCAAACACAGTGACTTCTAAGAACTTTTTCTCAATACTAAATCAACTATGCCAGGAATGCAACCAGAAGACGTGCGTTTGTGTTATAGATCATTCAGATTTCACCACGAACAATAATAATAATCATATATATACATATAAATCTATGTCATACCCAAATCATTCAACCCAGGGCCTTAAAAAAGTAATATCAATATATCAAATGCAACTAAATCACATTATATAAATCATACTGTTTCACGTAATGTTATAAATAGCATTGACAATGACGACGATGGTGATAATGACCATGTCCACAATAACATTGATGATACTAATGATGATAATGACCATGTCCACAATAACATTGATGATGATAATGATGATAATGACCATGTCCACAATAACAATGATGATGATGATGATGACAATGACCATGTCCACAATAACATTGATGATGATGATGATGATGATGATGATGATGATGACAATGACCATGTCCACAATAACAATGATGATCATGATAGCCATGTCCACAATAACAATGATGATGATGATGATAATGACCATATCCACAATAACAATGATGATGATGATGATGATAATGACCATATCCACAATAACAATGATGATGATGATGATGACGATGTTGATCATGATGGTGATCATCGTAATCATGATCATCATGAGCGTGTCCAAAATAACAATGATGATGATGATAATGACCATGTCCACAATAAGAACGATGATGATAATGATGAAAATGAACATGTCCACAATAACAGTGATGACGATGATGATGATGATGATGATGATGATGGCCATGTCCACAATAACAATGATGATGATAATGAAAATGACCATGTCCACAATGATAATGATGATAATGACCATGTCCACAATAACAATGATATTGATAATGATGAAAATGACCATGTCCACAATAACAATGATGATGATGATGATGATGATGATGATGATGATGATGACCATATTCACAATAACAATGATGATGATGATGATAATGACCATATCCACAATAACAATGATGATGATGATGACGATGTTGATCATGATGGTGATCATCGTGATCATGATCATCATGACCGTGTCCATAATAACAATGATGATGATGATAATGACCATGTCCACAATAAGAACGATGATGATAATGATGAAAATGAACATGTCCACAATAACAGTGATGACGATGATGATGATGATGATGATGATGATGATGGCCATGTCCACAATAACAATGATGATGATAATGAAAATGACCATGTCCACAATGATAATGATGATAATGACCATGTCCACAATAACAAGCTCTAGAATTCTTCGTCACATTTTTCTTGGGAATTCTAGATAAACATGCACCTATGATAGAAAAACGAGTTAAGCATAGATTCTTGCCTGAATGGTTAAATGATGAAATTCTAACTGCTATGAAAACCAGAGATAATTATTATGATATGAAAGCTACTCCAAATTATAGACACTGGCGCAACAAGACAACAGCCTTAATAGAAAAAAGTAAGCGAAAGTTACTACAAACAAGTATTATGAATCAAAACAGTCAGAATGATATTTGGAAAATTCTAGGAAAACTAAATCCTAGGAAACCTGAAGCTAGTACTGAACATTTTATTGACAAAGATGGTAACTTGTTGTCCGATCCAAAAGCAATTTCAGATGCATTCAATATTTTCTTTTCTGAAGTAGCAGATAATTTATTGAAGCAGCAGCCTCCCTATGACTACAATAATAAAGGCCGGTATATAGATTTGATAAAACATATGGTAGAAATAAATGTTCCACAAACCATTTACTTTAGCATTCCAGAAGTAACTCCAGACTTTGTGTTAAACAACTTAATGCATTTGATATAAAGAAGTCAATAGGATTAGATAATCTACCTCCTAAATTAAAAAACATGGTTAGTTCTATAATTAGTTTCCCATTAGCTTATATAATAAATCTTAGCCTGCAATCCATGGCATTTCCTGAAAATTGGAAAGGGGCTAAAATCTTTCCTTTGTATAAAACTGGTGATATGAACAATATTGAGAACTATAGGCCGATTTCTATACTTCCTATCTTATCTAAAATAATGGAACGCCATGTTCACAATCACATGTTTGAATATTTATCTCAGTACAATCTACTTTGTAGCAATCAATCTGGTTTTCGTAAAGATCACTCTTGTGAAACAATCCTCCTTAAAATGCTTTACACATGGACGAAAGCCATTGACGATGGGCAAATAACTGGAAATGTATTAATTGATTTTAAAAAGGCATTTGATGTAATTGATCACCAGATATTACTTAGAAAATTAGAATTATATAAATTTGATAATGCAGCACTTAGGTGGTTTTCTTCATATTTAAAGGATATGTGGCAGTGTATAAGTAAATCTGGAAGCTTAGCAGACCGCATGGCTGTTAAGCATCGTGTGCCACAGGGTTCTATATTAGGTCCTTTATTATTTATAGTCTTTGTTAATGATCTACCATCTCATATTAATCGCTGTAACACTGATATGGATGCTGATGATACTACAGTTTATTTTAAATCCAATTGTATTACAACTCTAACAAATCATTTAAATGAGGACATGAATGCAGTCAAGGAATGGTGTAATGAAAATCAAATGATTGTCAATGCAAGCAAAACTAAATTATTATTAATCGGATCACGAGCTAAGCTTAAAGATTTCAAAGATGTAACAAAACAGTATGATGGTATTAATCTAACTGGCAGTAGCTCTGAAAAGCTTCTAGGAGTCCATATTGATGATAAGCTAACATTCATAGAGCATGTGAACAATGTTGTAAAAAAGATATCTCGTCTGTTAGGAATACTTAGAAAATATGCGAAGGACCTACCCATCGATTATAGATTAAAATTTTTCAATTCCTATGTATTACCCTATTTTGATTTCTTGATGGTAGTATGGGGTAATATTTGCAAAGAAAATCAATTAGACAGACTTCTAAAATTGCAAAAACGAGCCGCACGATTCATTCTCAGTGAAATGTTTAGTACACCTTTAAGAACATTATTTGAAAAACTTAGCTGGATTCCGATACAGGAAAGAATAAATTACAAAACTGGATGCACTGTATATAAAGCTATCAGAGATGAAAATCCCGAATATTTAACAAAACTATTTGTAAAATGTGCTGATTCTCATAAGCGAAATCTGAGATCTTTAAACAATTTTCAAGTCAGTATTCCATTGGCGAAAGGTGCCTTGCACTCATCTGGCTTCGCTGTGAAAGGATCACAATTATGGAATTCCTTAAAAGTATCACTACGAACTGCCCCTTCCTTGACTGCTTTCAAATCCCAATATATGGCTGACAAATTAGGTAAATAATCACTACATGTACATATATATGCTATTGATATGGTGTAGGTACTCATATCTAAATCTTTATGTTTTGTCTTGGATGAGTCCTGTCTGCTAGCACTCGGGATTGGATCCGGATTGGTATAGCTTAAAACATTTTGAGAAAATTGGACCATAAAACTTAAAGGTTTTTGCACAGGAGGAAGCTGTTTGCAGAGTTCAGGCATCCTTTTCTCTCTCTCTTTTTTTCAAAATGTTTTTGGATTGTACCGGTTTGGATCCGATCTTGAGTGTTGGCAGACGGGTGTTGTCTAAGACATACAATGTAAATATGTACAGTATATTATATGTACATATTGTATATAGAAAACCATGTATTATATGTAAATATGTGAATAATAGTAGAATAGATTGAAGGCCCCGGGGAACACCAGCTATTGATGACTGATTGGTTTACCTTCATAAAATAATGCTTATTATTATTATTATTATTATTATTATTATTATTATTATTATTATTATTATTATTCCTCGATCAGTACATTGCCTTTCTTGACACGCAAAAAGCATTTGATGTTATGGACCACAATTCTCTTAAACGTAAGCTATATGGACAAGAAATCAACTTCCACAGTGACCTGCTCCACATAACCGTCAGCCTTTACTCTGATCTAACTGCAAGTCTAAAATAGAAAAAATCATTAAGTCACTCATTTCCCATCCTTCAAGGAGTCAAACAAGGCATATTTCTTTAGTTCGATCATCAAAGATTTTTAAATGAGGCTACTTGTTGCGGTCCTTGGCAGCAACAGTTTTCACCAACCAATTAAAAAATAATCACAGATTATTTACCTGGATAACAAGGTTGTTCAATGCGCAATGAATAAACAAGCAATAAACCTGATGATTGAACTCGACTACACACATACATTATAGAGTTAGTAGAATGTAAATGGAACACATTATTGGTAGTCAGTAAGCGTCTAGATGTTAATAACTATTACTGGGGTAATCAGAGATGAAAATTATATAGGCCTATCATAGTGATGATGCTTATCTAATTCTAAATAGACCAAGTCTGCATGCAAAAACAGCTGTTAGACATGCCATTGGTTCTCATTGGAATAATTTTCCTAGTTACGGAATGCAACTCAAAAAGTATGCTAATACATCTGAATGCATCCAATGTGTCCATACGCAAACAGTAATTATCAGTTGAGTCTGTTCAAAATAATATCAAAGATGTTGGAAAAAGTGCCACCAAAGCACGCCTTATAACAGGGAATTATCTTGTTCAATCCACTCTCAGCAAGTTCAACCAGAATGCCATCAATCCTACTTGTCGCATATGTCAAACTGTTACCGAAGATTATATGCATAGTGTAGCAGTCACATGCATATGTTTCTCTACCACTACTCCCCCCACTCCACCCGCCCACACCCACTCATCCCCACCCAAACCCCACCCCACGAGATATTCGAAACTGATATTTTACGGAAGTAGTTTGTAAGGACAGGTGTACTCAAAAGCCGCCTTGGCTCGCTTCAGTGTAGAGGAGTTAATTATAATGTAGCTAAGTACATAGGACATATGTCCACCCACTCACCAAAACCAGCTTGACCGAGACCAGTTTCGATCGAAACCTGTAGACACAAAGCGATCATAGCTAGCGTGGGCATAGAATTTCATATAGGCCTCTTACTACATCAAAGCGAAAGATGTTTTATGAATCCAATTAGAGAATTTATTATCATAATTTGTACTAAGCGTGGGAGTAAGTAACATAGATCTTTCTATATAAGGAGGACCAACTCGAGGCACCTTTCTGAAGATTGGGAGACACAGCGTTCAAGTCCCAGAACCACAAGACAGGAAAAGGCCTACAGAGCGCTTGCCGTGTCACAAAGAAGCCAGGACGAGTGCCAGACCATGTTCACGAATTGTAATACATCGTTGCAGCTTATTTTACGCAGTCTATTGTTGCTCATAAAATTCTACTACTGAATACGGCTACTTGATTATGACACATTTCAGCGACATTCGCTTCATGAAAACACAAACATACATAACGACATAATTACTAATATTCGTTTCCATATACCTGAATGGATTAATGTTTTTCCTTTAAAGATGCAACTATATCTTTATGACAAGGTGCTGGTCGCCTCGATATTCTGGTGCACTATGGCAACAATTCGGTAGGACATAAATGAACACATCAGTGCTAGTTGATCAGACCAACTCATCCAAATCCACAACATGAACAGCAGATACCAAGATCATGAAACTGTTCAATGAGATTTTTCTTGTCAAGCATAGCACCAATCCCAATTTGCAATGGTGTTGAACGATTCGTGATCATATTTGTGATGACATTCCCGATTACAATTGAAGGCAATGTGTTCGTAGGATTGCCTGAAATATTTTCTAAAAGTAACAGAAGGGTTACGCTGACATAATAAATGCTTCTTTTCTGGTTTACACGCACAGTGTGCTTGTCCTTATTAGGCTCGAGGTCTTTACACTCACACATAATTATTTGACCAACATTCCTAACCATGAAATCGTCATCATTATCTTCAACGAGGTTAAGCATACCTGGCAAGGTATCACGAAAATTGAGAGGACTGGATAATCCTGGAGTAGAGAAACACACCAATTTGTCATCAAAATTCATCTGCAGTTTTGATAACATAGTTTTACGCCACCCTTTTCCACCATGGAATAAATAGCATTTATGCTCTTCACTATAACTCCAAATCTTTTACTGATGGTATCCATAAGTTTATCAAATGCAAAATCAGTATTATTTGTGTGATCAATTTCAACACCTTGTTCGATTCTTGCAGCCATATGTTTCTTCCGACAACTGTCATGGAAACGACCATCTGCTGCATGGAGATCGCTAACAACACCTTGCAGTCTCACTTCAACCTGGCTTGACTGAAGAAAACAGTGGCCATGTTCATTGTTCTTAGATGTCTAGTAGGTTAGTTAGTTTTCAGTAAAATATGTATCGAAAATCTGCAAAGAAGGGAGGAAATTGCCATTTAATTTTTTGAATCCATATTATAGTATTCAATAAATCGCTGTTTCAAAATTTGCAATGAAACAGCAATTACAGATTTTTAATCCATATGTTATTGAAAATTAACTAACTATCTTTATCTCCACCATATAGGAACAGCAAAACTGGCCAATATATGCCTTCTGCCTCATTGTTATTAACCAGAGATAAAAATGGAGGCCATATTATATTCGTGTGTATGGAAACATCCAATCGTCATAAAAATATGAAAATTGGATTCCCTGGCCTGAAAAACATATAGATCAAAACTTATTTCACTAAAATATTTAAAATATCTGCCGAGATATCTGTGTTTACATATTTACACGTGAATGCCGGCCATCTTGCCGACCATCTTGGAGTTCTCAAATTCCTCAAGGGTGACAGAATGGCACCCTGTAGAATATCATTCTAGACTGGTCAAAGAGTCAATAACCAGTGCAAACAATTATGCACCATAAAATTCTTGGTTCATCTTTATTTCCACCAGACTAATAATACATATGGCTATTCATGGAATGGCGCAACCGGTTAATACTATACAATATTATTTCAGTGGAAACGTGCACGCACACGCATGCACACACACATGCGCACACACACACGCGCACACACGCGCGCGCACACGCACACGCGCGCACACGCACGGACACGCATGCACACACATGCACGCACACACATATGTGCATGCATCCACAATATAGTAATATAATATAGAATATTGTTAAAGCAATATATAAAACTGTACAAAGATTAACCCTAACGTTTAACACACAAATTTGTTCAAGAAAACAGTTTTCTAATAGAAAATGTAAATTTGCAGAATAAGAGAACACCACTGGGTGGTCATAAAACATTCATCAATCTTATGACCATCCATCTTTAACACCGAAGCTGGCCGAAATCGAATCAGGAGGGGACTATTTTTTTAGGATTTAGCGCTGGAACGACTGGCTCGATATGGAGGGTCATAAGATGGATAGATGTTTTTATGACCATCCACTCTAATGAGGTAAAGGGAGTATTAGATCCTCAGTCGAGGTAAGTCAAGACGTACACATCTGCTTAGATGATGGGAATGAAAACGAGAATGATGAATTTTCAGATGAAAAATCAGTTTGTATGGACTGCAATTGTGTAGTAAAGGACGGGCATGAGGCTTTTAACTGCGATATTTGTCTTAGCTGGTATCATATTAACCCCGACTGTCAAAATGTACCATTGCTGGTATACACGGTTTAGAGACAACAGCACAAATCAAATACATGTGTACTGCAGTTTCTGTAACCTCCTACACAGGTTTAGAATTATGGCACAGTCACTGCAACATAAAATTGATATTGTAAAGAAGACCGTCACTAAAAATAGAAAATCATAAATCAGTAAAGACAAGGATAGATACAGATTGTTGTAACCTTACAGGAGCAGATTGATGAGAAGGAATGTAGAATTGCATCACTAGAAAACTCTTCATCCGACCCAGAGCCATGTACAGAGGCTGTCAAGACCCAAGTCAAAGAAATAATGAAAGAAGACAGAGGAAACGTGTTGAGAGATAGTGTCTTGGAGCTAGAGGAAAGAGAAAGATGTAAGCAAAATCTCATATTTTTCAATGTTAAAGAAAGCGAGGCAACCGACCCCCCAATCTCGGAAAGAAGATGACATTGCTTCAGTCAAAGTTTTGAAGATACGCATAAAATTAAAAAGCGACATTGACATTACCAGGCCAGTATGAATAGGAAAAAGTCTGCCGATAAACACTGATCACTGCGAGTCACAGTTAACTGTGTGCCATAAAAACTGACTTACTAAGGAGTGCAAAGTTCTTGACAGAAAGGGCAAGGAAACCGCAAGGCAGACCTTCATAAAGAGGGGCATGGCACCGCTTGAGCAACAGGAAATGATGGATCTGAGGAAGGAAATGGACAACAGACACACAAAATCGTAATAGAACCGAGATGACAGCAACTCGATTATCACAAGTGAATGTGACTAATCCGCGTATGCAATCCCCAGGCATCCAACTAGAGGAAGCCACTGATGTAAATACATTAAATTCACACACAAATAAGTTTAATCATAGTGAAACAGGACATGAAGAAAATAGACATCAAAGGTCAAATGTTAGAACAGGAGAGCATGAGAAGAATAACAATATACATAGCAATGCAAATGCGGCTAGCGAATTTGTCCTTACATCAGGAGTTGATTATGATGTCATATGATGGATGGATGGATAAACTGAAAAAAGGTCCATTGGTCCAATAACTGACAGATGAAATTCAATGCATCAAAATGCAAGGTTATGCACTTGGGCAGGTCGAACAGCAAATTTGAGCATAGTATGCAAGAAAATGGCCAGAGAATACTACTAGAAGAGACAACCTGTGAGAAGGACCTTGGAATACACGTTTATAATGCCCTTAACTATTACCACTCTGATGCCAATATTCTATCTTTTACTGTGGCAATAGCAAATCAACTGGTGTACATATTTCATTAATTTAGGTGGACGATGTTGCTGTCTACGACAGCACCATCTACCACCAAATTTGTTGAAAACATGAACAGCAATTCATCTTTTAATTTAATTTGAAAATTAAAAGTTTTTGACATCAGAATGATCATGTCGATAGTCACTTACAGGACTGGCGGTATGATCAGCGAACGAAAAGAAGAAGAAGACATCAGAATGGTAAGGGCCATTCCAGCTAAATATGCACAACACGATTTTCAAAAGAGCTAAAAAAAGGTTTCTCAAATGTGTTTTCAACATAAGGCCTTTAATGTAGAATATATTTAGACATCGAAGTTCAATAAATTTGCCAGTTGAACTATTTACCTCGTTCTGTTCGAATGGGTTGAGCACGGGGTCATATGTGTGCAGTGTGAATTACATTACACAGGACTATGGCGCGATTAATGCCATTTAAAAAAACCATATAACATAGATTGTGATTTTGATGATTGAATACGGATGTCAAGATTTAATATGGTGAGGAAAACAACATATTCTTTAAATAGATTGATACTTCTTTACACGATACCAGATGATTCACAGCCTCATGTCTCATAAAAGCCTGTTCTTGGTTCATTATTAAGACTACACATTACAGTGATAGTCAAAAACAATCCAGACTTGAGACACACTAATGTGCATATTCCTTTAACTCTTTCAGAATAAATCTCAGCTAGGCCGCCGTAACACAGTTTATCACATGAGAATAGATGATTGGGAGAGCATAGACCGATATATTGTAATTAATTAATTATTGATCAGTTGACAGTTACACCGTTTTAGAAAAATGGTAGTATTATATTTACATCATAAGAAAAATGCATTCGTTGTGTGGGTAACTCTTTGCTATAGAGCAGTGAACAAATAAGCGCACAAACAGTGGATATGCATGATACAATGCAATTACAAAAAATAACTTTTGACATTTTAAGCTGTATTTTATATTCTATGAGGGTTGCTAAGACTTAAATTCAAAGGCATGTGAAAGCCCGTTATCTGATTTTAATAGCATATCAAGGTCTAGCAGACAGCATATCCGATGTTGTGTTGCGACGTAAACATGTTGAAGGTATACAATTCACCTTTCCAGAGTACCCACCCATCATATGACGTCAAAATGAACAGCGCGATGTGTATAATGACATCATAATGAATGACGTCATGAATGACGTCGATAAGTACGTCACGAACGCATATTTGAAGACGGTCTGTGCGTTGTTGTACAAATTGTTTGCTTTTACTATTTAATAAATATTCTGTTGAATATTTTGAAACTAATTTGACTGGGCGTTGTTGCTGCCATAGGCAGCAACAGCACCCAGTCAAATTAGTTCCAAAATATTCAACAGCTTCCCTGTATAGTTTTCAGGAAATTGATAGCTAGGGCATTTGGGGATCGATCAATCCCAACACGGCGAGGTGTGGGCGGAGCTTAGCTATTGATGGGCGGGGCATAGCTAAAATGGAAAGTTCCATTAAGACATACCATACGCCCCAGTCGTAACGTAATTAACATGGCCTTTATAATGGCTCTTCTATGTTGCAAATCGACTCAAATCGTTCTTTCAGAATTAATATGTTTTATGCAGTTTCCATGCCAATGTTAATACACACATCGTTGCTTCACTGCACAATTAAATTAAAAAAAGTAAAAAAAATAGATATATAAATGACAGTAACGTAATTCACAGCATTTGTGTATTTGGAATGACTAAACTATAACGAACGGTATTTTTAAGTTACGACATGGCTAGTATCTGGTCCCAGGTGTGGAAGACGTATAATACGTATGATTACTGTATTCTGCGGCTGTAGAAGTAGTAGAAACATCCTACAGCTGCAATCAGTCCTTCTTCGCTTTTGCCCACTGTGTCTTGTCCTCAGCCGAAATCCTTAGCTTCCGCAGGTCCATTCTTGACTTGAGTGTACCGAGTCCTGCTTTCTTGAGGTCACCTCGTAGCACGCTTAGCACATTTATGCAATGACGTCCTCTCCTGTCTTTGTATTTGCTGGCTCCGAGTATGGCGAATTCCAAGGCGTTCTGTGCTGGTGTCTCTTCTGGTATCCTTAGCACATGGCTAAACATAGACCATTTTTGCTGGGCAAATTTTAGAGACAGCGGCGACGTATTACACATCTTGTATAGTGCATCGTTGGAAATTATGCTGTCTGGCCATCGGTGTCCAATGATGGTGCGTAGGTGTTTGCGGTGGCAGTTATCGAGTTTGTCTAGAGCTGCCTTTGAAACAGCCCAGCTGTCACAGTTATACAGCATACTAGCTGTACATTAAATAATAATGTTGATGCAGAATGATTTAATACAAGCATACGTAACATAATTAATAGTTGCAACAGGTACATAAAATATGTAATTATACATTGAGATATGTTTTCATTAAAAGATTGCTAAGTATTACTTAATACTAGTTACATGGGAATACTTAGATTTACTCAACTAACAAATGTGAGACATCATGTACCTTTACTCAGCTCCTGAGTCCAAGATCTTGTAAATTCGTTGCGACTTCCCGGATGTTATGGGGACACTTCTGGCGCAGATCACATCGTGTGCCTTAACCCCTCTTGCATTAACTTAAAAAAATTCTAAAATTAAAATATCTTGAAAAATATTTACCATCAAAATGTTTAATTGATATATCAAGTAATATTTTGAGCACTTTGAGGCGCTGCTGACACAAGATGTGTTAAACCTCAACTTATCTCTCCTGACATTATAACATCCTTTCACGTTGGTATTAGTTGGTGTCATGAATGAGAGATGCAGATCGTCTTCCTAGTCATCTACGTCTAAAACTTTAGCAAGCTGTGAAAATGTTAATGCCTGCCATAGAGTGCGGCTACATACTTCTCCTTGCTAATGTTCCCCATCACGTGGCAGCAACAGCGCCCAGTCAAATATTTTCAAAATATTCAACAAAATGTTTATTAAATAGCAAAGACATACAACTCGTACAACTGGACGGATTATTCCAGGTTTATGACGGACTATTTCAGTTAATTATGATTGAGTATTGTGACACCGGATTGTGACGTCAACCTATATGTTACGTAATTGATCATGGCGTTATAGGATTGACTGAATGACTGGACTCCCCTATTTGTTTAAAAGCAAATCAAAACAGCCTTCATAGCCTAGAGAAGTGTATCAACGTGGATATCGTTATTTGACGGTATGATAAAACGCCGAACACCTCATGCTTAGTTTATATGTGGCAATGTTGTATCATCTGAATAAATATAAGATGGAAAAATTATTAATACTTTAATACTGAACTAGTTGGTATAAATGTGTCTGTATGTTAATCTCCCTCCTTCCCTCCCCTTCCCGCCATTCCCTCCCTCCCTGCCTACCTAGCTCTCTCTCTCTCTCTCTCTCTCTCTCTCTCTCTCTATCTCTCTCTCTCTCTCTCTCTCTCTCTCTCTCTCTCTCTCTCTCTCTCTCTCTCTCTCTCTCTATCTCTCTCTCTCTCTCTCTCTCTCTCTCTCTCTCTCTCTCTCTCTCTCTCTCTCAATCAATCGATCTCTTTTTCTCTTTCCCTCCTCCTCCATCCCTCCCCTGCTTTCACTCACACGTTCTCTCTCTCTCTCTCTCTCCCTCCCTCCACCCCATCTCTCCCTGTCTCTTTCTCTCCCTCAATCCGATGATTCACCACTACCACCCTCCTCCACCCCCCCCCCCTCTCTATCTCTCCATGGCTATGCTCTGAACCTATATCTCAATCAGAACAAGTCATAGCTATCTTTGCCCGTCGATCAGCGATTGTCCCGTGTTTACTGGCTGCTATCTGCATGAAGATAGCCACCAACGACATGACTGCCCCACTGATGAAACTCATGTAGAGAACTGAATGGGGCCCTGCATATTGGAACATGTGTCCAGAAAGCCATACGAAAAAGAAGCCAGCTACTCCATTGGCGACATCAAATATTGCCACTGTCATACCGGTAACCGGTATGTATTGATTAGTCCAGATAACTCCGCTTGGCCAGTGCAACGAGATAATAGCTGCAAATATGCATGACGTCACCCAAAGCATTGTCTTCTGATCGTATGCCACAAAGGTGATCAATCCGAGAACAACAAGGGACACAGTCAATACGACCTGCAGTATAACCTGGATGGTAACAAATCTCCCAATGATAGCACCCAGAAGTCGACCTCCGGTATAACTAGCCCAGAATGCCGTACCTAACATAGTCGCTTCATCTTTACTGAAATGCAGATCACTCTTCACAGCATACGAGAACAGGAAGACAATTATTGTGACTTCTTTGCCGACCAGGACAAAATAAAATAGAGATAGTAAGGGCAAGATTATTAATACGAACCACTTATCCACATAACGGTACTCGAAAAATGGAAGACATTTTGCGCAGCACTTCGTGTTGTCACTTAGTTTTCTATTTCTCTTGTCTTGACTCGTTTGTTGTGTGTTTGTGTTAGTACACACATTATGTGCGGTATTCAATGATCTTGAACTAGTATAATCACAGAAATTAAACGCAAATATAAGAAATCCTATAAGAATGGCTATACCACCAATGATTCCATAAGGAATTTCAATTCGCGACTTGGTCATATAATATGATTGTCCAGTTATGTTAGTGGCGTTAAGTTGATGCGCTGAAGTGTCTATATCTGTGGTTAGAATTGACACAGCTTCAGCCATAGTGACATTTCGTGAGAGGAATGGACGAACAATCTGAGGTACGATCAGCGAACCAAGTCCAAATCCAAAATGCATAATGAGTGTGGGTGTAGCGGCTGCCTCACCCCAAAGTTCCAGCATCATGGCATTACCAACTGTGGAGAAGAGTATGCACACAATTAGCATAGTGTCATGGTAACATTTGACCATGGGAACTAGTAAGCAGAAATGACAACAAAATCTAGTAACAAACACAACAGCATTTTATTCTAGGTTTGAAATCATTTTCAATTTAATCTATATCCCTTTAATGACCAAATGTGGTCAAGAAAGTACAAATAGTAACTTATTGAATGTCCAATTGCAGGCCAAGAGAAGACTATTTTTGAAGATTTCCCACTGAAATGACTGGCTCTCGGTTATCGAGCCAGCCATCCTAGTGTTCATTCCAGTGGTAAAATTGTCGAAAATAGCCTCCTGTCCTGGAAATGGGCATTCACCCAGGACCAGTGCAGAGGCCGGTTTGGCCGACTTCGGCATGAAAGGGTTAACACCTCTGGGCTTTTCATTAAAATGTATTAACATATTTCATTTTACAACATTTAAAATAACAATAGCATTGTTACGCAATCGCTGCCTGCTAAGAACGGGTGTCGTAACACATTTGGCATATAAACAGATTTCAGCCCGTTTCTCTATATGAACACGTACATGTGTAATATTCAACGAAAGATTTTCATTTGTTAGATAATGCGTAAGAAATAATTCCATTGGTTAAATTATGCGTAATAATTCCACATGCCCCCCCCCCCGACACCGAAAATGTTTTGCCACACAAAAGGATACGTTATGTTACTGATTTAGATGTTCAGCAAGACAGACAGACAGACCACATGCCCAATCACAACATCCTCTTCCCCTTATGGCGTGAGAGTATAATAATGTTAAATATCATACCTGAATTAACACCCTGCGCGAATCCTTCAACAGACATAATAAAACCCAGGAGTGATAAACTGTTTGCCCATGGCTTGGCAGCTGAGCACACACCTGCTAGAATCACGAGACTACCCAACAATACGTCATTTTGTTTCAGAAACCGGTCCCGCAAATAGCCACACACTGGTGAGCCAATTATCTTCCCTACACTCATCACTGAGAGAACACGGCCAAGGTGATCGTAGTCGGTGTGCAGACGCTGCTCAAAGTCAGGTAATGTGGTCGCTGTAACGGTGCCATACATTCCCTGTGAAGGCAAATAGGACATGCCATGAAGCTATAACAATGTGCAGTTATTCTCATTGATGACTCGCATTAATATTTTAGGCTAAATATCATATGAATATTGATGTGAGCCATCGGTGAAAAAGACGGTGGCCGATCATTCTTATAAAATTTCATGGCTACATTGCGGATGCCATTAGCTATGTCTCAACTATAGCGTGCTTGTACTTGTTAGAACATAGCTGATAACTCCCCTTATGCTAGCCATTTACTTCATTTTAATTGCATATGCACTAATTAGTCTGACTTTGTACCAAGCCTAACTCCGTCACGTTATATATTTGGACATATAGGATGGGCTCCTACCTGCCACGTTCCTAGCCCCTGTCCCATCATAACCAGGCATCCCGTGATAATGCAGATTACTGGGCCAGGAGTGAATTAATTCCAGGCCAATTCGTCCAGTACCAGCCCAGTAACATGCGTTATAAGAGTTATCATGTAGCTGCCCAGCCACTGCCAGACCGGTCACCACTGTCCAAATACAGGTACAAGTAAGGTTCACAGTGAAGACTAAGTTTTGCAAAACCAGTGATATACATTAGCCGCATCTGCCCTCTGTGTATCTTTCATTACTCACCATTGATATCCAGACTGCCACAAGGATAGCACTCTTCACCAGTCTGTGACAGCGGTTGGATGGAAGCCATTCTTCATCTATTATCTCTTCAACTAGATCATCAGCAGGTGTGTCGATGTCAGCATCGATGTCACAGTCAAGTATCTAAAATACAGAGGAGATTATTGCCATGTATTGTCGTGTCTTGCACTAATACACTTCTTCTAATACTAATCTGCTTTGACACTGAACTGTCCAAATGACAGATATCTGAACAGGCTGACAGGCCGGGATATGGGATTGGTATCCCAGCCACAGATTAATCCATTACAGTCTGGATTAAGATGATGAATATTCGACCAGATAACAATAACAAATTTGCTTTAACATATCCGTCAACTAGAAATACCAGGCATAATTTCGATTTCCCATTTACATTGACAAGCTGACGACTAAACTTGTCATATTCATTTATAATGGAAAAGCATCAACGTTCACTCAGTTCACCAAACTCCAGTAGGGGTTGACCTCTGATCTGGCATGTACACGATGCCTTATTTCTGTAAAAACCATGAGTGGGTGTAAGTCGTGATTTATAGTTCTATGCTTCTATCGTGAGATACAAAGAGAGCCAGATTACTAACCACATACAGGAGCTCGAGATAAATCACATTGAATGCTAACAAACCGTCCTTAAGATGTGCCTGCATCACATTGAATGCTAACAAACACTCCTTAAGATGTGTCTGCATCACAGTGAATGCTAACAAACACTCCGTAAGATATACCTGCCTCACATTGAATGCTAACAAACCCTCCTTAAGATGTGCCTGCATCACATTGAATGCTAACAAACACTCCTTAAGATGTGCCTGCATCACATTGAATGCTAACAAACACTCCTTAAGATGTGCCTGCATCACATTGAATGCTAACAAACACTCCTGAAGATGTGCCTGCATCACATTGAATGCTAACAAACCCTCCTTAAGATGTGCCTGCATCACATTGAATGCTAACAAACACTCCTTAAGATGTGCCTGCATCACATTGAATGCTAACAAACACTCCTGAAGATGTGTCTGCATCACATTGAATGCTAACAAACACTCCTTAAGATGTGCCTGCATCACATTGAATGCTAACAAACACTCCTGAAGATGTGCCTGCATCACATTGAATGCTAACAAACACTCCTTAAGATGTGCCTGCATCACATTGAATGCTAACAAACACTCCTTAAGATGTGCCTGCATCACATTGAATGCTAACAAACACTCCGTAAGATGTGCCTGCATCACATTGAATGCTAACAAACACTACTTAAGATTTGCCTGCATCACATTGAATGCTAACAAACACTCCTTAAGATGTGCCTGCATCACATTGAATGCTAACAAACACTCCGTAATATATGCCTGCATCACATTGAATGCTAACAAACCCTCCTTAAGATGTGCCTGCATCACATTGAATGCTAACAAACACTCCTTAAGATGTGCCTGCATCACATTGAATGCTAACAAACACTCCTTAAGATGTGCCTGCATCACATTGAATGCTAACAAACACTCCTTAAGATGTGCCTGCATCACATTGAATGCTAACACACACTCCTGAAGATGTGCCTGCATCACATTGAATGCTAACAAACACTCCTTAAGATGTGCCTGCATCACCTTGAATGCTAACAAACACTCCTTAAGATGTGCCTGCATCACATTGAATGCTAACAAACACTCCGTAAGATGTGCCTGCATCACATTGAATGCTAACAAACACTCCTTAAGATTTGCCTGCATCACATTGAATGCTAACAAACACTCCTTAAGATGTGCCTGCATCACATTGAATGTTAACAAACACTCCTTAAGATGTGCCTGCATCACATTGAATGCTAACAAACACTCCTTAAGATGTGTCTGCATCACATTGAATGCTAACAAACACTCCTTAAGATGTGCCTGCATCACATTGAATGCTAACAAACACTCCTTAAGATGTGTCTGCATCACATTGAATGCTAACAAACACTCCTTAAGATGTGCCTGCATTAGATCCGGCAATACTGTGCAGACTGCTATAGACAACTCTTTTATCAATATAGAGGCCTTATTAGAAAGGCGGAACTCAGTCAGTATAATACAATTATAAAACACTGTTAACTGGGGTCCAAAGTGCAATGCACAAAATATTACATGAATGCCAATGTCTTCTGCTGGCGTGTCTAGTGGATTTCCCAGAACAAAGAGAGGCCATCCTTATCCTGTCACATTCACTAAGAATTAGACCGCGTTGCAGATGGTGTATAGTACGTTATGGGAGCTTATGCTATCCACCCAGGGATGTTGGGTGATAGGACAGCGGTGCTTGCGGTGGAAGTTGTCAATCTTTTCTCGGACTGTCTTTGGAGTGATCCAGGTGTTACAATAGTACAGAGTCACGTCCAGGGACACAGAGGTTGTGTCATTCAAGTCTATTTTTGGCAAGAAAAATCCTTGATCCACGGATTCACAGTTTCCAAAAAGGTGGCAAAGCTATATTGTCTGTGAAGCAACATGTAGCAATGACACAGGAGCTGCACAAAGTGAGCCAATAATTTAGCTCTTTCACCATTCCACCCAGCTGTATAGTAAGACGCTGATTCTGGGGTTCGGTCTTGTGAAGGACTCCTGTACAGATGACATGGCTGTGACGAGGTAGCATATAAACAGCCTCAGACAGAGGCAATCTCCCTGTGGAGAGCCGCTAGTGGTTTCGAATTCTGCAGAATGCACATCTTTCAATCACACTTTCAGCCTGGTGCCTGCGGATAGCAATCTTCCAAGTTGCAGCTCATCATCATTACATCCAGCCTGGCGTAGTATGTCCAGCCAGGATCCTTGCTCATTTGATTATACATTTCGAACATGTGTGTCGTGTCAATGCCAATCTTGTGAAAGTCCCCGTGTTTGGACCTGACCACAAGGCGAATATTGACAGAACCCTGATACCCAGACAACATCGCCGTAGCTGCATCCTCGTTTTAAAGCAGCTCTGGCAGGCTCTAGTGAAACTGTTAATCTGTTCTGCAATGCATAAAGTCACATTGGAGAGGATCTTTTAGATGCTGCTAAGGAGAGCGATGTGGCGCAATGGCACCGTCTCCAACAGCATCGATGGCGAGGTTTGGTTTGCGAGATGTCATCACATGCATACTTTAACCATTTCATTGTGGAAGCTGTCTTAAATGCCTTCTCAACTTAGCTTGCTTCAATTCATGAACCAGTTTCTCAGTCTATCATATGACGTCATAATCAACTACATGACGTGACAATTACGTGATGAATGACTCGATTCTTTCCATATTAAATGCTTAATAGTCCGTCACATTGTACAATTCGTATCTCTTTACTATTTTATGGAGATGGTGTTAAATATTTTGAAACTGATTTGACTGGCATCTGTTGCTGCCATAGGCAGCTTATCAGTATAGTCTTCTGGAAATTGGTAGTCACGGTGTTCATGGATCGATCCCAACACGTGCAAAGTGTGGGTGGAGCCTAGCTAAAGATTGCCGTATATTGTCATATTTAAAACTGGATTCCTCCATTGGTGTTTGTAGTGTCATGTGATGACCTAAAAAATGATTTAATGGCTGGAACCATGAATTGGTTCTTCTCTGATTGTATCTCCATTTCCGATAAAGTTGCCTTCAGTACTATGCACCGAAAGCGATGGTGGCGGACCAACTACTCGCAAAGCAATGTTCCGTCATAAACGTTTTACTACAATCATTTGTGGTTGTTATGTCGTCTGTGTAAGATGGGAAGTTCTTTCAGTTGATCACTAATCTGGCTGAGTATGGCATTGCGTTCTCTACGTGGGGTTGTGCTACCCTATGCATAGCCTCCCGTCCCAGTTCTATATTGCTTGCTGATAGAGATGGATACTCTGTCTAGGTGTGTGCGGTTTCTATTTTGGCCTTAGATGATGAGTGCTATCGCTTTGTAGCGCAGATCGCTTGATGCCGGGTCGAAATGGCCTGGATTGAGTTGCTCCAAATGCAGCCCCACCCGGTATGGTCCTCTGGGCCTGCGTACATAGCCCTATGAGGATCGGAACGTGAAATTGACTAAGTCCATAAGAGCGTGCGTGGCGCATGCACGCCATTTGAGATAGCATGCCTAAGCTTCATAGACCGTGTGGGGTATGGCATCTTTTGTGTATATAGTCGCCCGTATTCACAAACCGTAATTACAAAGCGTATATCCTTCATCTTGTGATGAATCTTGAGCCTGATTTGTTCAGAAACACGAATCCGTTTACAGAATTAAAATCGAATAAGAGCAATGGCTGAGATATCCTTAAATTAAAATCTTGTCAAATTAATTCCCAAACTGGTGTAGGCCCGTATCATGCATGCTCCATGAGACTGGTAGGTGAAGGTCACCGTGACGTCATTGCCACGTGCTTTGAGCCTGTTATTTCTCCAATATGGTCGTGCATTGATTGGTTGGAATCTGCAATGGTGACTGCCGATTGGTCACCATAAAGTATATCTTTAAGATTACATAGTACTACGCAGAGCAGCTGTTCTGGCAATCTACACCAGCGTAATTTCCTAAGTTCCTGTATCCGTGATCTGAGACCAGCCCATCAGACGGTGCCGACTCAATTTTTCCGTCCCTCTTTAGTGACTAATAAACCAAATTAATAGAAGGTTCTCCCAGCCGACCCTTGATATCTCGCCAATCCTTGTCCGAGCCACGTTGAAAAGTGGTTGAACTAGAGCACATTTATAGTGCCATCTTCAAGTGCTTAAGACTGCAACGTATAACGTTTTCACTGTTGGACATTGCATTCGACGACGGATCTGAGCTAACAGCACCGATCTTCTTGTGCTGTGTAAATCTATGAAGATTGTGTTACGCTAACTGTATCATACGCATCTGCTTATCCTGCATCTTTATGGGCACCTACACCTCTTCCAGCTATTTCATGCAGGAACCTACTCATCAATGACTGCTGATTCTTTACTGTGATAATACTTTATTACTGTGCCAACTGTAATTCTTGAACTAGTCATCTGTTCTTATGCGCTGATGACTAATAGGTGCCAATAGCTTTACTTATACGCTGATGACTAAAAGGCGTCCTTAGTTTATTATAGCCTTTATATATGCACTGATTACAAGTAGGCGCCGTAAGGTCAGTTAAACCTCATTTATCTTAATCACATATCTGTATTCCAGCGAGTGTCATTTTTAAACTGTTATTTCTTGATAATTACTGTAATAACTGGGTCAGAAAACTAAGATTTGTTATCTACTCACGGATTTAATTATAGGTGGGAAACGCAATGTGAGAATGTCGATAGGGGGCATTCTATTTTTCTGTACAAGTGTGATCTGGCTTCAATGTGCTATCTAGTTTGTTTGCAGCTCTGTGGGGGAATACAATCTGGCAACACAATCGCTTGGAAACGAGCGGCATCTCAGACAAGAAAGCAGAGAAGATGGAGGCCATCTTTAGAGGTGTAAAAAGTTAAAGAACAGTGCCTTAAGAATAGTTAAGTAAGACTCCCGCCCACATTTGGTAGCAGTGGTCATAAAGAACAGAGGGACAAGGCTAATGATATTTATTCATTATATTTAATGTCGTGGTATTTATTTTCGTGATAGAAAAAATAGTATTGTTGAATATGGCTGAATCTGTCGGGTACAGGAAGTGGGTAAATGCCCCTCCTAGGTTTGAAGGAAAACATGGAGATGATTTTCTCACTTGGATAGAAAGAGTTGAAGTCTGGGAAGATGCATGTTCAATGAAAAATGCTGACCGGATAATAGTCTTCCAGACGCTTCTCGGAGATTCTGCTTTTTCTATTTTTAGAAATCGGAGTCCTAAAGATAGAAACAATTATGATACTTTGAAGTCCGTCTTTAATGACGCATTTTCTTCGGATGATCTGTTGGAAGCCTTTAGGGCCGAGCTCATTAAGAGTACGAAAAATTGATGAAAATTTGGCAGTTTATGCTGGAGAGTTACGGAGGTTGGTGGATAGGGCATACCCTAATTACAACGAAGAAGCCAAAGGTGATGTTATTCTCACACATTTCTTGAGTGGAATACCCATGGGTAGAAAAATAAGGAATAAAAACCCAAGGCATGTAGACGAAGCTGTGAAGATGGCTTCAAAATTGGATTGTAAGACTGTTACGGATATGGCAATGATGAATGTTAGTGCAGTTGAGACTACTATGAAAAATGAATTGTAGGAAACGAGGGAACTCGTAAGAAAAAGTGATGAAACAATCGAGAAATTGCAAAATATGTGTGTCCAATTGGCTGCTGTTTCTTCTGTGATGAATTCTAAGTCGACTAATTACAATGACGGTCTATGCTTTCGTTGTGGATTAGCCTGCCATTTCGCAAGAGTTTGCAATTCTTCCACATCTAGAAAAAAGAAACCAAGACGAGGGTGGAGACGTGGAAATTTTAGTGGTATTTCTAATTACGAAGGTGCAACCAAATGCTTTCATTGTGGGGACATTGGGCATACGGCCCATGCTTGCGTGACACCATGAAGCTTTTAAGGGCCGTTGTTGAAGCAGCGTCACCGACTCCTGTATCATCTCCAGAGCGGAAAAACAAAAAGATTGCGAACAGCCTTTTGTCTGTGTATACTTTTCATAATGTTGAAGATGTTGACATTAAATGTCTTGTTGACACTGGATGTGGAGGTACCATTATAACTGAATCATTCAAGCAGCAAATTGCAAAACATGAAAAATTGTCACCAGCAAACTTAATAGCCACATCTGTTAGCGTGCAATGTATTGACTTGTTAGGAACCGTGTTTACTAAAATCTGAATAGGTAATGAGGAGACATTTTACAATGTTTATGTAGCAAGAGGTATTTCATTTCCAATGCTCCCAGGGAACATGGCCTTGTAGTAGATGCACAGAATAACTGTATTAAAATGGGTAGTAGCGCCATACCTTTTTACCGAGCTGACATTTATAACAACTCGAACAAGCGACAAAGATGGTGAAGGATTTTTCAGATATATTTCGTTCCAGGCAGTCTGATATTGGTCGTACCCACCTGGTGAAGCATAAAATAGATACAATAGGGGCTGCACCAGTTCGGCAGCCATTTCGAAGAATTCCCTTGCAGACAAACTAAGGAGATGTTGGCTAATGACGTATTTCTTCTCCGAGAATACTTGCAAAGTAGAATGATATTAATGTATTGATCACAGGAAATTGAACGTCTTGACTCACAAGGACAGTTTTGATCTTCCAGGGGCAGACGATTGCTTGGAAACTCTGTTGGGGACATACATTTTTCCAGTTTTTGATCTAACATCAGGGTAGCGGCAGGTAGAAATCGATCCTGAGGACAGAGAGAAAACTGCATTTTCTACAGGCACAAATTTGTACCAATTTACGGTTTAACCTTTTGGATTGACGAATGCCCCAGCCACTTTTCAGCAGCTAATGCAGCTGGTTCTGGCTTGACTGAATTGGCAATTTGCACTAGTCTATGTTGACGGCATTATTCTGTTTAGCAAGTCTGTTGAGGAACTCATGAATTTACTTGAAGAAGCATTTGCTAGGATGCACACATGGGGTTTGAAATTAAAACCCTCTAGGTGTCAGTTATTTCGCAATCACGTAACATTTTTGGGTCACCAGGTCAGCAAAGCGGGTATTGAACCAGACCCAGAGAATATGAGATGAATTAAAAATTACCCAGTTCCCACGTCTGCTAAAGAGGTGAGATCATTTATAGCTTTGGCAGGGTATTACAGGAAATTTATTCAAGAATTTTCGGAACATGAGGCCACATTACATGAGTTGACTACAAGGGATAAGCAGGGGACATTTTTCTGGACTGAGGAATGTCAGAAATCATTTGATTATTTATGCTTAGTTTTGATCAGACCTCCAATTCTAAGTTTCCGGGATTTAATGAAACGTTTTGTCATATATACTGATGCATCAGGAAACTCAGTAGGTGCAATATTGTCCCAGCCCAGTTGCACTGGGGAACATATTCTGGTATAAGCTGGAAAAGTTTTGGAGCCCAGAGAAAGGAAAAGGTACGCATATGACAAAGAGTTCTGGGCGATTGTATGGGCGGTAAGACATTTCAGGGCATATGTATGTAGTGACTCTTTCATTGTTGTGACAGGTCATAAACCATTGGTTGGAGTGAAGAATCTAAAGGGGGGTAAAGATCCAGCAGGACGGCGGGAGAAATGAGCTATGGAGCTTTCCCTCTATGATATTTTAATTCAGAATCGTAGTGGTGGTGCTCAAGCTAATGTAGACACATTATCTCGCATTCCTGGGATGAACTTTGTAGGTTGCAGCCCCAGCCTATCAGCAGATGAGATGCAAAGATCAAAGGTTAAATCGATGTTCGATGCATTACATGCAGCTAGAGGCTTAAGAGTTTTATCATGTGCAACAGCTTCGAATGAAAAAAAATGGTTGGCACTTGATCATGTGTGGAGGAGGGCCCAGTTGAATGATGTTGAAATAGGCAAAGTACTTAAAACAAAGAGTGTGTCCAACATTCGACCAGTGCTTCCAGATGCAGCCTCTAGGGCATTAAAGTGCCATTGGGAGGTACATAATGATGTGGTGTTTTGGCAGTACGAATGTGAGTGAGGAGGGAGTATATTACAAATGTTGGTTCCACGAACCAAGGTGGATTTCGTCATAGGAGAATTGCGCAATACCCTGACTGTAGGTCATTTATTAGGCTTTGAAAAACCCTTTCGAAAATACGACAGCATTGCTATTGGTATGGGCTATTATCTGACATGCAAGCTTGGTGCCAACGTTTCTTACAGTGGAGTCGTGGAAAACCTATTCCTAGGAAACGTCAGTGACCTATGCATTCTGATGTTTCAGGATACCTAATGGATATAATCGGTATGAATATTCTTGGCCTGCTCCCTCAAAAAGGTAAGGGCAATAAATAAATCTTGGTAGTATCAAAAATGGCTGGAGGCTTTTGCGCTGAAGAATCACCAAGCAAAGACAATTCAGGTTTGGTGTGCCGGAGAAGATCCATACAGATCATGGTAGAGATTTCGGAACGAAACTGATAAAAGAAATCTGCAATCTTATGGGTATAGTGAAGACAAGGACTACCTCGTACCACCCTATGTCTGATGGCTTGGTAGAACGTATGAATAAGACCTTGGTCAGAATGCTACGCCTGTATGTTAATGAGCATCACACAGAATGCTATCGTTAATGTTAATGGCCTACAGGTCTAGTGAGCAATCATCAACAGGCTTCACACTAGCCAAGGTTATGCTCGGTCATGAAATGCGGTTACCTCTAGAGGCCATGTTGGGTGGGGACGCTGACCAGGCAGTGAACGTGGGGAGTATAAAAGTATGAAGCTGCACATGGGTTGGAGCACACATTTAGCATGGTGTGGAAGAATTCATCTTTCCAGAGTATCCATTCATCATCTGACCTCGTATGACGTCATAATCAGCTCAGCACGTGTATGATGACGTCAGAATCATTATGTCACAAAGATTCCATATAGACCATCATAAAATTTATAAATCTGACACGTTGTATGGATTGTATGTCTTTGTAATTCTTTGCTATTTAATAAACATGCTGTTGAATATTTTGAAACTAATTTGACTGGACGCTGTTGCTGCCTTAGGCAGCAACAGCACCCAGTCAAATTAGTTCTAAAATATTCAACAGCTTCCGTGTATAGTTTTCAGGAAATTGATAGCTAGGGCATTTGGGGATCGATCAATCCCAACACGGCGAGGTGTGGGTGGAGATTAGCTAGGCCCATAGCAAAAAATGGAAAGGTCCATTGTAATGGAGCTCAGTGGTATCAGAAGTATTGGTACAACCGGGACATTGTGGGTGCCCCGTACAAAGTGGGTGACCAAGTGATGTTATACTCGCCCGTAGTTAAACCAGGCAGAATGTCTAACCTTCATTGTCCCTACTCTGGTCCAGATAGTGTGTTGAAGATTTTGAATGATGTGGTCTATAGGATATGGCTAGTAGGGGTTAGTAATAAAACACAATGCGTTGTCTACTTTAACAATCTGAAACCATCCCCCAAATCCTCAAAGCGACTGGATGCTTGTAAAGATGAGGGTAGTTCCATCCAGTGAGAGTCACTGAACCGGAGAATAGTCATTGAACAGCAGATTAGGAGGAATGATGAATTGGTCTTAGCTCCAGACCCCGATGACACATGGCCTGATTATACGAAGATGGACCCATCTTCAGGTTCATCATCAAGTGAGGTAGAGGAGGTTGCTGATTTCGTATCAACGGGGTATGGTGAACCTGCAACAGAGTCTGTGCAAAATATTCAGTCCACACAGAATGCTAGCCTGGATAATCGGGTTGGGGGTGAGGGTGGGGGCGGTGGGTTGGTGGTGGGGTGGGTGTGTGTGATATGATTGGTAGAAATTTAGATCCAGTCCGCTCTGGAGATAACGAGGTAGATTCCTAGCAAGTGATCTGGCAGGACTACAAGAAGGTCTGCCAGACTGCAAGACTATATTGTAAATTAAAGGGGAATTAACTGATAGATGTATATGCATATATGGGGTTTTTTTTAATGTTGTGTGGTTGTTGGGTATTATCCGTCAAAAGAAAAAACTGTTTTTGTTTGTTTTGTTATTTAAATTATGAATCGGGTATATGGTACGCGTCGGGCTCGAGGGATTGACGTTGGGGAACTGACCACCAGCCAGGCTGTGTGATCTCGCGGTAAGGGATATTGTGGGTGACTGTTTTTATATGCAAGGCACAATATATTTTATTGCCGGAGTACTAGATATTACCACAAAAATATCTCATGCTTCCCCCAAACATAGGAATCATTATGAAGAAGTAATCCTGGGAGACCTGCATCAGTGCATCCTGCATCAGTGGCGAACAGGGGAGAGAGAGAGAGATGCAGCATGCTTCACTAGTGATAATTATTATTATTACAATAATTATAAAATAAAACCTGTTATAATCAAGGCATATGTTACTGTCAAGGCATATATTACTGGAAATTGAGGCAAGTTTAAGGAGTCTACGCCCATGTTCTCGAAGCTATCCCCTTGACAGCGATACAGTCACTCAGCGCATAAAGATAGAAAGTAACTGTATCGCTATCTCAGCGATATCCCCGAGCGCATGGCTACTGGAGTACTTGTAAGCGCTAGCATGCTACTAATTTCCGTAAGTGACCTAACGCAAGTCACATTGATGTCGAGATCATCTCACTAGCTTAACATGATCACGAACACAGACACACACAACACACACGCATACACGCACGCACGTACGCATGCATATATACACGCACACACTCACTCACTCACTCATGCACGCACGCACGCACGCACGCACGCACGCACGCACGCACGCACGCACGCACGCACGCACGCACGCACGCACAGTGCACCCACATTTTCAACAGCAGCAACAATCGCTAGATAAATCGTTGACAATAATATTGATAAGATATATCCTTCTCACTTCTCAATACCAATTCCTGCACTCATGCACTCATTCATGCATACCTGTACACTCTCATATACGTACTTGTGCCTACACCTGGTGTACAATTGACAAATTTGTGAATAGAATAGTGTGATAAAAAAAGGACTGAATTTCCAATTTGTTTTAAAATCTCTTGGTTTGTCTGATAAAATTATGTACGTTTGTTAACAAAGTTTCATATGATTTGGTATCCAATCTATTGCTTCCCTTCAAGAACATATCCAGGCTAACATCGAGTGTAATTTGTTGAAGGGAATCGAATAAATTGCGCCTTTCATTTGCCCATTTTGGACATTCAAAAAAGTAATGATAGGCCGTTTCTGGGATTTGGCAATGTGTACAATTGGGGTGTTCAAGTAGGTGGTATAGGTACAGATCATTATTGAGTTGGCTACAGTTATTTCTGATTTTTCAAGTTATTATATTTTCGCGTCTTCTGCCGAACGTGTAGTATTTTGCGAGCTGCTCTGGGACATTTTGACCAGTTTTTGTAAGTTTTCTCCTGAAGATTGAAAGTTATGGAGCGGATTTGACTGCTATATCAAGGTTATTCCAAAGTTGAACAACACTGGGTATGAAATAATTCTTATATATTTCAAGATGGTGATTCGGTGGAATAAAATCATCAGAGTTTCTAAGGTTGTAGTTGTTGATATCACCTACTATTCTGGGGACAATATCTGTTATATAATCATGGCGATCTTCTTGGACAGTCTTATAGAATAATATGAGTTTCTTCTGTTTGCGACGATCATGCAGAGGAATAAAGCCAGTCTGTTTTATAGAGAATTGCTAAAGGTGCATACATTGGTAAACCGGTTATTATTCTCATGGCTTCATACTGAATGACTTCAAGTCATTCAGCATCCCGACCGGAGCAGCCATCCCGAACCTCACTGCCATATTCGAGTACCAGACACAAATATGAAGTGTAAATTTGAGATAAAGCAGCAACTACTAACTCAGCATATTAGGAATCACATAAGACGGCGACGAAGGAATCCATCGGGAATCTTCCGTTCCATCTTCACGTAAAACAGTACGCACCCCGACAATGGATTGATAAAAGTTATGACAGCATCCGACAGGTCATCTGCGCTCTAAAGTAACTCTGTCCCACCCCCGGGCTCGGCCATTACAGAATGAAATACCCTCAGGGTTCGATAAAGTTGACATCCACGCCGCAACCCTCCCCTCCCGCACTTAGCGGCCATAAACGCGCCACCATCACCACAGAGCAAGTACCATCCACAGAGAACCAGTCATGCATAACAGATTCAAATCACCAACATGATAGAAACACAGACACTCAGGTTGATTGTATTCACAATCTCCGAACGACGGCATTGTAATCGTAAAGATTGTGGCACACATGTTTGCGAGTTGTACTGTAATTTAGCCATTACTAAAATGGTACAAATGTGTTTGGTCTAAGCCAGGACGGAGTTAGTTCTACCCATCGAGGAGAATGCTTGGCCAGCCCTCCCGCTCGGAAAACGCAGCTACCTTGACGGAATCAGTAACGTTGATCTACCGCATGAATAGATCTGTTTAAACCACGCATAAAAATTACTTGCAACTTTACTGTTAAATTTTTTATCAAGAGCACAACTGCTCTACCATGCTACAAATCATTAGCGCACGGGCCGGTAATGTGGCATCAAAAATCCTGCAGTAAAATCACAGAGAGAATTTCAAAAATTCTCTCCTGTGCATTCCAGTCTATAATCAGCACGGGCTGAGAACTACCTATTACAGACACCTACCAAGATGCATGTTAAAGAACTCGCGCAAATACGGGACATTATAGAAATCTTGATGTAACATATATATTTTTATCTCTCGCCTCTGTAACAGACTACATCTCAGCAACAACATTTTGGCCGTCGCCATAGACAGCATATACGTTTCCGATCACCACGTGCTTTTAGAGCCACGTGACATTTACTACTATTTCCAGTGAGATGGATCAAATGCTTTAAACAAAAGAGCCGTCCAAAGACGCAACTACCGCAGCGTGATGGAGGAGTGGCGAGGGTGAGTCCGGGAGATTACCGCTGACGTCACCTGGCTCCCACGCACCCCATCAGGTGCTCCAGCCTAAAAATTTGATTAGGCAAGTTTATAAGCATCCAACCTAGAAAACCGCCTCACGCTAATTAAAAGGTGAGGGGCCTCAAGGACAAAGTAGTACCGCGTTTTTATGTTGATCGGGGGCTGTTAACTGTGCGAAATAAAGACAAGTTTAACGAGCCATTCTTCCTATAGTTACAAGTACTCCCCTTATATGGGAGGAATTAATCCTATGACGTCCAGGCGAAAAGCAAGGAAATATTCACATAAGAATGACCGAATCACCTGTAAAACTTTTTAGGTGTGGTCATCCGCCGCCTGTGACGTCACCAAATGGTATAAAAGGAGGAAGCGCACTCTGAAACTTTGTCTTCCCGTCAAAACTCGCCACCAGGGAAGAACATAGCATTAGGCTTCGTCGCAAACTAAATTCTGATGTTTTTCTTATTATTATTTTGTTATTATATTTGGCCTGGAAAGTTATAAACCATGAAGAGATAGGGCATTAGGTTTTGAATAAAGTTCTCGCAACTAACTGCCATGGGGAACGAGATGTCACTTCTTGAAGATCTAGCGTTGTCAGATTCCTCTGAAGAAGAATCGGTGCCAGTTCCTAAGCGGTTCCCGTGTAACACATTGTTGACTAGCGGAGAGCCATGTACCAGAACTTTCACTAGGAAATCCGACCGCACCCTTCATATTAATAAGGATCATCTCTTCCAGTCAGCCTTTTGTTTGATGTGCCAGTATCTCTACACCACTACTCACTACGGGATCACTCATGCGCTCCATCATCATCATCGTATGTTGGAAGTGATGTTAGTTCCTGGGGAAGAAAATGAGGATCGTGCAGTTCTAGCCACTCAGTTAGAATCTCGGCTCCCGGTCAAGGTTCTCCCGATCGAGAAAATGGCCCGCACGAAAAACACCACGTGCAGATATCCCGTTGGACATCATCTTCCCGTGGCTACAGCAAGTAATGTACCGACAGCCAGACGTGAAATTCTGCCCGCAGTTGCGTCTGGAAGTGTTACGCCGGTACCTATCACATCATCCACACTGGTCCTGAAGCAAAATAGGAAGCCGAAATCTCCTGTAAAATCCAGTATGGCAGCTCCCGCATCAGTTACTAGCCAGTCAGCTACGGTTACCACATCCGCCACCATAGAATCACAGACAGTAGCAGCCAGTCAGCCAATCTCAGTGGTGATTACGACACCTGCGGAGATAGACATTTCCAGTTATCCGCAGTCTCCATCTCTACCTGAACTTACCATAGACGAAGGACAGGGAGCAGCACCGCCTGTGATAATTAGCGTAACTCCGACCCATGTTATTCAGCACCCGCCTCCTTGCCTTTCTGACCCCGCAATCAGGAAGGGAACCACGCCGGAGCGACCATATACGGGAAAAAGACGGATCGCCCATACCCGGGATATCTATCCCGTACCGAGCATTACTGCTGGTCGTCTGCTAAAGTATGCTAAGTTCCGAAAGATGTCGTCTCCTGCTGTATCCGTTCCCGCACCACGTCTTCAGCCAATGGTACAGCTCACCGCCATCACCACAGCAACTACAGCGACCACCACGCCGGCTACACCCGCCATCATAACGACAGCTACCGTCCCCACAACATCAGCAACATTGGCAACTACTAGTACCACCGCTGCTACACGGACGGATATCTTGGAACCAGCGGTAACTGTGAGAGACATCATGGACGCCCATATTTCTGCCACCATCACTTCGGCTGTTTCGGACAGTGCCAATAATAATAATGATGAGAGCATTTCAGCAATGACAGTGCATCCACCGTGACCTACCACCATCAGTCGCGGGATCCAAACTCAATGGGGAAATTTCGCTGCTGAGGTATAATTACTATCAAGCACGATACACATCATCTTTCGCTATGTGTCAGGTTTTTATCCCATAGCGTGCAGTCTCCAACCCATCGCACTAAAACAATTTTGTAACTCCCCATTGACGGGAGTAATTTGGAACTTTTTATAGTCGTTCACGAATACTACATCTACATTTGGAACACAAACTTGCGGTGAGGTCTTTGCGGCCTGAATATGTGAGTCTACAAATGTAGAGGCAGGATGATCTTTGATGGATGACTTGCCGGATCTGCCGGCCACGCCTAAATGTGGTTTTTCAAATGACGTCGCACCAATCGTGTAGGTTCTTTCAACTTTCGACCGCAGCAAGTAAACTCTGCCCGGTGCATCTTCAGAGCTGGTTGACCTACCCAGCACCATGACGCCTTGTTTTGTATCTTCATTTGCCTCTGACAAAACCCGCTTGTAACGGGTTGTTCACACCTTCCATCCATGCCATCGGTGTATGGGAACTTTCTTCACCACGTAGTACTATCGTATCTTTTACTGACTGCTCGTTAGACATTCTCTTAGGCCTACAGACCTAAGCGATGCACTCCCGCCATGAACATTCTTATGGGGCTCTTGTTTGCCGAACACAGCTTACGGGAACCAACCTGCGGGAACCAGGCTTCGGGAACTTTCCAGCTTCCGGAGAGCGCATCATCTCACGTCAACTATGGATTGACGTGTCAATTTCAGTGACACGGTAGCCTAACTTGGGAATGACTACCAAGTATTCAAGTAACTATGCTCCAGAGTTTAATTATTTCTCTATATAGGCTTTGTTAATTATCTCGTATCCGTACTATCGGTTCTGATGACTAAAAGGAACCGTAACGGTCTTAGGACCGATAGTTATAATTTCTGTATTTGTTAATAGTTATTATCATTTTCTTCAATGTGTTGCTAACCGCACTATAGTAGGTTCATTAACCTATATTAATATATATATATATATCTTAATCGTTTGACACCGTGTTGTTTGTTCTGGTTAGATTATGTATGTATATGGCCAGTGGCCATCCGTTAACTTGTTTTGCTTAAGCTATAGAAAATATAGGACTGCAGTGCACGTAGGAAACACTATACAGCAACATTTATATATGCAGCATTTTCTCCCGCCACCAACAATTTTTCTCTGAGGTCGCTGTCCGTGCTATAACTCTGTTTGGCCCGGCATGCCACCGACTAAAACTTTTCTATTCAGCTTGATAGGATAGGTTCAAAATGATTAGAGACACTTTCTTCATTACATACTGTGTAATATACTCTTCTCTTCCGGCAGTGCGATAATCTAGCCCTGCACTCCGGTAAGACTCATAACTCCAAGATTTTGTCTCTCTTCATATTCCTCTTAGCCTTGTGGCTTTTTAATTGTTTGGATGTCCCTATCCGCACCATGGGCTGATCCGACTCTGGGAAACTATTGGGGTTTCCGAGCGGTGATGGCTAGGGTGCGGTATCACATACACCTCCCCGCGTATCTTCGGATACTTAGTAGTTAGCACTTTAAGCCAATGTAGGAAAGCACTGCGAAAACGTATTAATTATTATTATATTTACTGACAATCCTCCCGCACCGCAGTGCAAAACTGGCAACTTGTATATAAACCTAATGACAGGTTAAATGGTTAGTTCCATAGGACCCGATGACAGGCGAGATATGCATTCTCACCAAATTCTGTTAAAATGTCTGAGCATGATATTTAGATCTGCCACGCCCTTATGGGAAGGACAATTACGGTGTGCATTCGTCTCTCTTACCCCCACCATAACGATAGGAGATATGGCCTAATAATGCTTTCGTGAAATGTAAACCATGTCTTGTAATGTTTCATGTGGTTACGAAGCGGAATGTCCGGATTCTCATCCAGTTCGGAGATCCCACTAAGTAACATGTACGAGCGCTGTCTACAGTATTGATGCCCTCGGGCATCTGTTCTCCATGACAGCCGTGTCTAGTAGCTAGGTAGATATCAGCCAGTTGTGGCCTAAACTAATTCTTGTTCTGAAAACAACTAAACGGAATTAAGCAAAGCAAAAGGCCCGCAGAAATAAAGCGGCAACTACTAACTAAGCATATTAGGAATCACATAAGACGGTGATGAAGGAATCCATCGGGAATCTTCCGTTCCATCTTCACGTAAAGCAGTACACACCCCTATAGTCATAATCTCACTAGGTAAAGTCTTTTTTGTTTGAAATATTAGAGTGGGCCCATTTTTGCCTGCTATTCTTCTCCCGATAACCGAGCCAGTCATTCCAGTGGTAGATTTTCAAAAATGGTTTTCTCTTGGCTTTTTAAATGGACATTTAACTTTTAGATTTACATTTAGATACAAAACAATAGGCTGATAAAGATCCGATAGCAAAACAATACTTAACAAAGGCATTACTATTCAACCCAGGTGTAGTAGTAGACCCGTGTGGCGAGTGCAACTATCCAACAAATGAAAAGTGCCTCGTCAATCAATGACAAATAAGTCAATCATTGATGCCAGTGGGCTGATTCTTTAAAGATCAGCGGGCGTATTAGCATTTGGGTAGTATAATACATATAGTCGGCAGAAAAATTACAGAAAAATAAATGGCGCTCTTGTTTCCATTTTAATTTTATTGTAAGATTTTGTAAATTACCATTCAATCCATGTGTTGCAGTAGGCCCGTGTGGCGAGTGCAACTATTCAACAAATAAAAAGTGACTCGTCAATCAATGACAAATAAGTCAATCATTGACGCCAGTGGGCTGATTCTTTAAAGATCAGCGGGCGTAGTAGCATTTGGGTAGCATAACATATATAGTCAGCAGGAAAATTACAGAAAATAGATGGAAATAGATGGCGCTCTTGTTTACATTTTTGATTTACTTTGTTGTAAGGTTTTGTAAATTACCCGGGAACAAATAACCCTATGAAACCTTGTGCAAGTTTCTAAAATTACCCGGGACGATTTTATAAGTCAATGGCAACTTACTTTATTGATTGATTATTAAATTACCCCAGTCTGTTTATTTGTTAACATGAATTATTAAACATAACAATATCAGAGTGCAGACTAAAATGAATTACAGGACACAGATTAATTAAAAGGCACAGATAAATCAGCTGTAGTAATTAAATGCTTTGAGCTAGTGCAGGCTCATTTATTTTTACAGTTCCCAACTCTATTGAAACTATGTTTGTTTTGCACCATATGTCCTTGAATACTTTTTCTTTACCATGCTGCTTTAATCTAAAATATTCGCAAGGAATATGATTCAGCAGCAATGAACGAAATACTGCCTTTATTGCTCTATTGTGATTGCCCATAGATGGATTTTTCATCTGTGCACACCGATGTTTCCAAATGGCCCAAACACCTATGGTTAGCATTGTTATTAAAATAGTCCTTTCAGACTTTATGATATTTACACCGCTTGATCCAAGTTCTCTAAATAAGACTACATGCGTTTCTAGAACAATGGGCTTCGCTCCAAATTGTGCCAAGATTTGGCTGATATTGTCCCAAAATTATGACGATATTGGTCATTCTGCAAAAAAATGCTCGATTGTTTCCTCGTCTGTTTGACATAAGTAACACCTATCAGAAGTCGTAATATTGCACTTGTATGTCAAGTGTCCCACCCATAGCCGTCGATGTAGTAATCGCCACAATAAATCACGAGCCATATTTGGTATGTATGGAGAATGTAAGATTTTCCATACATTTTTCCATCTGGATGGTTTATAGCTTGAGTCATCCCCATCTCCTAATTGCTATGGGAGGTGTTACTTGTTTTCGTCTCATAATGTGGTACCATTCCTTGGATCTCATCTTGTATTTCAACATCTCATCATCAAGAACTAATGCAGGTTGTGGAGTCAAACCATTATTATTTACATTTGGCAGACAAAACCAATCAATTCGTACAGCATGTTTTATTTTATTTAGCAACCGCTGGACATCTATATGCCTCATATGCGTTTTTCTAGCTACTTCTTGCATTGAAATCCATCTACATGTTTGAGGGTGTATCATATCTGATAAATGTTGAATGCCATATTTTGCAAAGGACGGTAGATAAAGTACTGCATTGTTATAACATATATTACTATTGCCCCACAATTGCTGTTCTAGTACTTCCTTCCAGCACGTAGTTGGAGGCATGTATCTGTCAAATATTTCTAACTCCTTAACTTGATCTTTAAAAACATCTGCTATCATTTGGCTATTCGGAGGTGGCTTCTTTGAGGTAAAAACATGCTCCGCCAGAAATGGTTCTACTATTCCCTCTATGAGAGCTCGTGAAACACATGCCCACGTCTCATCTGATGTAATAAGATCATTCAAAGATTTTAACCCTAAAGAACGTATTTCACTTTAATATCAATTAAATCAAGTCCTCCTTCTAACTTAGCATTATTGAGAACACGATGGGAAACTAAATGATTCTTTTCTTCCCATATGAATGACAATATCAACTCATTAACCTCCTTTTCTACATGTTTTGGCATGTGTACAACAGATGCTGTATACCATAGCCCAGATAATACCAAGTTGTTGACAACAAACACTACCAAAAATTGAAAGACGACGACGCTTCCAATTTGCTAATATTCTCTTAAGCTTAGATACTCGTTCATTCCAATTTTGTGTTGTATTCGGTTTCCTGCTAAAATAGATGCCTAAAATCTTAATGGTATCATTAGACCAATTGATTTCAAGTGGCTGGTCATTCCGCTCTTTCCATGGCCCCAAAAATAATCCTTTGAATTTTCCTTTATTGATTTTCAAACCAGATGCATTTTGGAACTTTTCTAGTACGTGGTTTAAAATTTCAAAATCATTGTTTGAACTAGCAAACACAGTTGTGTCATCAGCATATTGTGACAGCTTAAGTGGTCTTTCTATGCCACGAATACATATGCCTTGAAAGTTATTATTTTGCCTCAATGCTATGCCAAGAGATTCCATCCCAATAACAAATTACGATAATGGCGATACGGAACACCCCTGTCTAACACCACGTTCTAAGACAATTTCTCTGGATAATTGATTGCTCACTAAATAGCTACTCTTGATATCCGTATATAAAATCTTAACCCATTTAATAAAGTTTGAGCCTAACCCAAACGATTGCAAAGAATTAAAAAGAAAATCCCATTCCACACGGTCAAATGTCTTTTCGTTGTCCAAGGCAATCACACCTGAAGGGATGCTATCCTTCTCAACCAATTGTATAGGGTCTCTTTTTAACATGGTATTGGTTACAATTGTCCTCCTAGGTACAGACATGTCTGCTCTGTTCCAATGATTTCTCCTAAAACACTACCTAGTTTCAATGTTAGTGCTCTGGATATTATTTTGTAGTCCACACATAGTAGAGAAATTGGGCTGTAATTCTGAATTAGACATCTGTCATTTCGTTTATATATTAGCCCTACGTATGGAAGGCCATCACACCCCAGTGATTTTTCTAGTTTCATACCTTTAAGGGATTTACTTAAATCTTCTAGTGTTAAGGGTTGATCACAAAATTCACTGCCTGTGTCTGACACCTTTTTGTCTATATTTGCTAACAAATCCAATTTTGCATTTTCATCAATTCCCTCTGACTTGTACAATGACTCATAGTAATTGCATACAATAGTACTCATTTCATTGTTGGTAAAGACGGTTGAACCATCCGGCATGTTTAATGAGCACATCACCTTATCTATTGCCCCTGCTTTTTCTAATGTGCAAAAATATCGGGTTGGTTTTTCCCCCTTCTGCGTGCATCTGGGCTCTTGCTCTAATTTGTGCACCCTCAAACTCATATTGTTCTATATCTCTTATTTTAATTTTAATTTTAATTTTAACCAGTAATTCATAATAATTATGTTCACCATTATTTACTTTAGCATTAATTTTCATCAGTGATCGATGAAGTGTTTTCTTGTGTTTGCGTATTTCCCGTGCTTTTCTAATAGCATACTTTCGGGAAACATAGTTTAAATCCAGTTTTACATCCTCCCACCATTGCAATGTGCTCTTATATGATGCTTTCCTATTAATCCAATATTGCCAACAACTCTCTATATTATTCTTATAAAATTCTTCTCCCAACAGTGTTGTGTTTAATTTCCACAACCCAACCCCTTTTGTTACCCAATCAGCATTGGCAAAGGTTACACAAACCATGTTATGATCTGAGAATGTGACTGGCCTAATATTAACATCTCTCCAGTACCCAGTCAACAAACTATTCACATAAATCCTGTCGATCCTTGAACCAACTTTACCATCTGCGGAAAACCATGTAAGATCTTTACCACGAGGTTTTGATATTCTATAGGTGTCAATTAAATTTTCATTATCACATATTTCTTTTAAGAATCTATGTGCTGTATCAGTATAAGTTGAAGTTGCATTCCTGTCATTTTCTTTGTCTACGACACAATTCAAGTCACCACCCATTACTAAGTTTTCAGTGATGTTATCTAGTGCTGTTGTAGACATCTCATAAAAAAATTACGACGTAGTTGATGAGATGCAGGTGCATATATACACAGCAACGTGAAACGTGTTTGTTGTATATCTAGCGTGACTCTCACCCAGCGACCATTTGCACCTGATACTGAAGAGATTACATTTGCATAGGCTGAACAACGAGGGAGTATAACAATTGCTACGCCTGCACTATTATCTTGAGATAACGAATAGAATATTCTGGATCCAGAAATCTTTTCTAAATTATCGTATGATTCTGACTTCTGAATTTTTGTTTCCTGTATCAAAGCAATGTCAATCTGCTCATTTTTCAGAGTCTCTACTAAGTGACGTTGCTTTACGTCACTATTTACGCCTCTACAATTGAGTGTGCAAATTAGCATAAAAAGTAATAAAATGATGTGTATAACCGCCATTATTAAGCTAACTAGATTTTGGTTTTTTCGACCCTCTCTTAGACCATTTTCCTATTTTACTCGCAAATGCTGCACTTCTTAGTTCAACTTTTTCCAAATGCTTATATTTTAATATATCTGAATCATGACGCAGATGCCTATATTTAACCCCTTTTGCCGTCACATATGGAACTAACACCTCTCCTGCCTCTGACCTGTACATGACCATTTCATCGGGTGATTTAGAACTCTGTGTTTGAATGGATATATTGGATTCAGCGACTGACATATTATCGTATTCTATATCACTTTCCTCTATTTCTGACTCAGAACTATCTCCATCTTTCTGTCGCTTTGTTCCACTCAATCGATCCGCGACACCAATCACTTTCTCTATATTATTTAAATCGTCTAGATTGAGTGTACTCAGTGGAAAATCAAAGTTAGTTTCAGTATCTTGCGACCTGAATTTTACTTGTCCTAAATTAAAACTATCTTCCAGAGGGTATTGATCATCATCTTCAACTTGTGTGGAATTAGCCTCTCTGACATCAGACTTGGATTGACTTGTTACTGGAGTAAGACTTAGCCCCTCATCTAGAACCTCTATTTCATCGCCTGCAACTACAGCGATTGGATTCTTAGTTTTTCCACCATGCTTCTCATTAAATTGGACTTCAGCTACAATCTCAGCAACTACTGGTTCGATGACATTTTCTTTACCAACGTGCTTCCAATTAACATGGATTTCAGCTACAATCTCAGCAGCTACCGGTTCTATGACATTCTCTTTAGAGACAACTTGCTCTGCACTTTTATCACCACCCTTTTTGACATATTTGTTCTGCGGGCATCGCCACTTAAAATGATCAGATGATCCACAAACTAGACATTTGTTTTTGTTAGGGCAATCTGTTGCAAGATGTTCTGTGCTTAAGCTACTACTACTACTACTACTACTACTACTACTACTACTACTACTACTACTACTACTACTACTACTACTACTACTACTACCACCACTACTACTACTACTACTACTACTACTACTACTACTACTACTACTACTACTGCTACTACTACTACCACTACCACTACTACTACTACTACTACTACTACTACTACTACTACTACTACTAGTACTACTACTACTGCTGATGCTGCTACTACTACTACTACTACTACTACTACTACTACTACTACTACTACTACTACTACTACTACTACTGCTGCTACTGCTGCTACTACTACTACCACTACTACTACTACTACTACTACTACTACTACTACTACTACTGCTGCTGCTGCTGCTGCTGCTGCTGCTGCTGCTGCTGCTACTACTACTACTACTACTACTGCTGCTACTGCTGCTAGTACTACCACCGCTACTACTACTACTACTACTACTACTGCTGCTACTGCTGCTACTACTACTACCGCTACTATTACTACTACTACTACTACTACTACTACTACTACTACTACTACTACTACTGCTGCTACTACTACTACTACTCCTACTACTACTACTACTACTACCGCTACTACTACTACCACTACTGCTGCTACTGCTGCTATTACTACTACCGCTACTACTACTACTACTACTACTACTACTACTACTACTACTACTACTACTACTACTACTACTACTACCACCACTACTACTACTACTACTACTACTACTACTACTGCTACTACTACTACTACTACTACTACTACTACTACTGCTACTGCGACTACTACTACTACTACTACTTTTTTTCTTTTTTTTTAAATCCGACGCTGACGCAGTCGGATACACTTCACGGAGGAACTCCTTTAAAAAGGCTTGCAAACCCCCATAAAAAATCGGTTGAAATAGCAGGCTTTATTAATAGAATAACAATACAAACCTAACATGTCAAAACAGTGCAAGCTAAAATTAAACTACTACTACTACTACTACTACTACTACTACTACTACTACTACTACTACTACTACTACTACTACTACTACTACTACTGCTGCTATCAGATGAAATTGGTTTCCCAGCTACCTTGATGCATTCGCAGGAGACCCTATGTGCGCGCATGCATGCATGCATGCGTGCGTGCGTGCGTGCGCGCGTGCGCGCATACGAGCGACCGTACGTACGCGCGTGTGGGTATTTACCTGTTCCGTTTGATGTTCTGCTTCGCGTTCCATGGCTGTGTAGTTTAACAATTATATTATATTTAAGTTCTAACAGTGCATTCAGGGTTTGCAGATACAAAGCTATTTAAAACATTTGCACATTCAAAATATCTATTATATGGCCGCATTATTTAACTTACTAGCGAAATGCATAGACACACGTATTCCGTAACAATAACGTGCTAATCTAGCTGCCAAGCGCACTCTGGATGACCTAGTAATATTCAAAACATTGGCTTGACGCTTTAAACCCCGAATTCACTTAATCTCAATTTTAAGGTAATTATATACAGGTAAGCTGTTGAGTATTTTGGAACTAATTCGACTGGGTCAAATTAGTTTCAAAATACCCAATCGAATGTTTATTAAATTAGCAATTCACCAAAGATATACGTTTCACACGGTTAGACCTACTGTCGAGTTTGCCCAATTCGTGCCAGGTCCACGTCCTTTGATTGCGGGAACCAGTCTAAGGCGTACTCGTCAGTTTTACCGTGCCGTAGTCTAATTGCCATTTTAATAGGTCCACAGCTTAATAAGTTTTTAACAAGGTTTTTTTTAATGTTTTTGCGTTGTAGACAGTAGGATAGAGATAAGCGCATAATTTAATGTGCTTTGTGACGAATATTCGCCTCAGTAGAGTTAGGTTTTATGTTGTTTTATTGGCGAGTTTAAAACATATTATTAACGTCAAAATATGACGTCAGATAAGTAACGTAGTAAACAAAGATGTGCCCAGAAACATGACGTCATACACGTTACTTTGACAACATGTAAACATTTAAGCATAGCTATCCAGTTAGTATAATGGATTCAGATTATTTCAGATTCAGATTATTTATTGGCACAAAATCTTTTACACGAAGATATAGCCAAACATGAAGGTTACACAGACATTATAGAGATTACAATACACGCAGTACGAATAGATACTCACATACGATATACAGTTGACAATAAGTAAAATATACATGATAAAATAGATCAATGCATTTAAATACTATCTAGGCTTGTTAAGTTACCTGGACAAAAAGTCCATTTTATACAAATCGCAATATGGATTTCGTGAGAAACATTCAACAATGCATGCAATAGCCGAAATGACAGAAAAAATTATTGAATCACTGGTAAAACCCAAAGTATAATAGGCATCTTATTGGACCTTTCAAAAGCTTTCGACACTATCAACCACCAGATCTTACTAGAAAACCTTGCCTATTATGGTATAAGAGGCAGTGCACTCACCTGGTTCCAGAACTACCTAAGTAAAAGAACACAATGCATACAATATAATGAGATATGCTCTGAAAACAGGCAATTAACTTGTGGTGTTCCTCAGGGATCTATTCTTGGCCTATTGCTGTTCCTTCTTTACATGAATGATCTACCTAACATATGCAAGCACATGTCATTAATACTGTTCGCTGATGACACAAATGCTTTTTGCTGCGATGACAACATAGACACCTTATACAGAAAAATAAATAAGGAAATGGAAGAAATTACTGACTGGTTTTCAATAAACAAATTGTCGTTGAATGTTGACAAAACAAATTATATGTTATTTACAAATCTCAAACTAAAAAAAGATGAAATTCCAAAAATCTACATAAACAAAAAAAAAATTGAGGAGGCTCTATTTGCCAAATTCTTGGGAGTATATTTGGATAAACATTTGACCTGGGCTAAACAAATCGAGATGGTAACAGCAAAGGTGGCAAGAGGCATAGGTGTCATACAAAGACTAAAACCTTACATGACACCAGCTACAATTAAAACTCTATACTGCACCCTTGTTCTTCCGCATCTCACCTACTGTAACGCTATCTGGACGAATACACACAAAAGCAACCTAACAAAACTACAAAGTCTACAGGAAAAGGCACTAAAACTCTTTTCTAAACCAGCAAAGGGCCAGAATATATTCAAGTCAGAAAAGCTATTAAAACTAAAGGACATAGGCAAACTACAGATGTACACCATTGTAAAGGAGTTTCACCACAATACATTACCACAATCCATAGCCTCCAATTTCACACTACGTACCGACATCCACAAACACAACACTAGGACAAAACACAATTTACACACTCAATTTACACGAACAGAAATAGGAAAACGACGAATTACAATAGCAGCCACAAAACTATGGAACAGCACCAGTACAAAAATACGCGATAGTATATTAAACCTGAACTCCTTTAAGAAGATTGCCAGGGAATCTATGATCGACAAATACTAAATTAATATATTTATACCTGATGGTCACAGATTCTCTGCTAATTAATAATAATACTACAAGCCTAAGACATTCCACCACCACCACCACCACCACCACCACTATAGATAAACTAACCTAACCTAATAATTGAAGTAAGAAGTCTAAACACAAACATACTTCACAGTTTACTTTCACTACTACTACACCTAAATAGCCCACATACGATCAACGCATCTATCGATTCTTAACAACTCTAACTATCTCAAATTACAGTGATGAGCTCTTCCCTGCCCCCCCCCCCCCACCCCACCCACCCCACCCTCAGTAGCATACAAAAGTCCTATATAATAATAAACCACTCCAAACCAAATTTAAATAAAATGAGATAATGATGTAATTAGGGAGTATATGTATAATATATGTTTAATTAAGTCAGTAAATATGTATGAGTGTATTTAAATATTAATGCCATAAATATGTGTTTGAATGTCGTGTGTTTTATGTTTGTGCACATAGTGGCATATATCTATGTAACATCAAAGAAGGGCCAGCCCTACCCACCCACCGCTTAATGGAAGACATATGTATTAAATACTTGTATATATGACATATATATCAAAGTTTATGTCCGAACTCCACAAAACAAACCAAAATAGTCCTGGCCTTTCATATCAAGGTAGCTTTTCAGCATTCTGTCACTGTGCCGCTGTCTTGTGTGTCATATATATGTTAAGTGATGACGTATTTCCGGGTTCAACCCGATTGCTAAATAATGTTTTTGTTTATCAACAAACGATGACGTCATAAACACGTACTTGTGATGTAATAAAGCAAAATACACACTTCTGGGCTGCGAATCACGCGCAGTGGCGTTATACTTAACATGCTCATTGCTCAATCAATCAATCAATTTATTTCGATAAAATACCAAACATTATGGTGTACACATACAGTACAATAAATCAAACACTTAAAAATTACACAATGACAATGCATAAAATAACATTAAAAGAATTAAACTAAAATTATAATTAATATTAAGATTACGTTATATATATACATTTATTTATATTATCTAAAACATGTATGAAATGGATATTTACAACAATATAAGGGACTTTTGGTTATCTGAGTGCATTCAACTGGATGGCATAAATCAACCATAGCCGTTAACCCAACAAGTTGAACACATGGTGACGTGACCAGCTAGTCTAAACATCATGTGTAGAACTCTAGAGTAAAGTCCGCTATAGTCAGCGGTATCAGTGCACCAGTTGGATACATTCACAGTCATAGAGACATAAGTAGGATGTAAGTTGTTAAATAGTAGGCTACTCTATCAATTTACATGGCTGATGGAATACCGTTTTGAGAAACATTTCTCGACAAAATTTAATATGTAGTTGGAAATTTCTACGTCACCATCGTTATATAAGACATTAGAAAATAAAACTTCGTCATCATTCAGAGACGTGAAGTTGGTGAATGTATCTAGAGTACTAAATAAGAACTGCCTGTCAATATCATAGGACTGGCAGTAGAGAAGAAAATGTTTTTCATCTTCAATATTGCCAGTTTTGTAAACTTCACAGATCCTCTGCTCAATTGGTTTTATTGGCCTATGGTGCCTGCCCAAATTCCACTTGAAGGCTATGTACACTAATTCTAAGCTTGGTGAGTTCTTTGCGTTGTACAAAGTTGTGTGTACTAATCAAGTGATTTTCAAGTTTAAAATCTGCTTTGAATAGCCCATATGAACATATAGTGCCAGGGGGGTATTTACCAAATTTAATAGAAACACGCTCCGCTGGTATGGTGTCACAAGTAAGTATAAAGCCACGCCGATTGAGTCCCTTGGTATAGTAATGGCTCCATATTTCACAGCAGTACATTAAAATAGGTAAGATTAATCGTTGGTAGAGAATGAGAGCTGTGGAAATGTTAGTCCTGAGATTGATTTGTTTAAGTTTAAAGATGGCCTTGGTTGCTTGATCGCAATGACGCTCACATGCTGTTTTAAAATTACCAGACGCAGTGAACGTGATACCTAGATAGCAATAAGAATGAACATATTCAATGATGTTATCATTGTACATAAAAGTATGGTCTTTTATTAACTTGCCACCTTTATTAAAAATCATAACCTTCGTTTTGGAAAGGTTGACATCCAAACCCCATTTACTGCAGCATTTACTCAGACGATTGAGTGACCTTTGTAAGACAGTATGCGATTTAAATAAGAGTACAAGGTCGTCAGCATACATTAGACAATTTAAGGTTGTAACACCTAGCAAAACGGGGTCACACTGTTGGCAACATATTTCTGGCAGGTCACGTCCATAAAGATTAAAAAGTAGCGGACTCAATACACAACCTTGTTTAAGACCGACGGTAGATTGAAAACTATCACTATGATAATTATTAAGTTTGATAGAATATGATACATCGGAGTAGAGGCTTTATAGAGTAGATAAGAAATTTCCACCAATATCGGATAACAAGAGCTTATACATCAATGCATTTCTAGAAATGGAATCAAAAGCAGCTTTAAAATCAACAAAACAACAGTATAAATATTGCGTAGGACATTTAGAATATTTTTGGATCAATATTTTAAGGCAAGGATAAGGTCGGTTGTGTGACTGTTTTTCTTTAAACCAATCTGGGAGTGTGGAACCAGGTTGTGTATAGTAGCAAATTCATGAATTCTGTTGTGGAGAATATTACAAAACAACTTACATAGGTTACTACCTACGGCAATGCCTCGATAGTTGTCAGCAATATTTTTATCCCCTTCTTATGCAATGGGATCAAGAAGTTACAACGCCATGCATGGGAAAAGTACCATTGACAAGTATAGTATTAAAAATTCTGTGCATAATAGGCGCCAGCTGACATTGTCCAATTTTTAGCATTTCATTTAAAATGACGTCCGGGCCACATGATTTGTCATTTTCAGCATTGAAATCGCTGTAGTTACCGCCTGTATTGAAATAGATTTATTCAACTCATTGAAACTTTACCCTTATTAGAGTTAATCTACGCATCCATAAATGAAGACGATTTAGTTTTAGATAGGGGTCTGTTATTAGTAAGCTGAGAAAAATGAGAGACCCATTCACCTATTGATACAGGGTTAGAAAACCCCGCCTAAGATCCTTTTAGTTTATTAAAAAGTTTCCAGAATGACTGGGGGTTTCTATCATGCAAGGTTTCAAGCTGGTTTAGAATACCTTGTTGAAATTGAGTTTTCTCTCTGTTAAGTAGTTTCTTATATTTAGATCGAGTCGATCTATAATCTTGAAGAATCTGCAAACAGAAAGGATTTTTATGAAGTTAACGCTGATTAATTTTAATTGCTTTTTTAAGTCACTGCAGTCAGGCTCAAACCATTTATTAGATTTCTTCCTCTTGCTTGTTTTGATTGGTTGCCTACATAGCTTCTTTCTTCTGACAGCAGTAAGCTTGGTAGCGTTTATATATAAGTCTGTAAGAGACTCGACAGCATTGTCAATAGGCGATGCGTTACCCTAGTCCATGTGAGAAATTGTATTAATTAGGGAATTTATAAACGGTGACGCAGGAGCTGATGCAAATTTTATATCACACCTTCAGACGACTTGAATGAAGGGATAAAGGAAGCAGTTTGAGGAGAGTCTGTCTGCTCATGTGTAAAAACACCAGTTGAGATGAAACAGGGTAAAATACAATGGATTGAGTGCAAATTGGGCTGATGTACATGAAAATATTTTACCTTCCTCATATGAGGTTTACCGAGGTTAACATGTAATCTATTACACTAGGACTGCCTCTATAACTAACAAGTACATTGACCAAAATAGGCCCATAAAGACCTACCATTTAGGATACAGAGGCCGGAGGATCTACAAAGCTCAAGAAGCTTCTTCCCATGGCTGTCTAAAGGCGCCTGGTCAAGATTGTTTCTGGATATCTGGATTTCAGTTTGATGGACGAAGTTATCTATCCCGTCATGATCTACAGGAAAGTTCTCATCGAAACAGTAATCGGGTTCCTGGCCTGTGCGGGAATTAAAGTCCCCACATACTAAGCAGTTACCAACTTTTGAATATTTAGCGATGCCATTCTCTAGAAGACGGCTGCAATGTAAATATCTGCATCAGTTTGGAAGAATTCACTGGATAATTTAAGCCAAGTTATTTCGCTCGAGGTAAGTGGCAACTGCTTAATGCCCGCACGAAGACCTGATCTGATGCATATTGCTATTCCACCATAATTACATTTTGCCTTGGAAGATGTTGGTCTAATGTTAGGAGGGAATACATAGTAACCAGGGAGGGATAGGAAGGCATCCTTGCTACAATGAGTTTCAGCAAGACAAATAATGTCAAACCTAGCACGTGTTACACGAAGATCATCATCGTCATGTTTGCAGACCTGCCGGCCACCAACTATTCTAGATACACCGTCAACATTCCAAAAAGCAAGTGATATGTTATTGAAATATTTCATAGTATCTGAGTATTTAGAACTTAAGGAGGGCGGAATTTGTAAGCTAGCAACATATATAACATCATAATAATATGTAAACTATGACGCATAAAAATCAAATACACAATTTTAAATTTAAAGGTGCATACTCACAACAGAAAGCCCGAAAATAAGACCATCCAAACTGCATACTTCTAGAAGCCTAAACTGCTACCCCAATGCAATGAAACGAGATAAATATTGACATATAACGATCTGACCCATACAAACCAATGTCCATTGCGAGGCTGAATTGGGGGAATTGGAAAGTCATGTCTCCAATTCAACCTCACAACACCAAAAATCATACCAATCTATACATAATGAAATTCTCACATATCAAGATCCACCGTCTTCACTAAATATTGACACACAATCCAAACCTCCAAAACCATACAATTCTACTAACCCTACCCACCCTCTCCGGTGCGAATATGCATCATCAAATTCAACATGTTAATAGTCTGTTATACGGCTACACATCTATCAAAGTGGCGGAAGTGAAGACCACACCAAACTCTGCCGGGAGCGCAATATTATTCTGCGCCACATTAGCGAACGCTTAAGGGATCTTGCTATTCAACAGGCAGACTCCCTAGCAGATGAAATCACTGCCACGGATGACTGTCACAAAATGTTTCAGGCAGCCCGAGCCCTGAGAGTTGCTGACTACACACCACCACTCACTGTACACAACTCTGAAGGACACTTTATCGGGACTGACCAGGGAAAAGCTGAGGCGATCCGAGAATGGTTCAAGGAACAGTTCATTGACAACGATGATGAGCCCTTGCACCCGTTCTCAGGAGATCCCAGGCCTTACTAACACCAATTAATACAGCAGAAGTTGAGAAGGCACTTAAAGCCCTGAAAAATGGACGTGCATCTGGACCTGATGGCATGAGCAATGAACTATTCAAATATGCAAGTGACATTATCTCAAAACCGATCACACACCTAATCAATTCAGCTTTTATGCTCCACCTTCCCATCGACGCTGTAGGCCAAGGCACCCTTATCGCACTACCCAAGCACAAGAAGCTACCTGGACCCCAGCCAATCTGTAGTCCATTGTGCTCCTCAACAGCATACGGAAAATCCTATCCAATGTTACTCTATGCCGCATCCGAGACAAGATTGATTACTTCACCGGATCATGTTAAAGTGGCTTCAAACGTGGATGCAGCTGCACATACATTGTATGGGCTCAACATATGCTTGTCTCGGTAGTCATGTCCAAACACTGGGACTTCCACAAAATGGGCATTGACATGTCACGAGCCTTCGACACAATTAAACGCTCAAAGATCCTAGATGTACTACGCCAGACCAGTTGCAATGAAGATGAGCTACGCCTAGTGAGACTACTACTTGCAGACACCAAGCTGAGAGTATGAGTCAAGTCAGTGAAGTCTGTAGAGTTCGAGACATCAATCGGCTCCCCACAGGGAGATGGTCTATGTCTTGTGCTTTTTACCTGCTACGTTGCTGCCGCATTGAAATCTGTGCGGGAAAGTTCCACAAGACCAAAACCATCAGTGTCAATACTGGGCATGTCGCTAGAGATGGAATATGCCGACGATGTGGATTTCATAGACGATGAAAAGAAACCCCTTGACGAACTTCTCCCAATAGCTGCAAGCAAACTAAAAATTGAGAATTTCTTTATGAATGAATCCAAAATAGAGTTCACCCACATATACCTATCGACAAAGCATGAAACTATAGAAAATGATGATCCACTTCGTGGCCGCGAACCATGGAAGAAAAGTAAAATCCTGGGCTCACTGCTTTGCAGTACCGTTGACATTTCTGCACGCTGCGTCATGGGGAACATAGCTTTCCAGTCCTTCTGGAAGCTATGGATTCGTAGATCAAAGATGCCCTTGGTAAAAAGACTGCGTTTATACAATGCAACCTACGTATCCTTGATGCTGTATAACTGTAACAGCTGGGCAGCTCCAAAGGCAGCTCTAGGCAAATTCGATGCCTGGCACCGCAAACACCTATGCACCATCACTGGACACCGATGGCCAGACAGCATAATTTCCAACGATGCACTATACAAGATGTGTAATATGCCGCCGCTGTCTGTAAAAGTCGCCCAGCAAAGATGGTCCATGTTTGGCCAGGTGCTAAGGATGCCAGAAAACACACCAGCACAGAGAGCCTTGGAATTCGCCAGCAAATACAGAGCCAGGAGAGGACGTCATTGCATAAATCTGATAAGTGTGCTACGAAGTGACCTCAAGAAATCAGGACTCGGTACACGCAGAGCTTCGAACCTGAGTCGCATTAATGTTGAGCCCCACCCTGAAACGCAAGTTGCCTGCTATCCACCATTCATTGAAAAAACTGGCTGGGCACCAAACATAAAAATCCTGGACCCAGCGATCGGTGAAAGCATAGAACTCTTTTCAGAACGTGTTAAAAATTCTACATTCCCTAATGATCAACCAAATTTACCCTATGAGGAACGCCAGGCCTTAATTGAATTGTCTAAAAACAGCGAAATTGTCATCAAACCTGCAGATAAAGGGTCGGCGACTGTAATAATGCTTAAAGATAACTATAAACATGAAGCACAACGACAACTTAGTAACCCAAAGCATTACCAGAAACTAAGCAAACCACTTTGGCAAAATAATTCCAGCAAATTTAATGAGATTCTTCAAAGATTGCTCGATAGCAAGAAGATCACCGAAAAGCAACATAAGTATCTCTTTGCTAAACTTGAGTCAAAACCACGGACTTTCTATCTTTTGCCAAAAATTCATAAACCCAGAGATTCGTGGTTGGACCCAATGTCACCGCCCGGGCGACCTATAATCTCTGATTGTGGCTCAGAATCCTACAGAATCAGTGAATACATCGATTACCATCTACAGCCAATAGCAAATAGACACCCCAGCTTCTTGAAAAACACAGAAGACTTCTTATCACAGGTCTCTGAGACCTGGATACCTCCAAATTCATTCTTGGTCACGCTTGACATCGATGCTATGTATACAAACATTGACATCGAGAAGGGTATAAATTCTATCCGTAGAGCATTCGTGAACTACCCAGACACCAACAGGCCAGACAGAGAAGTAATAGCTCTATTAGAGCTGAGTCTGAAAGGCAATGATTTTGAATTCGATGGCGAAATTTACCAACAAATTTGCGGCTGCGCGATGGGCAAGCGCTTTAGCCCATGTTTTGCCAATATTTACGTAGCAGAGTGGGAGGAGGAGGCGTTAGAAAAGTGTCCAAAACATCCCCTCATTTATCGCAGGTACCTTGATGACATTTTCATGATTTGGCAACACACAAAGGCAGAGTTTGATGAATTTTTCGAAATTCTGAACAATCACGATCCGAATATCAAATTAAAAGCAACCATTGACGAGATGTCCGTAGATTTCCTGGATGTAACTGTATATAAAGGTCTAAAGTATGAAACAACTGGCTACTTAGACTACAAAGTGTATTTCAAACCAACCGATTCACATCAGCTATTGCACAAAAAATCTTTCCATCCACCACATACTAACCCTACCCACCCTCTCCGGTGCGAATATGCATCATCAAATTCAACATGTTAATAGTCTGTTATATGGCTACACATCTATCAAAGTGGCGGAAGTGAAGACCACACCAAACTCTGCCAGGAGCGCAATATTATTCTGCGCCACATTAGCGAACGCTTAAGGGATCTTGCTATTCAACAGGCAGACTCCCTAGCAGATGAAATCACTGCCACGGATGACTGTCACAAAATGTTTCAGGCAGCCCGAGCCCTGAGAGTTGCTGACTACACACCACCACTCACTGTACACAACTCTGAAGGACACTTTATCGGGACTGACCAGGGAAAAGCTGAGGCGATCCGAGAATGGTTCAAGGAACAGTTCCCTGACAACGATGATGAGCCCTTGCACCCGTTCTCAGGAGATCCCAGGCCTTACTAACACCAATTAATACAGCAGAAGTTGAGAAGGCACTTAAAGCCCTGAAAAATGGACGTGCATCTGGACCTGATGGCATGAGCAATGAACTATTCAAATATGCAAGTGACATTATCTCAAAACCGATCACACACCTAATCAATTCAGCTTTTATGCTCCACCTTCCCATCGACGCTGTAGGCCAAGGCACCCTTATCGCACTACCCAAGCACAAGAAGCTACCTGGACCCCAGCCAATCTGTGGTCCATTGTGCTCCTCAACAGCATACGGAAAATCCTATCCAATGTTACTCTATGCCGCATCCGAGACAAGATTGGTTACTTCACCGGATCATGTTAAAGTGGCTTCAAACGTGGATGCAGCTGCACATACATTGTATGGGCTCAACATATGCTTGTCTCGGTAGTCATGTCCAAACACTGGGACTTCCACAAAATGGGCATTGACATGTCACGAGCCTTCGACACAATTAAACGCTCAAAGATCCTAGATGTACTACGCCAGGCCAGTTGCAATGAAGATGAGCTACGCCTAGTGAGACTACTACTTGCAGACACCAAGCTGAGAGTATGAGTCAAGTCAGTGAAGTCTGTAGAGTTTGAGACATCAATCGGCTCCCCACAGGGAGATGGTCTATGTCTTGTGCTTTTTACCTGCTACGTTGCTGCCGCATTGAAATCTGTGCGGGAAAGTTCCACAAGACCAAAAACATCAGTGTCAATACTGGGCATGTCGCTAGAGATGGAATATGCCGACGATGTGGATTTCATAGACGATGAAAAGAAACCCCTTGACGAACTTCTCCCAATAGCTGCAAGCAAACTAAAGATTGAGAATTTCTTTATGAATGAATCCAAAATAGAGTTCACCCACATATACCTATCGACAAAGCATGAAACTATAGAAAATGATGATCCACTTCGTGGCCGCGAACCATGGAAGAAAAGTAAAATCCTGGGCTCACTGCTTTGCAGTACCGTTGACATTTCTGCACGCTGCGTCATGGGGAACATAGCTTTCCAGTCCTTCTGGAAGCTATGGATTCGTAGATCAAAGATGCCCTTGGTAAAAAGACTGCGTTTATACAATGCAACCTGCGTATCCTTGATGCTGTATAACTGTAACAGCTGGGCAGCTCCAAAGGCAGCTCTAGACAAATTCGATGCCTGGCACCGCAAACACCTATGCACCATCACTGGACACCGATGGCCAGACAGCATAATTTCCAACGATGCACTATACAAGATGTGTAATATGCCGCCGCTGTCTGTAAAAGTCGCCCAGCAAAGATGGTCCATGTTTGGCCAGGTGCTAAGGATGCCAGAAAACACACCAGCACAGAGAGCCTTGGAATTCGCCAGCAAATACAGAGCCAGGAGAGGACGCCATTGCATAAATCTGATAAGTGTGCTACGAAGTGACCTCAAGAAATCAGGACTCGGTACACGCAAGTCAAGAATGGACCTGAGGAAGCTAAGGATTTCGGCTGAGGACAAGACACAGTGGGCAAAAGCGAAGAAGGACTGATTGCAGTTGTAGGATGTTTCTACTACTACAGCCGCAGAATGCAGTAATCATACATACAATAGTCTGTTATGTCACCATATGTATGACGTATTTTCATTATGACGTCAGACACTTGAGTGACAGATCGGCTCCCTCAGTTGAGAATAGGGTGAAGTTATGTTAATTAAACAGTCTATCCAGCTCGAAAGACCACCCATTATTTACAGACGATAAATGGTGGCTCTTCATGACGAGTGGCCGGAAAAATACCTATCACAGAAAACCACCACATAGCAACACACTTTAGCTGTCATTAGTGAGTAATCAACCGCTTAAATCCGAAATACCACAACAACAAAATTCTTTACATTTTAATCAGTCTTCCGTTAAAATTTTCAAAGCTAACCCGGCCGGGAGCTGTTGGTGCCCACGGCAGCAACAACTTCCTGCCAAATCACTTTCAAAATATCCAACAGATTACCTGTGCAGTTACCATGAAATTGTCGTTCCTGGAATTCAGGGTTCAAAGGGCTAAGATTACACATCAAGGAGGGTCGCTCAACAGCAATGCCACTGTCTAACTGAATGCTATGTTCGAATCATTGACTTCAACAATGAGGAGAATTTAGCATCATTTTTATTGTCGTTAGAACTGCTTCGTGCCTGAGTGACTTTGCACTGAGTTGTTAATTTGGGATCATCCTGCGTACGTCTATATCCATATGAACGCCTGTGATCAGGCACCAGCGACCGTTTATCATGATTATAACTGGAATGCTTATGATCTGATCGGCTGTTTGTAACGTGCTGGTAACCGTTATGACGAGTATTTTTTTTAGAGATACTCGTGATAAGCTGCTAAACCTAATAAATTATTGACAACACGTTTCGTCGCTATGCTGACGAAGGGACGAATATCGAAAATCACAGTTTTGATAAAATCGCATTCAGGTTTTTCTGTATTTACCATCGCAAATAATGCTACTCTTAAAGACATGTATTACTCAAAGTGGCATACCAATAGAAAGCGACGGACTACATATTACCATGATGTGTTTACCTAATTAATAAGGCAGTAATTAACTAAAATACATATTCGCCTCCTCGTGAAACGTTTTTTTATGCTGGTGAGATTGGCATATTCGCCCAATATTCGCCTGCTCGTTATGTACAATTCGTTGCATTTACTACATTTTCGCCTCTTCAATTTCTCATTCCAACAGTACTTAGCGATATTAATACTTCATGTTCCCCTGTTCGTGAAACACATGTTGACGTGTCAAGGCAATATGCGCTCGCACCACCAGTGATTTGTCGCTTAACCAGCGTGTTTGCTATTACACAGCGTACTGTAATGTTTAGTTAATTTCACCAGTAAACGACAGGCTGTGTTAACTCTAAATTTACAAAATGTAATATTCGCCCCTTCGTCAGCCCAGCGACGGTTTGTAGTCGCTGATTAGTTGAAGCAGTCCGAAGTGGGTGAGGTTTACATCATACTGTATGTAGTGATCCCTGTCCATATTTTGCAAAGAATCGTGAGAAACTGTTGGAACATCAAGTTCATCAAGGAATTTGTTATACATCTTGGCGTTCTGATTATACATCGATGGCAAGGAAGTTGATCTAAGACTACGTTGTAAGGCGTATGAGATACAAACTTTTGCATCAGGGATGCGCTGTTTACACAATAGCAGCAAATCGTGTGGCAACGCCTTACACACATCTATGGATTGAATAACAAGGCTGTTATCTGATACATGAAATAATACACACTTCGCCGCAATCGTGTTGTTTTGCACAAAATCTAGAGCACCGTTTACGCTTTTCTCTTCTAGATTTACAACACGGCACCGTTTGTACTTATATATTTTGTGTGTTTGGATGCGGCTCACGTGTGAGTTACCGATAATAAAAAAGTCACGGTGATAACGATCAGATGACATTGCGGTTGTAGACTGGCTATTATTAGGAATCGTTGTGTAAGTGAGTAGTGACACAGCATACACGCGCCCCTCGTTGTTTCTGTTTTATGAAAGTTAGCGGACCTGGGGGGGGGGGGGGTGGTAAAAGATGCTCTCCACGTCTCGTCTCGTTATCAGTGCTGTTGTTGTCTGCTACAGACTTGCTATTGGATGGACAAGCATGATGTGAATTGTTCGCACGAGTCTCCCATTGGTTCTGCTCTCGATGGTTAGAGGAGCCAGATGATATAGGATGCTCGCCGCGTCTCATCATATTATCAACTAAGTTGTTACCCGCTACGGATTTGATATTAGATGGATTATAATGGTGCTGATTTGGGCTAATTACTTGATGATTAGAGATAGCGTCGAAATGATTAGTATGTTCAAATCGGAAAGTGGCATTATTATTGATGATTTGAGATGAGGTATCAACACATGCTCTAGATGAGTTTTCAGACACCACATTATTAATAGTGGCAGGCCTATTGCAAGTCATAGTTGTCATAGTAACGTGCTGCTGTTTGATAACTAAGAGTTCTTCACCGAGCTGGCCTATGTCTGTCTGGGCATTTGAGACGTCACCTTGCAATTTCTTTATTTGATGCGACATTTCATTAAATGGTCGCCCAATTGATGTGGTCAGTAAGTTAGCTGCATCAGTGGGTGCATCATTTCTCACCGTCATGTTTATTGATGCCAGTGATTGTGTACAGTTCTTCAGTTAGTTTAAGTTTATCGTTTTGTAATGATAAACATACAGATTCACGCATTGACAATTCAGACTTCCGTTCAGGACAAGACTTACATTCATTGGCTTGAAGGCCATTACTAGACTGTTTATCTGTCACTTTCATTAAGGATGCTTCTAGAGTTCTGATACGGTCATTTTTAGATTTCAATTGACTGTGTAGTTCCTGAGCTTCTTTTCTAGCCTGGGTTACCTTTTTATTTATAAGTTCAGTTCGCATTTGTTCATTCTCTTGGGATGACTGCAGAAGCTTATCTACAGGTTTTTCTTCAATCTCCCGTGTTATTGTTTGAAAGTTGCTGAGTGTCTTCAGCTGTTGCACGGTTTCAGTTAGTGTTGTCAGCAGGTGATTACATTGCAGTGTATTGGCGTTAAGCGCTGGTGCTCTATTCATTTGACAGAAATCTGCGTCCCACTATGTCGACACATTCACCGTTGTACTATTTACTACGCATTTTGTCTCACGAGAGACGTTGCTTGCTACTGATGGGCTGAGTATTAATATGACAATCAACTTGTGGTTCACATTGTGTTGACACATTTACTGTTAAAGATTGTGGAGCATTTCCAGCCAAGTTCGGAATGTTTGCCCCAGCAGTCTGTGTACCGGATGTTGTCATGGTGATGGATGGGTTCAGTATCATGTTGTTGTCTTTCGTTTCATAGCCCTGTTTTATTTTAGAGATAAATTCTGGAGGGACTACAGTGCAATCTACACATTGAAATTTACGTGTGGTGCTCGATAGAATATATAACTGCTATACTGGTAGGTCTGTACAGCTATAAGGAATTCTTTGTTTACATATGTAGCACGTACTCGTTTCTTTGCTGTTTGACATGGAGCAATGCCGACAGACTGAAGATGGCGGCAACATGGATGACTGTGATAACGAAAGCGACGAGGATGTCATCGACGACGACACATAATCAAGCGGTCTTGCGTTGCTGTTAATTACCTTATTTAGTCTATCAGCTGCTTCGTTGCCGTGTCCCCTGAATGGCCCATTACATGTGACCAATGTACACTGATTTTGCTGGAGTACAAAAAGCCAATTTCAGAGGTCTGAGTTTTTCCTGCCCGCAATACCATTTCTTTTCCACTCAGTGTCATAGCTCGTTATGCATCTATTACATATAAACTATCAGACTTAATGCACAGCTGATTAATGTTCGATTTGAAGGCTTGCTCTAATGCTACTATAGCACTATAGAGCTCCGCATGATTATTCGTTGGCTGATTGCAGTATATTGGTAGAGGACCACCTATATTATTTGGGTTATTCTCACCCCAGTAGACTCCATACCCTCCTCTCGCTCCGAACTCCCCATTGTCCAGACAGGCACCGTCAACATATACGATGGGAGTGTGTGTTTGTATGTCAGCAGTGGCTAGATGTGGTGGAGGGCAGGCAAGTGGTATATCTCGCTTGTGTGTTTGGCAGAAGGTAGGGCTGCGCGGTTTGGCTTACAGCCATATCGGTTTCGATATGGCTTTTCATATCGGTTTTAACCGAATATCGGTTTTATGGACATGAAACAAAAAATTTAAATTATAAAAAATAGCACGAAAACAGAACGTATTTTCACGCCCTGATACATTCGTAACATTTTACGCCTTTAAAGCTTAATATACCTCATAATATCCATCATCGCGGGAGTGAAATTATTAATTAGACCACCTAAATATTACGCACAGTTAAATAAGCATCGTTTATTTTGTCAAAATTAATCATAACTCATCAGCAAAACAGGTTGCGAAAAGACGTAAATCACGTGATTGTAATTAATTATGATGTAATTATCTCCCTTTCTTCTTTCATTTCCAATTCGGCCCGGCGACGAAATCATGCCTTGAAGAAAATATTAACTGTAATATTGCGAATGCGAATTTCATAAGTTAATATGATATTGTGTATAGAAGATAGCGTTTTAAAAACGGTTTGAGTAATAATTTTATTTAAAATTATATCCTAATCAGAAAAATGTATTCAGCATTATAAATATTGGCGAGATTTTTATGCATTCGGGCGATTTAGTTTTGGGACGACTTTGCCTTATGTTAATTAGCCGGTGACGTAAATAAAATGGATGCCGTTGTTTAGAAATGTTTTCCCCGATACAAATTTCAATGACAAATTCCCGCGTTAGTATTGTGTTTTATATTGCAAATTTATCGGAGACTACCAGAGAAAAGATGAGGACATTTATTTAATTAATTCGCTGCTTGATTTCTCTCGGCGTACAGCGAGTTAAAATGGAGTTACACAATATGCGCAATTGGGGCCACGTTCAATTATTAGTTGCCCCGAACGTAGCTTAATGGAAAGTATGGTCATTATTATTCATTACGCTTTTCATGCTCGTTAGTATCTTTTATTTTTAACAATCCTGATACGAAAAACCGAAAATATGTTCATATTCGGTTTTTCGATATTTATTTCTTATAATCGGTTATGAAACCGTCAGTGCAGGATATCGGTTTTAAATATGGTATCGGTATATCGCGCAGCCCTAGCAGAAGGTCGCATGCGGGATGGCGGAGTTATCATTAGAGTACACAATGATCTGATCATGGATGATTTCAGCTTCGTTCATAAAGATACCTGCATCATCTATTGTGAGGAAACTCTGATATTTGGCTCCGGAGAACTTGTTGGTTGCTTCTTTGCAAGCGGACCAACTCAAATAGATACCAGGTTTAAAGCCTTTCCAGACAGCACAGTATTTTGTCTTCTTAATGCCACTTGCCCCAGCCATTTTATAAAGTCTAGCTATGTGTTTAGGTAGAATATGAAATCTAGTACTCACACACGACCCATACTGCCTTGTTTAGCAATCCTGATAAGCTTTTTCACAAGTTCAATACTGTTCACAAATTGATAACTAATCTGCGAAATCAGGTAGCAATGTTAATCCAATCACTGGAATTTACACAGCACTGTTAACTCTTGTAATAAAATGATTAGTTATTAATAAATAGTTAGATAATCAATGTTTTCACTCGGTACATACTCTAGGCAAGTTACTATCACTTAATACGCATTTGCTTGCAAATCAAATACCAATCTCTTAGCTCAAATGTAAAATGGCTCTATCCGCCATTTTCCGTTACACAAGCACCATTGCTAAAAGATTTATTTAGAGCTTCTTTGATTGGGCTAGTGTTGTCAAGAATAGTCCGACACGTTTTCGCCAGTTTGGCAGCGGTTAGTGCAACAATCGCGATAATGTAGGTTGCTGGGCTACCCTGTCGTCATAGTTTCGCACATCCGGGCATTTTGAGATCGGACGCCATTAAAGTGCCCATAGCAACGCATTGTTTACATTTTTCATGATGATCAAGCCAGAAAATCCTGTATCTGAGAATCTGTAATAACCCTGCCCAGTATCAGAAAACGTCAAACCACGAGTGAATTTTGCAAGATAGTAAAGAGAATGTAATTAAGGTTTCATGGCCCGTTTCTCGTAATGTTACATTACCACCTCCAAAATGGCGTCGCTCCAAGGGTATTAACTTGATCGCTCCATTTGCTGTTTCTACTGTACATGAATTATCTACCCTTTTTCTGCAAAGATCTATCATTAATTCTCTTCGCGGTTGGTACAAATGCCTTCTGCGGAGTTCCAATATAGATGCCTTCTGCATAGTGGCACAGATATCCATAGGTTATACAACAACGCTAATAGAGGAATGGAAGCGGTTACAACCTGGTTTGCAATAAATAAATTATCATTAGATGTATGAAATCAATTAGGGTCTACATGCATTTTATAAATTCAAAGGAATTAAAACAACAAATATACCAAAACTTTATATAAATAAACAAGAAATCCGGGAAGCCCCATTTACTAAATTTCTGGGTGTTTATCTGGACCCTAGGCTAACCTGGGAGAAAACAAATTGAAAAACTTTCAGCCAAAGTATCAAAAGGCATCGGTGACTCGGTGTCATCCAACGACTTAACTGCCACTTGATACTGTTAAAGCTCTTTACTCTACTCTCATCCTTCCACAGATCACATATTGTAGCATAATCTGGAACCATGCGCATGCGCATAAAATTAACACAGCTAAAACAGTTACAGAAAAAGTTTTAAAATATTCTCTAAAACAGCAAAGGGTGACGACGTCTTACAAAACAGAAGACATGCTGAAACTCACAGATGTTGGGACTCTGCAATCATACACATTGCTAAGACAACTACACCATGATAACCTCCCTAAATCCCTATCAAAATTATTTAACACAGAAGCAACAACCAATATATCCGAAAGAAATTGAAACAGATGTCAAAACACAAATACGCACACAGAAATCTAACAGGAAAACTATAAAGCAATACATTAGAAGCAAATAGTAACACTTACAAACACACATTATAAACTTCACAGTCAATACGTACACATTTCCCACAACCACTTCCACTACCCCTCATTCCTACCACTACTATCACAGCTACTGCTACCAGAATCCACCCACCGCCATGACACCATCTCATTTCAGTCTTGCCATAGATATCTTAAAAACCTCACTCAGTAAATCACTATACCCTCCATATATCACAGAAATACTGTATTGATACCCCGTGATGAGCCCTCCTTCCACCCCTATGTTTGCATGTATATGTGTTCTTCATATTTTGTAATGTGTTGCCGTCCCGGCATTTCATGCAATAAAGCCACCATGTCGCCCACCATGGCACATTATTTTTCCCACCATCAACTTTGACCAAACTGTATAAATTCCATGTCTCCCATTTGATGACATTTGTCTACAATTACTCAATCATATTGCATACCGTAGATACCGCCTTTGACAATATATTGCCACCCTGTGCCTGTGAAATATCAATCCTATAAAAGTAATTATATATAATTAATAGATGCTACTCCTAATAAATATAATATGTACTCTGTGTTTGTGCATGTGTCTGTCAATGTTAAATATTGTGACTGTCTACTTAATGTAGGAGGGGGTGGGGGTGGGGGAGTTGGAGGTGGCGGTATCCATCCGATTATAGGCTTAGACTTTGATGGACTACCCATTCTACATTAGACTCACAGGCACGTCCCACTCCGTGCCGGAGATAATGGACTTATGACATTCAAAGACATCTGACAGTTGATTGGTCAGGCTGAAAACGGCTTTCCAAGATATACACCTGTGCAAAAGTTAAGCACCAGCAAAAACAATAGAACGTAGAAACATGATGGTACAACTAGGCTGCCATACTTTTTGTCCCCGCGTTAGCTGACATAATTCCAAGTACGAAATGCACATGCATGCATGACTTCACGCCGCTTGATGTCCGTGCGTGGCGGGAAACAGCACACGTGTTCAGTTATGTAAAAGTCCAGTTTGAGGTGTAGAACATTACATACACATTTAGGCGACAAGATTAGGAATTTTGTGTTCATGACCGTGGTTTATTTGTACAGAGAGAATTAGCTCTTGATTGTGAACCGCTATGGCAAGACGAAGGTTAAGTGATCGTGTGAAATGGCAAATCATAGGCATGCATACCACTGGTATGTCATGCAGAGAGATTGGCAGACAGCTGAACATTAACCATACTGTAATCAGTCGTTTGATTGCAAAACATGGGCAAACTAACGAGGTGAAGGACAGGCCTAGATCTGGAAGACCGAAGAAGACTACTGCCCGTGATGATCGAGCCCTAGTACGCCTTGTTAGGAGATCTCCATTCACCAACAGCAGAGTGCTCAGCCAGCAATGGGAAACGCGCAATAGAGTGTCAATGTCTACCGTCAAAAGGAGACTGTATGCTGCTGGCATGAAAGCTAGGAGACCTGTCAGACGTCCTCTCCTCACTGCACACCACAAAGAGGAGCGTCTGAGGTGGTGCAACGAAAGAAGACACTGGAACATGAGATCCTGGAGACGGGTACACTGGTCCGATGAAAGTCAGTTCCTGCTTCATGCCACAGATGGTCGAACTCGTGTATGGAGGTCCAGACGCACGGCGTACGACCAACGTAACATCATGGAAGAAGTTCCATTTGGTGGAGGTTCCGTTATGATATGGGGGTGCATCTCATTTGATTGTAAGCTGGATCTGTTGACTGTACCTGGAACACTAAATGGACAAAGATATCAAGATTCCATAGTGGATAGAGTTGTGGTCCCTCATTTTGTAAATCATGCACCTGGAACCCACCCTATATTCATGGATGACAACGCCCGACCACATCGTGCTAGAGCTGTGCATGAATACCTCCGCCAGAATGCCATCGAAACCCTACCATGGCCAGCAAGGAGCCATGACATGAACCCTATTGAGCATATCTGGGACATTCTGGGAAACATGGTGAGAAGGAGGGATCCTCCTGTGCAGAACCTACAGGAATTAACAGACGCACTCCATCTTGAATGGCAACGAATACCACAATGGCGTATCAGTTGGTTGGTGACCAGCATGAGACGTCGTGTCCAGGCCGTCATCCAGGCACAAGGTGGATATACCCGGTATTAATAATGACAGTCTCAAACTCGTGCACAGATGTTAAACTTCGTTTTCAGATACCATTAATGACAATCTAGCCACGTGTGTCAACTGTAGGGCAATAGTTGTCAGTTGTGTCAACGTAACCATATTCAGGCCTCGTTTTCAAGTTCAAACAAAAACATACAGTGTTTCCCCACCATCATAATCAGCATTCCTCTAGTTGCATTATTACCTCTTGCACTAAGATGGATGGGTACATAAATGTTTATGCTATTGCTTTCTTCATAGCACATGAATATACCCTCACATGTGCGTAAAAATAGGGTGGTGCTTAACTTTTGCACAGGTGTATAATAACGTAAATAAATTCTTCTTTCAGAAATAAGCACCCTACACCGTATGCGTAGTTTAAATTGAAAAATGTATACAGTGGCCGATCCAGGGGTGGTGGTGACCTGGATGGCAGAGTAAGTTATATGATTTGCAGCAACGTATCACGTCGCGGTGCTCCTACTGAGACCTAATCATTGGAGGGAAATACAAACAAAATGATGAGATATCGTTCGGTAGGATTTTAAAATCACGTTTATCAAAACATTTGCAACAGTCGTGGATTAATGCATGTCTGCGAGTGAATACACTAATGCACATTCCATTTTGGTAAGAATGACATAATATCGGACGTTAAATATATATTTACGGAGCTATTTAATGCGGCCGTTCAGTTATTCAATTTGAGCCAGCCATTCGACTAAGCACGGATAGACATTTTAAACGCCCTCTTTTGTTAATTAATATTACTACTACAGGGAATTCCCTGTAGTGAATTCGGCCGGGACAAGTGCCTCTGGGCTGACAAGCATGGGACATTCCCCGCGAGTCTATCCCCACAGCTACTTTTATTCTATTAATGAACATGAAATGATCGAAGTTTTCAGTCAAAGTTAGAAGAATTAGTTTGCTAGTTAATGTGTAATCAACTTATTTATAGTGTGTGATAAAAGTCATAGCTTATTAACTTAACTATATTTTCATAACTTACTTCATAATAGACGTTATTAGCTGTGGTGGGTAGGTTTAAACTTTGATAATTTCAAGTTTTTATGTGATTTCGTGAGTGGAACTCAGTATTGGAATTCATACCAGCAAGTCCGTGAGTCAGTTCACTATTATTGCTCAGTCACTTAAACTGCCTCGTCCTGCATAGCGAGAGACATGGGGAACAACAATAAAACTAAATACTACGTCGTTGGTAAGCGTTTTAAGCCCATTATTTTTACTGACTGTCTAGCCTGCAAAGACTCGATCGACAAATGTGCGGGTGCCAAATATCAAAGTTTCTATTCATTAGAAGATGCTGTCCGCTTCATGAACGAAGCTAAAATAATGCACAAAGAAATCTCAGAGTTCGCCAGGGACAGTTTACCAGCTAAATTTACAGCATATTGTAACTCACATAACTTAAATACCCCGCCAATCTGCCAACCACACCACCGGTCTACACGTGATTTTACCGCTGAAAGTGGTGGGTACAGTGTTTTCTGGCGTGAAAATGACCCTGACAACATTGACGCCCCATTACCCGTAGACCCAACAAATAACCGTTCCGAGCTTTACGGCGCAATAATAGCGCTTGAACAAGTGGTCAGTTCGAACATTAAACAATTATGTGTTAAATCCGATAGCGTATACTTAATCAACGGAATAACTGGTTACAGTACTGAGTGGAAGAAAAACAGGTTGACAGGCAGAAAAAAACTCCGATCTTTTGATCCGACTATTCGAGCTAGTCAGTAATGTCGATGTCAACTGGTCACACGTAAAGGGACACACATGGGACATTGGCATTGAGGCAGCAGGCAAGTTAGCCAATCACGGGGCTACACTTCCCTTTATTATCATCCACGGCGCCAACTAATCAGACAAATTCCCATGATAGTTTGCCATCAGTAATGTCGGCGTTATGATTGAAAAGTTCCCCATCTACATCGTTAGCATGTCGTTTTTGTACAATGCCGAACAACAAGGATATGCTAACATGTTGCATCTGTAAGCACAAAATGCATTACAATTGCACACTGTTTCCTGTTTATCAGCTATATCTCTTCTTTTCATGTAAAAGCAGGACATTTCAGTGTCTTGAATGTACGGCAGTGCCATCTGAATTTCTCAGCAAAACTCAGAGCCCTCCCACAGTATGAGATACAGGCTCACACGCACAAGAGAACCTAAGCAAAATGGTATTCAGACGATTTGTTCCATCGAGTCATCTGAAGAACGAACTGTCAAACATCCAATGTTTGCAAGCATTTCAGCACAATGTGACACTAACGACGCACATAAACTGCCTAGCGGAGACTCAATAAAAGATAATCTATTGCTGTCCACCTTAATGGAAACTGTGCGGCAACTGACACCAGTCAGCAACTTTCAGTCTGACATTCGTGACATGGAAGATAAGCGACAGCACCCTTCTTCGTCATCCGTGCTCTAAAGTACCTCTGTCCCACCTACGGGTTCAGCCATTACGGAGTAAAATACATCATGTCCGATAAAGTTGACAGCGCATTGCAATTACCCGCTCGGTGTACCCGTCCATGCCCCCAAATCGAGTGACCACTCCCCGCCCATGGTGCTCCCCATCTGAACGCACCTGCACTGCCCCATCTCCAATGTGCGTCACTCGTCTATACACCAAGTTCGGACATCATTCGTCCTGTCCATTTCACACTCCACTCGTTGTCTGTAGACTGTCACTCTTCAGACATGAGAGAGTCTGCTGTTACAGAGGTGGCATCCCGCACCGCAACAATCCCCCCCCCCCCCCCCCCCCCCGCAAGCGGTGGGCAGGGAAGCAGCCTGTTCAGCAGACTTTCGGCTCGAATGTTCCTGGTACTTAAAAACTACGACAGAGTATCAACCGTCGTGTAATGGGAGATGACCAATTCTCCATTCCAATGGGAGAAACCCTAACCGCATACGCCTAATCAAGTCCCCCCCCCCCCACCCCACCCCCCTGTGAACAGTCAGAACATCACACTGGACACAGAAATCCAGGAGCACACAGAACACACGTCAATTCACCGTTGTGCTTACATCACATACACATCCGGTTATAAGGAAGATGTAACGAAGACATTCAACATCAGCAACAGCACAGAATAGTAATCACATAACGTTTTAATAGCGAAAAAGTTAGAGACATACTTTTCGGCAACATTCCCTCCCGCACAGATGCGGGAAGTTCATGACTTTCCGTGAGCTGGACTCTTCCACAACCACAACAGACTCGGCATTCACCAGCGTGGAAACCTGAATATTCCCAATCCGCAGTACACCAGCACCACACAGCAGCCCGGCCTTCACTACAACAGTACACTACCGCCATCAACACCAGTCAACATTTTCCGCAATCACCTTCTTATCCGGTTTACGGAAAACTGATCATACGGAAAGGAGCAACACCGCAGCCATCTACAGTATGCGCTATGGGGGATCCCCCTCCACCACTCCCCACTCCCCCCCCCCCTCCCACCCCACCATCCCCCATCTCCCGGAACCGTCTTATGGAAATAGCTAAAATATTATACATCATTCACACTTAATAACGGCCAATATTATTAAGAGAGCAAGATGCCTGCAGTCTGTCGTCCGTCACGAGTAGGATTTTGCTACCGAAAAGTTGAATTCGATAATGGATTGATTCAAGTTACGACAGCACCCTTCTTCGTCATCCGTGCTCTAAAGTAACTCTGTCCTGCCCACGGGCTCGGCCGTTACAGAGCGAAATACATCATGTCCAATAAAGTTGATACCACACTACATTTACCCGCCCCGCCCTAAGGTAATAAAAACGTCACACTTCACAACAGCACAAGAATCATCCACAGATAAACAGCCACGCGTATCAATGAAAATCATCAACACGACAGAAACATAGACAAGTTTGGTGTAGGTAGGGATGGGACCAATCCTACCCACAGAGGAAGATGCTTGGCAGTCCGGCCACCTGGAAAACACAGTCCAGCTTGGCAGAATTAGTATACTTAATTTCCGCAAGACATGGAGCTGTTAAAACCAACCAATAATTATAGACAGCTATGCTGTCCTAATTTTGATTAAGAACACCATCGCTCTACCGTGTATACAGATCATTAACCCACAGGCCGATGAAGCGGCATCAAAACTTCGAGAGTATAAAACAAGTGAGAATTGCAAATATTCTCTTACCTACATATTCCTGCACAAGATCAACATGAGCTGGAATACACTTATTACAGACAAACCACAGACACATGTATAAGATCACGCGCATACAGGGACGCTGTTTCAAGGAACAGATTTTAAAACATATATTTCCATCTTTCGCACCAGCAACAAATAATCAGCACTATCAATACTCCTCCATTATGTAAATATTGCCTAAGTTTTCGATCAACCACGTGCTTTCACAACAAGAAACCACGTGACTTTCACTTCTATTTCCAGTAAATTGGATCAAAGGCTTTAAACACAAGAGCTGCCCAAAACACGCATCTACCACCGCTTGATGGAAGAGGTGAGAGGGGTGAGTCAGGGCAATTTCCGCCGACGCCATCGCACTCTCCCACACCCCATCGGTCGCTCCAGCCTGAAATTAAAACAGGCACGTTTATAAGCATCCAATCTGAAAAACTGCTTCACGCTAATTAAAAGGTGAGCTTCCACGGGAATAAGTAGTTCCGAGGTTTTACGTTGCTCGGAGACTTGTATTTCCTTTGAGTGGAGACGAAGTGATACTCTTTCCTTTTTATATTTATAATTACTTCCTTTACACGGGAGGAATATTTCATCTGACTCCAGGTTTAAATAGATCCAAACTTTCCTTATAGGGCGTGGCCGAATCACCCTAAAACTTACGGGTGTGGTCATCCGCCCTCCTGTGACATAACCAAAAAGTATAAAAGGAGGAGATCGTGCACTGAAACTTCGTCTTCCCGTCAAGCTCGACACAAGGGAATAACAAGCATTAGGCTACTTTCGTGTCGCAAACCAAATTCTGCTGTTTTCTTTTTATTTATTTATTACTACTATTAATATAATTTGGCCAGGAAAAGTATGAAGAGTTAGGAAAAATAGATTAGGTTAGGTAGTCTGAACCGTTATCAATATGCGGAAATAAGATGTCACTTGCCGAGGATCTCGCCTTGACCGACAGCTCAGAAGAGTCGACGCCAGCTCATTCCAGAAAGAAGTATCCGTGTACAGCATTACAGCTCAATGGACAGCCATGTAAGCACGCATTTTCCCGCAATTCTGACTTGACACTACACATCAACCGTGATCATCTTTTTCAATGCACATTCTGTTCGGACTGCAAATACCTATATACAGCTACACGTTACGGTGTGACGCACGCATTGACGGAAAAGCATCGTGTGTTAGTAGTAACATTACAGCCTGGTGAACAAAGTGAGAACATTGAAGTTCTATCCACTCATTTTGAAAATAGACTTCCGCTTAATGTACTTCCTACGGGAAAGATGGCCAAGACCAAGTGTACGAAATGGCGACAACCAACTTTTCCGCATTACAGACCAGCAACAGCCACCGCAGCTGCCATGCAACATGCACTAAGTCATTACGTAGCATCAGCCAACATCACGACGGAATCACCAGCACGACCAGCACCGGCAGCACCTGCAGTAATGGTACCAGCATCGCCTGCAGTTTCCACTCTGGCAGCACCCGCAGCAACACCACCATCTGCATCACGCACAACATCAGCATCTGCATCCACATCCATAGTTGGCCAGCCTATTTTTGTGGTTATTTCAACACCGGTGACCATATCCGAGCAGGGGTTACAGGATGTTTCAGACAGATCTATGTCTCCTTGTAGTCTAATAATCGACGAGGAGATCCACTTTACGGAAGCCGCAGCAATCGTCACTGCATCTCAGAGCAGTACCGCATCACACCCATGCAGCAGCACTCCCACAGATCCAGCAGTTCGAAAAGTAACTACACTGGATCATCCTTACGCCGGAAAGAAATGCCTCGCACACGCCACAGAAATCTGTGCCGTACCAAGGACGACCGCCAGTAAACTTCTGAAGGCGACGAAAATCCGAAAGTTATCTGTCAGCACAGCATCCGCATCTGCAGCAGCATCAGCATCATCATTACAGAAATCACTCATCCGGTTTACAGCTCTCAGTCCACCTGCAGCACGAACAACAACCACGACGTCAACACCAACAGTAATGTCTGCAATCTCCACACAGCCACCAGTTCGCACATCACCGGTCATCATCTCCGCCACCACCAGTTCTTCAATGGATATGTCCGCACCATCTTCCACCTAAAGTATTACCGACCTGGGCCTGTTTAGTAGTGATATATCGGCAACAGAGGACCATCCGCCGCGTCCGTCCTGTATGAGTCGGGGGTACCCAGACACGCACTGGGAAACTTCACAGCGGATGTTTGTGGACACTATTGCCAAGGTTGCAGCAGGATTTATCAGTAGTTGTGCAGAACACAGAACTGTATTATTATTATGTTTATTTTTGAAATCTTTTTCTTATTATTATATGTTTTAACAATTGACACCCAGTCCCTAGGCTGACTACAGTCATCCTACACAGCTGCGCAATATTCTTGCGCAGCCGTGTCTCATATAAAATAATCACTGAGGATTCCTGCTGTAAACACGTCGTGTGCGACATAAGTACACAACACACCATAGCGAACATGTCATATTCTCGTCATGCAGTCTCAGCTATGCTGGGATTGTGCTCTTTCTTATGAACACGCGTCTGTTGTGTCACTCTCCTCATGGCTACACGCCTACTCGGGAAGTCTATAATTCCTGCCTAGCACGCTCCCATGCATTCGATCCGTCATGCGTGATCGTTTGCCACGGGTGTCAAACTAGGACGGGGTGGTGTAGCACGGACCAACCCAATGGGTACTGACCATCCCAGCGCGTTTGTCAGAGCTTCCCTGACAACACGTCACGGAATTGGAAGTGACTGCATGCCTATAGTGTACTGAGTGGGTACTCGTAGAAACCTTTAATTATTTCATTCTCGTTGTTCTTGGTAGCGATCAGGACCAGAATAAAACGAGCTTTCTAGAACTGTTAACATTTCAAAATTGGCCCAGAAATTCCTGAATTATCTGCGAAAATCCCCTTAAATTATCTTCAAAATATTGCTTTTGATGTTGTAATCGCGTCTATGCATACATAGATCTAGAACGTTCTGTGAACGTGATAAATACGTCACTGACCTAGCTGCACGCTGATTGGCTACTGCTCGGACGCTGATTAGCTGAGGCATCTGCCTCTGACACCACGAGTAGTATAAAAGGGGTGAAAAATCAAGAATCAGGAGCATCGCCGGTGTGGAAGCCGGCCCACGCAGGACCTCTGGACCATCAGGAGGACGGATGTAACTGTTGACCTACAAGTGATTCTCACATCAACCTGTGTCTTATGGATCCCACCACATCCATGGTGGTAGGACGTCCTCGGCTTCCACCAGTTTTTGGACACCCCCCCCGGACAGCCATCCGGGGGTAATAAACTAAATTTAAAGTTATACCTTCCGCATCTGGACTTTCCTAAGGGAGCTTTTCCGAGAGCTGGGTGTGCGGGCCTGGGATGTGATTCTACGGAATGTAGAGCTTACAGTGATTCTTGGTGGATGACTCGCCTGATCTGCCAACCACACTGAAATGTGGACTCCAATCTCCGCACTGCATGTTGTGTGTGTTTAATCAACATTTTGACCACAGTCTGGTGGAACTTTACTGGGTGTGCCGCAAGAGCTATGCGATGCATCCCGCACCGTGTGCCAATTTATGTAACTGCATAATATTATATACAGCCCTCTCTGTTAATGGGCAACCTTCAACTTTATTACTTCCGTCGCTGGATGGATAACTTTCTCACTTCTGTATAAATTGTATATTAGTTACCAAGACTATCTAATAGACATTTCTTCACTGTCTTGAGTGTGCACCGTGTCTACCCTGTCTGGAGGAGTCAGCTCATGGAGACCAGTTTGCAGAAATCAGCTTCGGAAATCTGCCTGCGGAAATCTCTCCAGCTTCAGAGAACGTGTCGACTCGCGCTATGAATATGTTAGCGCCTCAATTTCAGTAACATAGTAGACTGTTCCGTACCAATGACTATTAGGTACTCAAGTAGCTATACTATTGTACAGTTAATTATCATTTCCGTATATGGTACTGATGACTAATAGGTGCCTTACCGGTCTTAAGACCACAATTTATAATTTCTGTTTTACTGTGAATATTATCCTTGTTTGTAGGTGCTTTCAACTAGCTGCACCGTTTAAGTTTATCGATCTGTGGTATTTAGTTACCTCATTTAATTTTATAATCTATTTATTGCATTGGTTAGTTGTATATGGCAGTTAGCCATCCAGTTAATATGTTTTGTTTAATTGTAGAAAACTTTGGACCGCAGTATGCTAGGAAATACTATACAGCAACAGATATATCCGCATCACTTTATTCCCGCCATCATCAATTTTACACTGAGGTCGCTGACCGGGATGTTACCGACTAAACTTTACTATTCAGCTCGATAGGATAGGTTAAAGTGGTTAGGGTCAATTTCTTTGTTAGAGACAAATAGGGTACGCCTCTTTTCCAGTTGTTGCGATAATGTATTCCCGCACTCTGGCAAGGTTGTGTAGAATTGGCCAGTTACCTATAGGGCCTCATATATATTAAGTTATTGTCTCTTTCCACGATCCACCAGCTGCATGGCTTATTAAATGTTTGGACTTCCCATCAGCACGTTGATCGGATCTGACCCTGGGAAACTATCAGAGGTTTCCGAGCAGTGATGGTTAAAGTGCTGATTTATATACATCTCCCCCATATCTTTGGATACTTGTTAGCTAGATAACCCTGCCAATGAAGGAAGCACTGCGAAAACATATAGTTATAAATGTGAATTAGTTTATTTACCAGCCTGCAGTGCATATTTGGGTATATTGGAACATAACCCTAACGACAGGTCAACTGTTAGATCCATAGCACGCAGTGACGGACGAGATGTGGATCTCAATCCAATTCATTGCAGTGTCTGGATGAAGCATTGGAGCTCGTCACGCCCTTACAGGAACGATGCTCACGATGGATATCCGTCTCTTCACCCCAGCATAAAAACATGTCAAGAATCAAAACTTGCTTGTGTGAAACGTAGCCATTGTCTAGGTGATGTTTTATGTGGTAGCAGGACAAGGTAGCCAGATTTTCATTGAACTCAGATGCCTTGTGTTGTAACATGTACGCATGCTGTCCTTGGAGGTAGATGCTAATCCAGGTGACCTACGGGAAGTGAAGCATCTGCGCCCATTGGACAACTGTATTTGAAGCTAGGTAGAAATCCCTGCCACTTGCAGCCAAAACTAGTTTCCGTTTCTAACAACTAAATGATAGGTTAGACGATAGCAGAAACCCCGCATAAATAAAGTGGCATCTACCAATACAGTATCTTTGGAACTACATAAGACGGTGACTTGGGAATTCTTCGGAAATCGTTCGTCCCATCTTCACGTAAACCAGTATGCATCACATTAACTATGGTTTCACTAGAATCTTCAATTAGCATTTTTCTGTTGAACAAAAAAGTGGCCCTTTTTACCAGCTCTTTTCCTCCGCTTCAGCATTGAAGGCATTTCCTATGACGGAGGCCCGCGCGAGGCACTTACCTCTTGCAACAACAAGATTTTTGTGTGTGTGTGTGTTAGTGGTATACCAGTTTATATTAAACTACCTAGTGACTTCGTTGTGGATGCTTCTCTTGCGGGGATACCTCTGCAGATTTAAGAACCTGTGTGGTACCTCTGGCGACACCACGTGGAAAGAACACCATATGGCTCTATGTTGTGTATTATTGTGTGCTCATTTACTGTCAAACGATTCTCCTTGTTTGTATAGTATATTAATATTTCTACTGTTTAATTATACATTGTTCCATACCTCTAAATTAGTATGGATAGACATACCGGTGACACTAATAGTTTGGATGACACTGTGTGGTTCAATCTTGGCGTTAATGGTCCCCACTGGAGAAGCCAGTTTGCGGAGACATTCCTGCGGATACCTGCCTGCGGGTGTCTTCCTGTGGAGATCTTTCCAGCCTTAGAGATTGTGCCATCTCGCGCTATTTATATGTTAGCGCCTCAATTTCAGTAACTCTTGAACTTGTTACGTACCGATGACCAATAGGTACTCAAGTAGCTATACTATTATGATTTCCGTATATGGCACTGATGACTAATAGGTACCTTACTGGTTTTAAGACCGCATCTTTATAATTTCTGTTTTACAGTGAATATTGTCCTTGTTTACTGTAGGTGCTTTCAACTAACAGCGCCGTTAGGTCCAATGACCTGTGATCCTTATTCTAATCATATATTTATTTGAACCGTATTCATCATGTGCATTCGTTAGTTGTGTATATGGCAGATAGCCATCTAGTTGCGTGGCCGCTCACGGCTACGCTTATATTCGGGTTGTGTCTAGAATTGCGCATAGGCACGGCCATTTTGCGCAAAGGATTGTGGTCTCCAACAGCTAACTAGAGAGATAGATAGAGCGTGCCTCTATTTTTAGTTGGAACCATAGATTTAGGATATATATATTGGCTTGATCGCTCTTACGCTCACTATGAGGGAATGGGATAGATATCTCTACCGCTGGATCTTCACAGACTGACTGACATCTGACGCAGACGATCAAATATGTAAATAGCATGCAAAATACGGAACTACAAATCTACGGTAAAAATAAATAGGGGAAATACGGTAATACTGAGAGGCGGTAAGAATGACAGAAGTGTGTTAAAACCTAACGCATACATCGCTGAAATTACAAACTTTTATCTACATATGATAACTATATGATAACTTGTATTCATTTTGGAAACTGCTGCCGTAAACCGTTGCTGCACACATGTAGACAATTTTCAGCATTATTGTTTACATAATCTACACACATCTTGTACTGACCGTGAAACAACTAGGCCTAGCCTTTGAAAGCAGAAAGATAATTGTTAGAGGGTGTTTTTTTTATCTCCCAGTGTCCGTGAAACCCGACACCGTTTGGTATAGATGACCCCAAAAATAAATTAACACGTTTTCAAAGCAAGGTAGAATTTCTGTTTTTCTTTGCAAATATAGTGCTTTATTCACTTGTATGAGCTGTACTGTAAAACCGCCTACTGGATGGTATAGAACATCTAAAGAATAAATTAACATGTTTGCAAAACAAGACAGAATTTCTGTTTATGTTTTGTAAGTATATTAACTTATTTATGAGCTGTATAACGTAGCCTAATCAGTCGACTCACTTGTAATAAGTGAGCACATATTTTAGCAAGAGCAGTCAGATATTGTAGAGCCTTGCCGTTAAAATCAATTATTCCCCCCTCTCCCCCCCCCCCCCTAGGGCGCCCAGTTAAATTAGTTTCAAAATATTAAACAGCATGTTTATTAAATAGCAGACATACAATTCTTACGTGTTGGACGATTAAGAGTTAAAGACGTGCCAAATAGAATCATTTATGACGTAATGATTATGATGTCAGCATGCACATCACTTAGTTGGCTATGATGTCATATGGCGTCATATAATCGAAGGATACAATTGGAAAGGTCAATTGAAGATGGACTATGAGTTGTTGTAAGAATTGCATGTCTACTATTTAATACATATTCTGTTGAATATTTTGAAACTAATTTGACTGGGTGCGTCAAATTAGTTACAAAATATTCAACGCCTTACCTGTATAGATTTTAGGAAATTGATAGTCAGGGCATTCGCGTGGATCGATCGATCCCAACACTGCGAAGTGTGGGTGGAGCTTAGCTAGAGGTGAGCGGGACATAGCTAAGACTGGAAAGGTCCATTGCCAGTGCTGCCATTTTCGCTAGGGATTGTGGTCATTCACGTTCTCGCCAGATCTCCTCACACTAACGAGAGCGATATATATATATATATATATATATATATATATATATATATATATATATATATATATATATATATATATATATATATTTATATAAATAATTTTATTTTTTATTAACGAGAGCGTCTCTATTTAGATTGGAATCGTAGATTTAGGATATATTGTCTAGATTTCTCGTGAGCATTAAACGCATACCCGCACTATTGGGGCTAGTTGCACTACTAGCTGGCCACCTGGGCTAATTGCTGACTGTACATTTGCATCAGAAATAAAATAGTATTATGATCTGTCCCATTGTACCCACGTACATCTCTTAACCTCCACTTCAACACTCGTCCCGATCAAACTGGCCACAATGGCTTCTGTAGTAATCTTGAGAAACTACCATTTACATCTAACAGGTAGGCATTTAAAAAAATTTACCACTGGAATGACTGGCTCGATAACCGAGCCTATCATTCCAATGGTAAAGTGCCAAAAACAACGGTCTCTTGGTCGGCAAATTGGGCATAGGATATCTCTATGATAATGGATGGATCTGATCTGTCACTCAAGCATATCTAATTCGTCATAATTATTTACGTCATATGGAGGATGACGTCACAATCAAAATACGTGATGAATGATGTAAATAGCTTCATCAGGAACATTGAATAATCCATCAAGTGTACGAATTTTATATCTTTACAATTTAATCCCCGGGATTTAATCAATCAATCAATCACTCAATCAATCAATCAACTACTGCTAGTGTCGTGATGGAGAATTGGTGAGGGCATAGAATACACCATACGGTGTGCATTCAAAAGATAGTCTCATATGAATTCGGCAGTGTATCAATATATCTGATTCTTGTCTTGGTGTGGTGGTCAAACGGAGAGATGTCTGGGTTGCTGATGCTATGCGGAATTGCAGGATGATGGTTCGATCCCTGACTGGGGAAATGATGATCAACGGGTGCACTCCATAGGCGAGGTTAGCACAGAAATTGAAGTCATCGCGTTGCCACTGTGTTAAAAAAACTTAGCAAGCAAACAATCGTTATTGACAGATCCAACATGTGGACATACAGACAATATTCAACATTCTGTTGAATATGTTGATACTAATTTGACTGGGAATTGTACGAATTGTATGGCCTTAGTATTTAATCAACATTTTGCTGAAAATTTGAAACTAATTTTCCTGGGCATTGTATATTTTTTTACCATTATCAATTGCATCCTATAAAAGCTTCACAGGCGTCATAGTCAAAATGCTTAGTAAATGACTTCTCTAGCTCCATCGTGAATATTGAATAGTCCGCCAAGTGTAGAAATTTTGTCTTTACTTTTTCATCAACATTTTGTTGAATATTTTGAAATTAATTTGACCTGGCACTTTGACCGGGCAGACCATGCTTACGACCATACGCAGCAAAAGCACCCAGTCAAATTAGTTTCAGGATATTCAACACCTTACCTGTATACCTTGAAATTGGGATTCTGGGAAGTTGTGAATCAAAGTATATAAATTGATTCCAACACGCCGAAAGAACGGACAGATCTTAGCTAGAAATGGACCCCACCATTGAAATTGTCAGGAACAAATTTGATCATTAAACAGCCAATAACACTTAGTAATGTGTGGTCTGCCTACTTGTAATAAGTGACCACATATTTTAGCAAGAGCATTCAGATAGTTAACATTGCCCTGCCAGACACATGTAGACCCAATCACAATGGACCGATTCTCTTATGGAAAGAAGGTATAAGTTTTCCAACCTGTCACGCAAGTATTGACGTCATAATCAATTATGTCACATGTAGGCTGACGTCACAGTCAAAATATTTAATGAATGACGTAGCTATGGCTATCAGGAACGTTGAAAAGTCTGTAAGCTGTGCGAATTGTATGTCTTTACTATTTAATAAACATTCTGTTGAATATTTTGAAACAAATTTAACTGTGCTGCTACTATAAGCACCGACAGCATCTAGTCAAATTGGTTTTAAAATATTCATAGGCCTATCATCATCTCTTATTGTATTTTAACCGCTTCATGGCATAGCTGGTCAACCCGACCCCTACAGTGATCTTGAGCCATGTCAAATTGCATGCCATGAGGAGACAGTTCTTGATAATGTACCACTGAAATGACTCTGGAGACAGTCATTCCAGATTCCAGTGGCAAATCTGCAAAATCAGTCTTCTCTTGGCCTGCAAATGGACATTCAATAGCTAAATATTTTAACATTCTTCACCAAATTTAGACAGTAAAGGTTTAATATATTAGGATGACAATACCAGGTACTGTGTTTGTTTCATTTCCATTATGTATTATAGGATAAAACACTGGGCTGAACATTCGAGATAGTGCATAAATTTGAGCCAATTCACAGTCTTCCCTGCCCTATTGTCTGTAGGTTATGCTCGGCCCCGGATTTTCACCCACATAAACTTGAGTTTAAAAGGTATAATTTAGCCTAAATTACTTTCACCTGTAAACAATATGATATTATATCATTGCTAGCTTTAGTCATAATTACAACAAATTCTACAATGAAATAATTCCATGGTCTGCAATTCCATACCGAAAATTGGCTTAAATCTTGGCAGATCAGTGATTTTCAGTACCATACTGTCTGCAATAAGTTTGGCCCATATTCGGTTCGAAATTCATACATATGGTCAGATCGGTATATGAATACGCTAGTAAAGTATCAAGCTTAAGAATGTCTACCATGAAGTAATTTCATAGCACACAATTCCTTGGCAAAAATGTGCACAAGTTTTGGCACATCCATGGTTTTCGGTAGCCTACTGTCTGTAATAAGTTTGGCCCCAAAATGTCAGGTAGATATATAAATACGCTAATATAATAACGATTGAAAAAACCCCACTGTAAAGTAATTTTATAATACACAAATTAGCAGAGACCAAAAGTTGTCAGATGCCAATAATGTACGTACCGATATCTATGTACTCTGTTTGTAACCAGTTATGGAACATCTAGCCATGCAGAACTCAATATGCATTATTATGTGCTAGTGCTGTATGAGAGATTGCCCAATTCTACCATCAAATAATATCATAATTACCAAGTATGTCCATGTAGTTACTTATTCACAATATGTCCCCATTCAAAGATAGTTGGTTCACATTAGCCACAATCCGATAGATGTCGATAGGTCCTGACATATTGCTTGTAATAGGTTTGGCTCCAGAATTTCACCGATATCTTTACATAGATATATATGAATGTGTTAATAAAGTATGGAGTTTAAAAAATTCTACTTTGAAGTAATTTCGAAATATGCAATTTAGTCACAACTTGCAGTTTTCAAATACTAATAATTTACTATATATTCAGTATCAGAATCTCTGAACTCGGTTTGTAACCAGGCTTTCGAACATAATACCACCTAGAACTCACTTGATATTGCACAATTCTATAATCAAATATTTCTTGCAATAATGTGAAAATCTTTCTATATATCCTATAATTTAGCTCCAGATAGAATCTGAATTATCAAACAGAATTTATGCAAATGGTCAACAAGATGGACGGAAAGATGGACGGACTGCTCCAAAAATATAATCTGCTTCTTCCTATAGCCCATAGCTAATCCTATCCAAGGCCGACGCCATTACAACCATCTTAAAGATATGACACTACCTAGAAACTATCATTATTACAATCCCAACCACAATCAGCACTACATGGGAAAGGTAAGAAACTGTAAATTATAGTCAGAACCTATGTAATATTGAATGTTAATATAACAAGATAAACAAATTTCCCTCTGTCCTGCAAATATATTGTCAATTTATCACATGTCTAATGGCTATATCTTTACAGTACATTGAACTTAACTTGAAGCTCACGTCTTCCTATATTATATAGTGCCGTGACATTTTTAAATGTTTAATTTATTTTTTGTTCTATGTAGGGGTCCAAGGTCTAGATATAGTCACTGTCTACTATACAGCAACATATATATCCGCATCACTATATCCCCCACCAGCATCAATTTTACACTGAGGTCGCTGATCATGCTCTAATTGCTTGAGCCTAACATGTTACCGACTAAACCTGGCTATTTAGCTCGATAGGATAGGTTTAAAGTGGGTAGGGACAATTTCTCCATTACAGATGCATAGTGTACACCTCATTTCCAGTTGTTGTGGTAATGCAGGCCCACGCACCGGCAAGGTTGTGTAAAATTGGCCAGGTAATATATATATATTGAGTTATTGTCTCTTTCCATGATCCACCAGCCGCAAGGCTTATTAATTGTCTGGATTCCCTATCGACCCTGGGAAACTATCGGAGGTTTCTGAGTAGTGATAGTTAAAGTGTTGATCTACATCTCCCCCGTATCTTTGGATACTTGTTAGTTATATACCCCCGCCAATGTAGGAAGCACTGCGAAACCAATAGTTAAATATGTGAATTAGTTAGGTCATATACCGGCCCACGGTGCAATTCTGGGCACTCTGGAACTTAACCATAATGAAAGCTCAAATGTTAGATCCGTAGGACACGGTGACGGACGAGATGCAGCTCTCCATCCAACTCGTTGCAGTGTCGGGGTGAGATCATGGAATCCGCCACGCCCTCGCGGGAAGGCCACTCGCAGTGGATATCCATCTCTCTATCCCCACCATAATGACATGGCAGTGTTCGAATTGTTTGTGTGCACTGTAGCCATTGTTCTGGTGATGTTATATGTGGTTGCGGGTCAAGGTGACCAGATCTTTATCTGATTCGGGGCCTTGCGTCATAACAAGTGCACACGCTATCCTTGGAGGTAGATGCTAGGCAAGGCAACCCACGGGAAGCTGAGCATCTGCGCCCAGTGGATAACTGTATCTAAAGTTAGGTAGGAATCCCTGCCACTTGCGGCCAAAGCTTGTATTCGTGTCTAACAACTAAATGGTAGGTTAGGTTGTAGCAGAAGGCCTGCATAAATAAAGCGGCAACTACCAATGCAGTAACTTTGGAACTACATAAGACGGTGACCTGGGAATTCTTCGGAAATCATTTGTTCCGTCTTCATGTAAACCAGCGTGCATCGCATTCACTATGATTTTCAGCACTTAGCATTTTCTGTTGAACAAAAGAGTGGCCTTTTTTGTCAACTCTTTTCCTCTGCTTTGGCGTTGAAGGCCTTTTCCTGTGATGGAGGTCTGCGCGAGGCACTTTCCTCTCGCAACAACAATATTTTTTTTGTGTGTGTGATAGGGGTATATTAGCTTATATTAAGCTACCTAGTGACCTTGTTGCGGAACTCTCTTACGGGGATACCTCTGCGGATTCAAGGATCTGTGTGGTACCTCCGGAGAACCCATGTAGAAAGAACACCGGGTATTGTTGTGTATTATTGTGCTCATTTACTGTCAAACGAGTGATATTGTTTGTATAGTACTTATTAAATTTGTGACTGTTTAATTATTAGCATCTTATCCATTGCTATAAATTAGAATGGACAGACATACCGATAACATGAATAGTTGGGATGATACCAAGTCGGTCAATCTCGGCGGCAATGGTCGCATGGCCCCACTGGAACATAAGTGTTCCACTGGCTCTAGAAGTCGGTCTTTGTACCTTCTGGAGAGACGCGATATGGGATCCGCAACCCCAAGATCCGCAGCTAACCAGCCCTCACGCACATCGTGCACTTGTGGTGCAATGAAATGGAATGACATGGCAGACCAGCGCATACCCCCGCGAGCTACATTCCTTCCCAATCCTGACACATGTTGCCAGGGAAGCTCTGACACACGTGCATGCGTGGTACGCACTCTTATGGACTTAGCCATTTTTAATAGAAACCTCTCTCATAGGACTTATGCACGCATACTATCCTACTCAGGGGGCGAGCTTGGAGCGAATCCGTCACGGCCATCCCATATCCAGCTTAGCTGGGATGGTCCATACCCATCCGGTCGATCTGTGCTACACTGCCCACATCACCTAATTTGTAATCCCATACCCTCCCATTCTCCCCTAATTAAGTTGACGTCTCGGCATCTTTAAAATTCCTACCAACACTCTAACTATACAACCACTTTAACATAGAAACACAATATTAAATCTTAAAATTACACTATCTAAACAGATGATCCATGTTTACGATCATACCCAGACACAAATTTCCTGCTCTAAAACTGAACGTGGTTCACCAAACGGATTTGAATGAGCACTGGCTGTCTTTCTCTTTGACCGGCTTAGAAGTGATGACAGAATTTCAGCACAATCATCAACTGGTCTTGCTAATTGCTCGTCAGAAGCTTGAATATCACCGATTAAATCCTTTGTAGGAAGAGGCTCCCCTGCTTTTACGGTTGCCCTTGGTGGAGGTAACATCATAAACTCGACTTCGGACTCACTGTCTGAAGTATCCAGTACTTCACTGGTCTTCAAGCTTCACTTAACCACAGGATGTTGAACAACTGGCACCAGATCACCATGTGGTAATAGACAAGGCTTTATATCTGCTCGATTTACAACATGAGACTTAGCACCTATTGCTGGTTCCATTATATACACATTATTCTCACCTGACCGATCAATGATTTTGACAATCTCATAAACTTCATCGCTCCAGTAGTCAGCAATTTTAGCCCTGCCCTTCACTCTGTTCCATAAATAATCACTCGTGCCAACTTCTAATGGAGACTCTGGACTTTCTATCATACCACTTCATGCGTGTATCTTCCTCTCTCTGTAGCTGCTCCCCTGCTTTCTTGTGCACACCTTTCAACACTCCCGTGTGTGATGTAATTCATAAATCTGAACTCTCCTGTTCCTTTGGGTCAACACCAAGCAATATGTCCACTGGCAGTCTAGGATCCGGGCCAAGCATGAGATACCAGGGTGAATACCCTGTGGAGGAATGTGGTGTAGCGCTATAAGCATAGATAGAGCACTTATGGAAGGAAATCTACCCACCACCTCTTCTTCGCCTCGGGTAGTGTTCTGAGCAGATCATGAAGGGTCCTGTTGAAGCTTTCACACTGGCCGTTGCGTTGTGGATGATATGGAGTGGTATGGCCTTTCCTAGTGCTGTATGCTTGACACAGCTCACCGACGATCGGCGATTAAAATGTCTGTCCTCTATTAGGCTTGCACGATATTGTCCTAGGAGGTATCGTGATATATTGTGGTGAAAAAATGTGCGATATTTTGATATATCGTATAGCCTATTTCAAGGTATATGAATTCACGGGGTGAATTGCATGTCATGGGTTGAGTTGGACTGCATGGTGTGGCTTATGTAGCCATATCAGTTTCACTCTGAGTTGTCATATCAGTTTTAACCGGATGACTTCTAATTGGTAAATTTCAACAAAAACTTGAAATCCAGTCGCCAAGATGCTTAAACTAAGACCGATCGCTAATAACACGAAAATAGGACACAATTAACAATTTCTTGCCTCCTTACCCTTTGGCTTAATGTATACCATATCCATCATTGTGGGAGTGAAATTATTATATTGGACAACCTAAATATTGTGTACTCTGTTAAAATCATTGTTTATTACATGACAATTAATCCTAAAATTGCATGTCGTCTTTGTGAAAATACACAAATCATGTGATATTAGGAATGTACTTTAGATCCATAGGCATCTAATGTTTAGATCTGCTCTGCATTTACCGAGTACCTGGTTAATAATAATAGTTAGCCTTCAGAAACATCTCGGATAGTTCGCCATACTTGCTAAAGAATGTATACCATCTCATTTAGCTATCACATTTGGGAACCTCTCGCCTCCAAAAAACAGGAGAGCAAGCAATATCACATGATTTATAGTCCCGCGAAGCCATTTAATGTCAAATCTTGGATTAATTTTGATTTTATAAACTGCTTATTACAAAACGTGATATATTTATACCTTCCCGGGTAATAATTTCACTCCCGCAATCATCGTTTTGAGGTATACAGTAAGGCAGCAAGAAATTATACTGGTAAATTGCATTGAATTTTCGTATTAGTGTCCATCTTTTAAAGCAATTTTAGCGAATGAACTTCAACTTTTTTAATTATTCCTAGTATAATCCCACCCCTTTCTCAGAGATGTTGGTTTGGAAATAAATTGAACAGCTTGGTGTAATAGACACCTATGCTACAAATAGACAGATTATGGCATGACAGTAAAATTTTGGTGATATTTTGATTTTTCTTAAATCACATCATAAAAAATCGTGGCTGAAAAAAAATTGATTTTTGATAATATCGGATAATCGTGTAAGCCTATCCTCTATCACAATGAATATGTCGAGGCGCTCCATAACATAAACACCCCTCTCCTGCAAGTGGTTGCTGCTGTCTGGTCGATAGTTGCGACTGCATGTGCACTTGGAACGATATCCATCATTATAAGAACATTTCTTTTGCGCCAATAGATGGCTCTAACACAGTGTAATCGATGGCTAACACTTCCAGTGGCCGCGACAAAAGAATACTTTCCGTTGGTGCCATATCTTTGGTGACAATTTCTCAACCGAACACCTAGGACATCTCGCACACCAGTCATTAACATATCCGCCTAAGACATTCTAACATACATTTCACCTCTTGGCAGCCACACCCAAACATCAAAACCTCAAACTGTAATACTTTTAGCAAACATAACTGGTGAGTGATACCATTGATAGGATCCTTAACAACTCGGTACAGAAGGACTTCCATTTCAATCAACTACTTCCACTGCTGTACAAGCACCTTCACTCCTTGTTTCTCACCTCTTCTCTTTTTTCCATTGGGTCTATGATGCAATGTACGATAATGTTGGACTTGCCGGATAACGTCATCTTTATTCTGCATTACTACAAGATCCTCTTTATGGTAAGATGGAAAACGTCCTGTCATTGATAACTCTACAGTATTCATAATCTCAGGGACTCTTTCTTCCTGTGAAGTCATACTATTTTCCGACGAAACTCCAAGACATGATGGTAATGATGACCCCCTCCCTGATATATGCAGACTGTTTTTCCTCGTCAGAATCACAATCGCTATGGTCCATCTGAGGATGCTGCATAGGTGAAAGGCCATCTGCTGCCCAGAGATGAAGACTATCATCAAGTCACTCTATAGAACACCTCAATCAGAAGATGCCTACCATCATCTCTCGAGGCCAGAGCAAGTGACCATTTTTCGTCTCAGAACTGGACACAACAGACTAAACCAACACATTGTGGATATCGGATTGTCGTACGGGGAGTCATGACCCCGGGGACATCTTATATTTGCAGGGATGGCCCAGTGAAATTATTGTATTTGTGAATACCAGATGAGTTAATGAACGGATAACTGGATGCATCAATAGGGAGTCGATGCGAAACTGACGCGAAACTATAGCCGAAATATTGAGTGAAATTGGATAGAATGGAGAAGGACCTAGGGTTGTGAGTTGATGGTATCTGGCGGTAATTAAAAGATGAAAGTTGTTGCTGTAGCAGCGGCACAACCGTTTATAGTATTCAGCAGAAGTTATGACCAATAGTTTCCAAATATTCAAGCAGGAGCGTCGGTAGGGTACTACGGACAGAGTACAGGTAGCATAAGCTGGATGACTCATAGAAATGACGTAGCGACCGACTTACCGTGGGACCGTGATAACGGTAACCGAGTTTCTGTAAAAGCGACCAACAGCACCAGATGTTGGTGAGTCAGGCGGGCCATATGGTCACTACGTCACAGCACCCTTGTAGAATGCAGGCGCAAGCCTAATGAGCAAGGGGCCGGACATGGACGTGGTAACGTCCGGCGCCAGGTAGAGTAGAAAACGAGACGAAAAACTGACAGAGGACGTCCGTCAAGTAAGCCATTAAGCTTGAGATTAGGAATGGTTGCCAAAGCAAAATCCATTATTGAGACCGAAATCCGACAGATCCCATCACTCAAGTACTGCTTTGCCAATGTTCAGGTATATCTTCGGAGTACGCGAATGGCCGGAATGGATTGGTCAAAAGTTTTATAAGAGTAGTAAGCAAAACGAGGCAAAGCGGGGGCTCCAAGGGTGGGGTGTAACAACCCGAACACGACCGTGACATGGCGAAGCAGTACATAAGGGGAACTTTCAAATTTGGTCAGGAGTCCGAAAATTATTGCGCTTGGGTAAACCTAGCCTCGAATTCGTATAGTTCTGTGGAACTGAATTTGTCGAAATTCACACAAGTTCTTGGTGAATGACTTTAAGTAGCCAAGAACAGTTTTTGATAAAAGTGATTTAGCGAATCGTGAAAAGCAACTTTTAGATGGTAGAGTAACCAGTATTCGTATTGAACAAAAGTCAGTACTTCTTTGCTCAAAGTATTTTGGTGGTAGTATAAGCCACTCATAGTTGATAGGGAGATATATCGGTGGTAGTATAAGCCACCTATAATTGATAGTGAAATATATATAGTAAGATTAGTAAAATAAAATCATCACTTCGATATCCTCGAAGCAAGAGTTTGAGTTATTGTATAATTCTGGAAACGACGGAAGACCACCGTCACGAACCACCGACTTCTATACCAGTCAGATCAGGCCCAGATACGAACATAAATATCGTGATTCTCATCTACACACGAGGCGAGCTCGTATCGACCACTTTCCTTGTCGGTAAGACCGGTTGTCGCAGCAACCACACATACAGGCCTTACCGCCGTGGGAAGCGAAGCGTTAAGAAATAAGAAGATAGATAATAGAAAACTTCAGTAGATAATCAAAAACTTCAGTGGCTCCGTCTGTCAGGATTTATGTTTCCAGGATTGGACAAACTGTGAAAACCGTGAGTAAAAAGTTGTATGGCCCAAGCCCGAGAAGAGAACCCCACCGCTAGCAAAACCACGTACACCGCCGTCGCCCCGACCAGTTAGGGCGGGAAAAGACTTACGAAACATCACCTGCTATAACTGTGGCCGGGTCGGCCATTATAAGAGTGACTGCCGTCAGACAGTGCAACCGTCCGCACGACGACTACAACCGCGACCACAGCCCCGACCACAACGGCCACCCATGACATGTTTTACATGTGGCCGAGAAGGACATACGGCCCAGAATTGTTTTGGGACGTATATGAGCCGGCAGGCGACTCCTGCCGTAACAATAAAATGTTTTGGGTGTGGCAAAGACGGCCACTACATAAGAGACTGTCCGCTGCAGAATGGTCCTGCCGGGACCCAACAAAAGGGTCCGGCTAACCGCGGGGCAATCAAGCGTCCCCGCATCGACGACATGGAAATCGACGCGGTGAACGACCGACAGACGGACTACGAACGACGCCACGAGAATGTTCAAGAAACAATCGAATGGACATGAACAATGCTCGACGTAACCAGTACGAATATGAAGACCGTGATGGGTTCGTATTGACCGGAGAAGGGACGGATGCACAGGGCCGTTATTCATACGGTGCCGCACAGGACGCATCCTCCCGGGAAAATAGCTACGCCGAAGTTGTTAGTGGCCGAAGGAGCCCGGGAAACGACGACGGAGAGAGCCGTTGGTGAAAGCACCGACCGAGCGGTTCTTAATCCGTCTGAAAATGGATAGAGACGGTCCATCGGATCAGGGTAAGTACCTGCATGCCTTAGTGGATACTGGTGCTAGCACATCCTTGATTCGTAAAGATATATGGCGTAGCATGTTGAATGCTAGGCCATTGAAAAGAGCAAGAACGCTCTTGGCTGTAAATGGTTCCCCGATAAAGTTGTTGGGGGAGACACAAGTAAAGTTCAAGAACGCCCGACCCATCCCTAGTACGATTGTGGCCAGAATGAGGCATGAATGTTTACTTGGAGCGGATGCTTTGCACCTGGGAAATGCAAAGATTGACTATCGGGCCAAAGTTGTAGTATGGTTTGGCCAGATATATCCCTTTGAATATCCGCATAGAGAGCAGACAAATTATGTCTATGCCAGCTGTAAGGAAACGACCGGATATAAAAATATCGACAAAGTCATGGCGGACTTTGCAGATATTTTTGATACGGCTCGTCCAAACACGTTAGGACTGGTCCCCAAAGTGAGGTGTACGGTACCAACGGGAGATGCTTATCCTATAAGGCAAAAAGCCTACCGTCTACCGTTGGCCAAGCAGTATATAGTCAAGAATCAAGTGGCTGAAATGCTGGCAGCGGGCGTCATAAGACCATCGTCATCGCCATGGGCGTCGCCCATTACGTTGGTCCCTAAAAAGGACGGGGGGACTAGATTTTGTGTCGACTACAGAAAGTTTAATTCTGTGTGCAAGAAGGATAGTTATCCACTGCCAAACATAGCCGATATTTTTGATTCGATGTGCGGCGCAACGATATTTTCGACTATGGACTTGAAGTCTGGCTATTGGCAGATACCAATGGACAGCCAAGACATAGAGAAAACAGCGTTCGTTTGTAGTGAAGGCTTGTTCGACTTTGTTCGGATGCCGTTCGGTTTTGCGAACTCAGGTGCCGTATTTCAGAGGGCAATGAACGATATTTTCCGAGAATTCGTGGGAAAATATCTGCATGTTTTCGTCGACGATATAGTCATATATTCGAGAAATCCGGCTGAGCATGCACAGCATTTGCGTAAGGTTATGCGTAGAATTCAAGAATATAATTTGCAAGTTAAAAAATCGAAATGCGATTTCGCCCGACCATCAGTTGATTTGTTAGGATATCGTGTTTCAGCACAGGGAGTGGCTCCTCAGGTCCAGAAGGTCAAGGTCATAAGAGAAATGTCACCGCCACGCGACGTGGGTGAGGTGAGAAGTTTCCTGGGCGCTACAGGGTATTACCGCTCTTGTGTGCAAGGCTATGCCGAAATTGCTAAGCCTTTGATAGAATTGACTAAGAAATATAAACGTTTTGAGTGGGGTCAGGAGGAACAGCAAGCGTTTAAGAAATTGCAAAACTTGCTGTGTAGTGAGACGGTTCTCACATATCCGAATTTGAATGCTCCGTATAGGTTGTATACTGATGCGTCTAGCTATGCGATAGGTGCGATACTGGTACAGGTAGATGACAAGGGTATTGAGCGGGTGATTCAGTATGTTAGCTCTACTCTTAAAGACAGTCAGTTGAATTGGCCTGTGATAGAAAAGGAAGCTTATGCGGTAATATATGCGCTAAAGAAGCTTAGGCCTTATCTATTTGGCGCGCAGTTCACCGTGTATACCGACCACAAACCCCTAAAGAGTTTGTTTGTGGGCGAAGTTAAAAACACGAAGGTGCAGCGCTGGGCAGTACTGATTGCCGAGTACGGATGTAAGATTGAATACATCCAAGGCTCTAAGAATATTCGAGCGGACATGTTGTCCAGGTTACGTCGTCCGGTGGAAGTCGCGACGTTAGATACGGGCGACTTTGTAATACCCGATGTCGACGAGGGAGTGTTACCTCACGTCCCTCTAGAAGCGTTCGACGTACCGTGTGACGGATTGTGTGCCGAGCAGACCAAAGAATACCCGGAGTTGTTCAAAAACACACCGGAGGAGTATATGGTCAAGAATGGCATTTTGTATTCTTTAGTTACACCTTCAGCGTTGGACGCTGAGTACCCCAGAATTGTCTTACCTACCCTGTTCCGTGAGAAGGTACTCCGGATGGCTCATGAACGAGCCGGTCACCAAGGTCTGCAGAAGACCATCGGTATAGTAAGAGATTCTTTTGTGTGGACGTCTTTGAGAAAAGACGTGGTTCGTATGATTGAGACATGTACGAAGTGCCAGGTCAACCGACCTGTCACCACCCGACCCAGGTATAGTGAGATGCCCATGGCCAATTATCCGAGTCAGATAATTGGAATGGATTTGATCGGTCCACTGTTAGAATCAAATAAGGGTAACGTGTATATCATGACGGTGATCGATCACTGTTCTGCTTGGGCAGAAGCATATCCGATTGCAGCGAAGACATCTCAAAATGTTGAAAGAGAAGTTCTTCAACGAATATGTCGCGCGTCATGGCGTCCCTGAGATTGTAATAACGGATCAAGGTAAAGAATTTTGTTCCAATTCTCTGGAGGAGCGGTTTAAAGAACACGGTATCGACCATAGACGGTCTAGCCCATACCATCCGCAAACCAATGGGCGTACCGAGAGATTCAACCGCACTCTTAAGGAGTTGATACAGAAAGGGGTGAACAACGCCTCGCGGGCGTGGGAAGATGAGTTGGGTGCGGCTTTAACAGCATACCGCAGTACTCGTCATTCGACGACCGGGTATACACCATTTTATTTGACTTATGGGCGACGGGCGAGATTGCCAAAAGCCGTTCCAATCGATGCGTCGCAGGACCTTGGTGAGAGACTGACGTATCTCAACAACGCCTTGCTGCGTGCTCGTGAGGGGACAGCTAGATCTCGAGAGGTTCACCGGGAACAAATTAATAAGCGTGCGAACGCGGGTGAGTTTAAGGTGGGGGATTCGGTGGTCGTCAAAGCTGAAGAGAGGATGAAATTGACCTCTCGCAGCGACCCCGAGTATGAGATCTTCAAAATTAACGGACCTGTGGCCCATGTCCGCCATCAAAGGTCCGGGAGAATGCGTGTGCTTAATATATGTAAGCTGCGCGTAGTCGACTCGGAAATGTGCTGGGACGGGGTGCGACCACGCCCCATTCGTAACCCTACCAAGGGGACGAAAGCTAGCCATCACCCCAGGGCGATGTTGCCCGAGCCAGAACCTATGGTCACCGACGCTGAGACGACACCCCAGGCTCGTAAGAAGCGGCCAGCTTCGGATACGGAGCCAGAGGTGCGTACAGGGGGTAAGAGGGTTGACCGGAAAAGGGTGCAACCCAATACGAATCGCAGTCGAAACCATGAGTCACCAAGTGACGTCATCGGAACTCCCAGGCCCATGGTGATTGACGCTCCAGAGGCGGCACCAGAGCTGCTCTCTGAACCAATGGAGATGCTTCCATCGCATCCTTATATGCTGCGCAAGCGCAGACATATACCAGATGACGATTCTGACAGCAAGCAACTCAGGTTAGACTTGAAGCGAAAGCAAGGGTATGGGCGGGAGAACGAATCCGGTAACAAGCGACTCCGGATTGGCGTGATAAACTCCGCCTCTTACGATGACGTGCTATACGCTGATTTCGTCAGTCGTATAAATGCCGTTATTCAGCGGCACAACCGCCGATAGTGTGTATTGTATCGCTATACTGTAACATCGCAAATAGCCAGTACGTAGAATATCATAACAATTGAGACTAAATTTGTTCGCAGATACTAAAATGTATTCGTTTAAATTGTGTATGATGGCGTTGTGGTTTAGCATGGTATCAAGTATATGCAAGGACTCGAGTATACACCGCCTGCCGAACGGCGTCATGATAACTAAGCCGGAGACTGTGTCAGTAATACGGGCCGAATGGACCGTGATAGTATCCATCGACCATCCTTACCTACCCGCGGAGTTCCTGGGACGGTTGGCCCAAATGGCCAGTCTCGCCGCTAGCATGGGTACCAAAACAGCGTTTTTGAGTGGGAACGATATATACGGATTACAGCATCGAATACGGGGGGGTAAGAAAAATGGCAAGCCAAACACAGCAAACGATGAGTAGTCGAAATGGCGCTAGGCAGAAGCGAGGGTTATTTAACTTTGTGGGCGACATCGCATCATCGCTGTTCGGTACCGCTACATCTGGGGATATAAACGCCATACGAGATGTGGTGAGGAGGGCGATGACGAAGATGAACAAAGTGGTGCATTTTACCAACCAGTTGACGTCGCACGTCAAATTAGCTTTCCGAGATATTGGTATGAACACGGACCGTATTAACGAGTTAGGCGACAACTTGGCCACTGCTACGGGCAACATGAGCCGAGCGCTCAGGCAGCAGGGGATTCGATTGTTGGAACTCTATGCGCTAGTACGGTTAGGACATGTTATAGACTCGGCTGAACGTGTGGTCTACGACTACCAGAAGGCAGCCGAACGGTTCCATAGGCAAACGGCATCCTTAGAGTTGGGTCGTCTAACGGAGGAACTTTTTAGTCCCGACGATCTGACGTCCGTATCGAAACAGGTTAGTGCGGAATTTAGGCTGATAAGACCGTATCAGTGGTATTACAGAAATGTAGTGGTATATCCATTGTGGCAGGACGAATCGAAACTTCATTATGTGGCGACACTACCGTTGATTGACGGAGGGCAATATATCGAATATGGACTACACTCATGGCCTGAACCACTGGCCAAGACAGGGTACTACATGCAAGTGAGGCTGGCCCGTACCAGCATTGGTCTAGATACCAAGACTGGGTGGTACTTTACCGCATCGGAGTGTCGTGGCGCCAACCCTAGGGTGTGCCAGGGACAACTACGGGTCGACAAGACCCACGTGCCCTGTATTGTGAGCGTACTGACAAATGCGACTGATAGCAACTGTAATATTCAACTAACGAAGTCAAACGTAACCATTAGTAAATTATTTGCCAACGAGAAAATCGGAGTAGTGTTGCAAACGTTCGGCGAGACGGTGGAAATTCATTGCGACGGACGACTGACGGACCGATGTACGGTGAGTAATGGTGTGTATGCGTTGATGTCTGGAAAATGCGGGTATAGTGGGAGGGGCTGGCGATTCGAGCCTGTGGCGTCTTATAGTCGGACGTACACTCGAATAGGCCTAGCCATTGAAATGCCCCATTTGGATGTGTCTGGCGTTCTAAATCAATCCATGATAGTTGACCATTTAAAGCTACAACCGTGGAACCATTTACAAAAGTCTAAGTACGTGCCGCTAGCACCGTTATCCATGATCGACCCGGTGATGGTCGATGGCATTGGGGTACATTCTTTCGTATCATATTCAACGGGTTCCTTCGTAGTTGTGTTAGTAATTGTGCTTATATTATATAGATGTGGCGTGTTATCACGCATGTGGAATGCGCTTAAATGCAAGCCACGTGCGGCCCATAAATGCAAGCCACGTGCGGCCCATAGTAGTGAACCGCATATCATTGCACCAACTATTCAGACCCAGCAGCCCCGGAGACCTGCAGCTCTACCGGAGCCGCTGCGGATGGCAGCCGGGTCGTCGCCTAATGCTAACGCCAGGACTGAGATCGACCCGACGGCTGCCGAATGGATAGAGATGGAGACGTACGTTGACGTGGTGGATCCTAACGTGAGCATAAACCGCTTGGAGGTATCACCATGACATTTTGGCACTAACTTTATATGTTTCTACTGGAACAATAATTGGTGAATATTAATGATTGTGGCGCGAACTGTATCATACTGTGTACTGTTTTAGTAATAGGAAAAATTCACATGATCTGTAATGGTATTTGCACTGTAGGATTAAGATTTTGAACTATAATGCTGTGTCGTGTGACGACGAATCATTACGACACGCGAAAAGTGTGTCGCTGCTGACCATGTTGTCGCTGCAGGCAGTAGCGGCAGTTTATATTAATACATTATGTGATATATATTCACTTGTTTTAAACTGTACCGATTGCTCGCCTTTATTGTTAAGTTACGCGTGAGACGGGTTACGTCCACGGTTTAATGATGCTATTACTGTGTTTCCGGGGGCGGTCAAGTGCGCACCACTACCCGGACATGTATGTTTGTATAATTATTGGCTATATACTAATGACTGCTACTAACGTATTTCCGAGTATTCCGCTACTCGGACAAGTATGTATGTATAGCATATCGAGCTGTAACGTGGGCTAGGGGATTGTTGGTAGTTTCGGAGATTTCAGGTGGTATCCGTTCGGAGCTGCTGGTATAGGTTTGGGTTGTTGATAGGGCACAACGAGTTAGTTGACACTCTCTTAGGGCCTTAAGAGAGATGGTCAATTAACTTTGGTTGCGGGGCGTATGTGGATATCGGATTGTCGTACGGGGAGTCATGACCCCGGGGACATCTTATATTTGCAGGGATGGCCCAGTGAAATTATTGTATTTGTGAATACCAGATGAGTTAATGAACGGATAACTGGATGCATCAATAGGGAGTCGATGCGAAACTGACGCGAAACTATAGCCGAAATATTGAGTGAAATTGGATAGAATGGAGAAGGACCTAGGGTTGTGAGTTGATGGTATCTGGCGGTAATTAAAAGATGAAAGTTGTTGCTGTAGCAGCGGCACAACCGTTTATAGTATTCAGCAGAAGTTATGACCAATAGTTTCCAAATATTCAAGCAGGAGCGTCGGTAGGGTACTACGGACAGAGTACAGGTAGCATAAGCTGGATGACTCATAGAAATGACGTAGCGACCGACTTACCGTGGGACCGTGATAACGGTAACCGAGTTTCTGTAAAAGCGACCAACAGCACCAGATGTTGGTGAGTCAGGCGGGCCATATGGTCACTACGTCACAGCACCCTTGTAGAATGCAGGCGCAAGCCTAATGAGCAAGGGGCCGGACATGGACGTGGTAACGTCCGGCGCCAGGTAGAGTAGAAAACGAGACGAAAAACTGACAGAGGACGTCCGTCAAGTAAGCCATTAAGCTTGAGATTAGGAATGGTTGCCAAAGCAAAATCCATTATTGAGACCGAAATCCGACAGATCCCATCACTCAAGTACTGCTTTGCCAATGTTCAGGTATATCTTCGGAGTACGCGAATGGCCGGAATGGATTGGTCAAAAGTTTTATAAGAGTAGTAAGCAAAACGAGGCAAAGCGGGGGCTCCAAGGGTGGGGTGTAACAACCCGAACACGACCGTGACATGGCGAAGCAGTACATAAGGGGAACTTTCAAATTTGGTCAGGAGTCCGAAAATTATTGCGCTTGGGTAAACCTAGCCTCGAATTCGTATAGTTCTGTGGAACTGAATTTGTCGAAATTCACACAAGTTCTTGGTGAATGACTTTAAGTAGCCAAGAACAGTTTTTGATAAAAGTGATTTAGCGAATCGTGAAAAGCAACTTTTAGATGGTAGAGTAACCAGTATTCGTATTGAACAAAAGTCAGTACTTCTTTGCTCAAAGTATTTTGGTGGTAGTATAAGCCACTCATAGTTGATAGGGAGATATATCGGTGGTAGTATAAGCCACCTATAATTGATAGTGAAATATATATAGTAAGATTAGTAAAATAAAATCATCACTTCGATATCCTCGAAGCAAGAGTTTGAGTTATTGTATAATTCTGGAAACGACGGAAGACCACCGTCACGAACCACCGACTTCTATACCAGTCAGATCAGGCCCAGATACGAACATAAATATCGTGATTCTCATCTACACACGAGGCGAGCTCGTATCGACCACTTTCCTTGTCGGTAAGACCGGTTGTCGCAGCAACCACACATACAGGCCTTACCGCCGTGGGAAGCGAAGCGTTAAGAAATAAGAAGATAGATAATAGAAAACTTCAGTAGATAATCAAAAACTTCAACATGTACAGGCGGTTCCACCTTACGACATCGGCCGCTTGTCCTTGTGGAGAAGCAGAACAGACCACAGAGCACATACTTCAATGTTGCAGTACGTTTCAGCTGCTGAGAGCAGAGATCTGGCCTTTGTCAACCTCTTTTCATGAAAAGCTGTATGGGCCTGTGGAAGAACTGCAGAAAACCACAGATTTCATCTTGAGAACGGCTCTCCAAGTGTGATACCAGTGATCGAAAAGAAGAAGATACTATTTTCCGACGAAACTCCAAGACATGATGGTAATGATGACCCCCCTCACTGATATATGCAGACTGTTTTTCCTCATCAGAATCACAATCGCTATGGTCCATCTGAGGATGCTGCATAGGTGAAGGTGAAAGTCCATCTGCTGCCCAGTTAGAGCATCCTGTACGGTATTTGACTTCAAAGTCAAAGGATGATAAACTGTTAACCCACCATTGTTCCACCGCACTAAGCTTGGAAAAACTATATTGCACAAGGGGGTTACTATCTGTCCAAACTATAAACTTGTTCCCTAACAGGCAGTCTCTGAACTTATCAGCAACTGCCCACTTAATCCCAAGATGCTCAAGTTTGCGACTTGAATAATGTTCTATGTTCCATTCTGCCCCACATAATCCACGAACAGCATAAGCAATGACACGTCTGACTTAATATCGCACCGATCGCCTGTTGTGAGGTATTAACTTCCAAAATAAACAGTGAATCAAAATCTGCATAACTGAGTATAGGTTGACTCACTAATTTATGATTCAACTGAGCAAATACGTGCTATTCATCATCTCCTCATTTGATGAGATAAGATCTACTCGTCTTCGATGCCTGATTGGCCTTAGACACACAACGATGTGATGGTGTATCCTTCTTTGCGAAATCCTTCACAAATCTTCTGTAACATGGACAAAATCCAGGAAAAGTACATAGCTGATGGAGAGTAATTGGCGTCAGCCAATCCATCACGCACCTTAGATTATCAGGGTCTGCTGAAATCTGATGCCTACCAACTATATGGCCTAAATACTTGACTTCACGATGGGAAAAACTACATTTTGAAGGCTTAATCTTTAACCCATGCTGTCTTAAGCATGTCAACACTACATCTAACTGCTCCAGATGCTGTTCAAATGATTTCGAGATCACAAGAAAATCATCTAAATAAATAAGAAGCGTTTGGTACGAAAGATCTCTGAGAGTTAACGCCATCAACCGTTGAAACGTACTTGGGGCATTGGTTAACCCGAAGGGCATACACAAATACTCATAAAGCCTGAATGGAGTAGTTATAGCAGTCTTTGGCATGTCACTTGGCTTGACAGCTACCTGATTGTATCCAGATGTTAGATCCATTGAACTAAACCACTGCGCTTCCGTTAAAGCATCCAACGATTCGGTTATCCGTGAAAGAGGGAAAGCGTCTTTACGAATTTTAGTATTTAATTTTTGGTAGTCTACACACAGATGAATGCTGTTGTCCTTCCTCCTAGCGATCAAAATCTGACTCGCATATGGGCTAGTACTAGGCCAAATAACCAATTTACTCACTAATTCTCTAATATGGTCTTTTACTTCTTGGTACTGTGACGGAGGTAAACGACGAATAGGTTGCTTTACAGGGTTCTCTCATCCTCTGTCCGTATAACATGTTTTACAGTCTCAGTATATCCGAGATCATCATCATCGGTGGCAAAGATATCATTATACTTACATAATAAGACTTGCTGACACTGAATAGGTGTTAAATTTGCATCTTCGATGATTGGTACACACAATTCACTATATGTATCACTAGCAGCAGTCACACGATCCAAAGAACAATGATAATCATAATCGCCCATTTGATTAACAACCTGGTCACAAGTTACTCTGATTTCCTCTACCGATGCTGAAATATGGTTAAACTCCACAAAACTATCCTCTACTGCTTGAACTTGGTGATACGTTTCTACTTTGAACCGAGGGCGCAACCACACATCACTTTGTCCTACATTTATAACATGAGCATGCAATGGTCCTTCTGAACTCTCAACCTGTACAGGAGCACAAATTAACTGTCCATGAAGATTTTTTACTGGTTCTATAGCTAAGCGAATATCCTTGGTCCAAGGATTCGTCACACATATGAGACAGGTACTCCAACCAGGTACACATATTGGTCTGTTACCAGCTACTCTTACAAATCCACAAATTATATGATAATTCGAAAACTCAGTAGCCTGCACAAGCCTGGTCAATACATAAGAAGGAAGTTGGCCTAATACATTCATAACCATGTTACAATAAAACTAAGCACCTATTAGTCATCAGCGCAATGTATTTTTACTGCACTGTTGTTAGTTGGTACCTTTTAGTCATCAGCGCATGCTGGCCAGTAGGTTGTTGGCACCTGTTAGTCTGATCAGCGCATGTTGGCCCAGGGGTTTGTTGGAACGGTCTTCAGGAAACAGTGCTGCATTCGATGTAGTTGGCGCTTCATAAGTCATTGGCACAAAATAATAACACAAAGAGTTATCAGCACATCGTTTTGATGAAAAACCAGCTTCCTTGAGCCTCCTTGCAATTGTTCTTCTTGAAACAGCCATATTTTGTGAATTTCTGAATTCTTCTGCTAATTTGGTGATTCTTCTTACGATTCTTCAGAACAGTCATTTTCAGCCTTCTTTCATCTCGACATGTTGTCACTTTAGCTCGTCCAGAACCTGCTTTCTGGGCAACAGTACCTGTCACTTGAAATGTGTGGCCAATTCTCTGTATTGTAGACAGTGGAATCTGAATATCCTTAGATTTGATAATTTTCCTAATCTCAGGATATGACTTTCCGGCTTGACGAAGACCTGCGATCCGGCTTTTGACTTCAACAGGTACATGGAATTTAGCCTTTTTTGAATACATTTTGAATCAAAAATAACAACTTCACTCTTCAGGCACAGTGTGGTAATACACAGAGAAAACAGAAATGGCTAATGTCTTGTCACCTCGGTCAGTGTAACTCAAATAGCTTGCTAGTTTGGTTAGTTAATTCACTTTAAATCCTGAACACAGAGACGCACTATTTGTCTTTTGTGTATGCATGTAGGTCTAATATAGAACAAGAATCCATTCAGTAGATGGCTTTTGATATGAATATTGGCTCACTCAGCAGTGGAAAGCAGTCAGATATGAATGGAACAGCATTGACGCAGCACAATGCAAAAAGCTTTCAGACAGCTTGCTCAAATGGGTGAGTTTTGAGACCCAAAAAATAAGGGAAAGGCTAAAAATAAGGGAAAGGCTATCCCATACTAAAAGGTACCCTTCATACAGACAATGCATACAATATTATGTAAAATTGACCACTTATTTCACCTGTATTTATTAACATGAAAGAGTAATCATAAAAAATATGATAAATCTTGTTTGCCTCATTTTTTGCCCAGCTACTTGCTTGAAAGCATAGTCACAGATCATATTACAAAACCACATGAATATCAACGCCCTTATCAGAAGTAAGCAGTTTGTGTCTATAAGTGGGAGATTAACATAGATACAGTTCTTAAAGATACTAGACACATGAACAGATCAACTAGATATTGGCAGCAAATTTGATGTTATGTATGTAGATTTCATGAAAGTCATTAACACGGTGCCTCACCAAAGAGTACAAGAGTACTACAAAAGCACATGGGGTCACATATAGCTGGTTAGGTCCATGAATGAATTACACCATTCCAGTCTGAGCGAAAGCAACTGGCTATAGTAAATGTTACAGTGTCATGAATGAGTGCTTTAAGCAGGGTAGTATGCTGTCACCATTACTGCCCATGGCACAAGAATCGTCAACAAATTAGTGATGATATAGATGAGCAAGTGCTACAATCATACTTATACTGAGCCAAAATTTTTTAGCAACAGTGAAGTTTGGTTTGTTGTATTAAAACTATGCGTCCATTTATAACCAAATTTGCAGGCATGATTCGTCAATGTAATGTCTCGCTGATCATGAAGAAATGCAAATCATTTCTTGCATTTCTCGGCCGCACACTTACTGCATGTGAAAATGCAGTTTTCATGCACTGGCCCACATTGGCGGGTAGCGAAGGCAAAAATTCACCATATTGCAAAAGCAGATAGCGAACGTTAACAGAAAACAATTAAAGGTTTACCCTACCGAACATGGGCCGCCTCCCAGGGCTACCCGAAAATCAGCGCCATGAAGCAATGGGAAGACTCGCTGCTGGGCAGAGCATTCACGCTGTTGCTCGACATTTTAATGTTCACGCCTCAAGCATTTCCCGTCTCCGCCAACGTGAGCAGGAAACTGGACATGTTAATGATCGACCACGATCTGGCAGACCGAGAGCAACAACACCACGAGAAGACTGCTACTTAGTGACGTCATCACGATGTCACAGGTTTGAGACTGCGCTGCGGCTGTCCCGTAATTTGCACACCGCTACCGGCACTACAATGCATGCACAAACTGTGCGAAACAGACTCCATGATGCTGGCCAGCATGCCCATCGTCCACTTGTTGCTGTTCCGCTTACAGAGCGTCACATCGAGAATTGGTTTGCATGGGCAAGAACTCATCAGCGATGGCGTGCTCAACAATGGAGCCACGTTTGTTCAGTGATGAGTTGAGGTTTTGTGTGGATGTGGCGGATGGTAGGCAACGGGTTTGGCGACGTTTAGGAGAACGGTATGATGCAGCCAACATCATTCAGCACGACAGATTTGGTGGTGGCGGTGTCCGTGGTGTGGCCTGGAATCCATGAAAATGGCAAAACAGATCTTATTGTGATTCGCGGAAATTTAACGCTTCAACGTTGGATGCGATTCCTCTTCATGACATCAGGTGCTTAATTCGAAGCATGAGAAAGTGATGTACGGCGGTGGTTAATGCGCACGGAGGTCACAACTGGTATTGAAAGATCAGTGTTATTATTTAAATTGGACCCTTCCATTGAATGATGCCGTGTTAAAGGCGTGATGCTAGCATTACAGTAACAAGAGACTGTTGTTCAAATTGGAAAATGACCTATCAATTAAATAATATATTTGAATCAATTTATTGTTTTTGTTAAATAACATTGATACAGTAATATTCTCAGTGTTGCTCAACTTTTTTGGTTCAGTATATATACGCGTCACGACAGGTAAGATGAATCGTTGCTACGGTATGAAGCTACCATCGTTGATGTTCCAAATGTTGAGAGGTGATATGATAGAGACATACAAGATGTTGACACAGGTTTATGACAGTGATCGCGGAGTGCCACACATACTACTCCAGGAGTTCAGTAACCCCCCCCCCCCTCACCCACACCCGAGAACACATAAGATCTTCAAGCAGTGAGCAAATAACAGACTCAGCTTAACATTAAATCACAGATCACAAGCAGCTATACCACAAACTACATCAGTAGTATTTCCGGAAGTAAATGCTATCACTTCCATCTGAGAACCGTCATAGCAATGATCGACCTCGTATGATAGAGTCTGAACATCCAGTTAGATATAAACACCTAGTGATATATACCGTATGTAATGATCTGATAATCAGTGGTTAACCTCATGTTATGGGGTCTGAATACCCATTTGGAGACACGCATCTTTAGTGGATATAAGACTTACAATAATATTTTCTGTAAGATAGCTTCAACTTTACTTTAGAGGTTACTCGAAGGCCAACAAATCCATCCTTCTTTAGATGATTGGGCAGGCTAGTGGCAAAGACTTGCAGAAATTACTCTTCATAGCACAATAGATGGGCAGGTTTGCCACGATCACCAGAGATGATCCCAAGTATACCCACAAGAAAACAGTGGCGATGACTTTCGTGAGTTGAATAAAAAGCCAACTGCTAGCTGGAAAGACAACCCAGTAGCCACTAGGATGGACGGCCCTCCTCTTGAGCACCTGCCTCCAATATAAAGGATCAGTAGGATCAACATTACCCTATGGCGCATCCGAGACAAGATCGATAAGTTCACTGGATCCTGTCAGAATGGGTTTAAACATGTACTACGCAGACACTGTATATGAATTCTCCATACACGGAGCCAGTAAATACAGGTGACGAAGTCATTACACAAAGCAGTTAAGCAGTCTGCGCAGTGACCTCTAGCAAACATGACTCTGTACAATCAGATCAAGAATGGTCCCTAGGAAGCTAAAGATTTTGGCTGAGGACAAGACACAGTGGTAAAAATGAAGGACTCATTGCATCTGTAGAATGTTTCTACTACTTCAGCCGAAGAATACTGTAATCATACATACATAGGAGGGTATTGAGGACGGGTCTGAACCCATAGCATAGAGTATCAGACAGGAATGTGGGCAACTTTTCAATGAGTGTCAGATGGAGACTGCATCGTACAATGCAGTACCATGGATTCACTGGCGGCATCATAGACCATGTCAATACTAAGATTCATCAGCCTGAACAGGTTCTCCATTTGCTACACACATGCACGCGCATGTACGCGCGCGCGCACGCACACACACACACACACACACACACACACACACACACACACATATATATATATATATATATATACACCTGTGCAAAAGTTAAGCACCACCCTATTTTTACGCACATGCGAGGGTATATTCATGTGCTATGAAGAAAGCAATAGCATAAACATTTATGTACCCATCCATCTTAGTGCAAGAGGTAATAATGCAACTAGAGGAATGCTGATTATGATGGTGGGGAAACACTGTATGTTTTTGTTTGAACTTGAAAACGAGGCCTGAATATGGTTACGTTGACACAACTGACAACTATTGCCCTACAGTTGACACACGTGGCTAGATTGTCATTAATGGTGTCTGAAAACGAAGTTTAACATCTGTGCACAAGTTTGAGACTGTCATTATTAATACCGGGTATATCCACCTTGTGCCTGGATGACGGCCTGGACACGACGTCTCATGCTGGTCACCAACCGACTGATACGCCATTGTGGTATTCGTTGCCATTCAAGATGGAGTGCGTCTGTTAATTCCTGTAGGTTCTGCACAGGAGGATCCATCCTTCTCACCATGTTTCCCAGAATGTCCCAGATATGCTCAATAGGGTTCATGTCAGGGCTCCTTGCTGGCCATGGTAGGGTTTCGATGGCATTCTGGCGGAGGTATTCATGCACAGCTCTAGCACGATGTGGTCGGGCGTTGTCATCCATGAATATAGGGTGGGTTCCAGCTGCATGATTTACAAAATGAGGGACCACAACTCTATCCACTATGGAATCTTGATATCTTTGTCCATTTAGTGTTCCAGGTACAGTCAACAGATCCAGCTTACAATCAAATGAGATGCACCCCCATATCATAACGGAACCTCCACCAAATGGAACTTCTTCCATGATGTTACGTTGGTCGTACGCCGTGCGTCTGGACCTCCATACACGAGTTCGACCATCTGTGGCATGAAGCAGGAACTGACTTTCATCGGACCAGTGTACCCGTCTCCAGGATCTCATGTTCCAGTGTCTTCTTTCTTTGCACCACCTCAGACGCTCCTCTTTGTGGTGTGCAGTGAGGAGAGGACGTCTGACAGGTCTCCTAGCTTTCATGCCAGCAGCATGCAGTCTCCTTTTGACGGTAGACATTGACACTCTATTGCGCGTTTCCCATTGCTGGCTGAGCACTCTGCTGTTGGTGAATGGAGATCTCCTAACAAGGCGTACTAGGGCTCGATCATCACGGGCAGTAGTCTTCTTCGGTCTTCCAGATCTAGGCCTGTCCTTCACCTCGTTAGTTTGCCCATGTTTTGCAATCAAACGACTGATTACAGTATGGTTAATGTTCAGCTGTCTGCCAATCTCTCTGCATGACATACCAGTGGTATGCATGCCTATGATTTGCCATTTCACACGATCACTTAACCTTCGTCTTGCCATAGCGGTTCACAATCAAGAGCTAATTCTCTCTGTACAAATAAACCACGGTCATGAACACAAAATTCCTAATCTTGTCGCCTAAATCTGTATGTAATGTTCTACACCTCAAACTGGACTTTTACATAACTGAACACGTGTGCTGTTTCCCGCCACGCACGGACATCAAGCGGCGTGAAGTCATGCATGCATGTGCATTTCGTACTTGGAATTATGTCAGCTAACGCGGGGACAAAAAGTATGGCAGCCTAGTTGTACCATCATGTTTCTACGTTCTATTGTTTTTGCTGGTGCTTAACTTTTGCACACGTGTATATATATATATATATATATATATATATATATATATATATATATATATATATATATATATATGTATGTATGTATGTATATATTGCACCTGCCACATCAAGGATGCCAGGATGATAGTATTTCATAGGAATGGTTCAGGCAGTCCCTGGATGAACACCTTGAGCGCAGACCAGGCTTTGGTTCCTGCCAGAGTAAGTCCACCGTGACCTGGACAATGATTGGTCCAACACTAAACAGGCCTTGGTCTGGTCAATCAATGTTAAGGTAAAGGATGTCAGCAATCTAAAGCCACTAGTAGGGGCATGGCCACTCCCAGATTGGCTGTGGCAGAAGAGTATGGTTGCACTCGACACCTTCAATCTATGTCTCGGGAGATGCCTAACAGTCTATCGGTTGGGGGACCTGATAGATGTATGGCCCCCTGAATAAGAGATGCTTCTTTGTAGACCAAACAGTACATGATATACGAAAAGAAATCGCTCAATCTACACAAGGTAGAGCTCTTCGCAGACATTGATTCATATTTATGAATCCACTGAAGAAGGTGGATGACAACATACCATGTCACCGGCATGCCATCTGAAAATCATGAGCACCAGGGAGTGCGCCCACTATGTCTTCTTCATTAAGAACATCTTCAAACTGGCTCATACATTCATCTGTATGCACTGTCAGCAGCAGTTTGCAGAAGGATGAAATGTTCAGTCATGCCAGGCATTAAACATGTGGGAAAATCACAATATAGTGCCCTGGAGAGCTTGAGGAAACACACATTGCAGACAAAAAAGCCACCCATCATATCAACAAGATAGCACAGCCGACACTCAATGACTCTGGCTCGAGTCCCCATCAACCAGGTGTTCATATGTACCATGCACCATCGCCACATTGGTGAGCACGAGAGTGAGGGATTACATGTAGTTGGATATGCTACCAATAGCATTTTACAGTTCCACAGTTGTTACTGGAATGGCTGTCCTCAAAATCAACAAGTTTAACAGGCTTTAGATTGATACAGAAAGACAATTACCAGAGATGAGAAGTCATGAACATCTGAATACACACGTGTAGTACAGCAATGACAGTCACAATCAAGGCAGTGACAGCACTACAGCAAGTGAATGTGCCCTACTCCACTTTGTCTATGCTTTTGACACTCTTAGATATCACGACGACTCATTCCACTATAACTGTTATGACCCAGAAAACACCCATATCTCCATCTCCATTTATCAATAGAGTGCTCCTGAACCGGCTCTAAAAGTGAGCCCACTGTACTCTCTAAAATCAGGAGTCACATGATTTAATGAGGGGGTGGGGCTTTGGGTTTGAATGAGTTCCGAGTCTGGAAAAGACGAGTCCCGACATCTACCATCTTAATCATCCATATGCAATGCATTAACCGTTGTCAATCATTATTACACTAATTACCATTAAGCTCACATGACTGGATGACACGCGTCACATGATTTAATGAGGGGGAGGGGCTTATTTAACCCCTCTACATCTAACATCCAATCAGAATGGCAGAGATTTGGACACTTCAAAGGAAAAACCGACACAAACGGTGGCCGAGATCAATGAAAAAAGTTGTCAAAATAACAAAGCAGAGAACAAAGGAAAGTACAAAAGAAAAAGGTGTGAAATTCAGTGGCCAAATCGCCCCACCTCTACTAGTCTAGAGCTGCCCAGCTGTTACAGTTATACAGCATCAAGGATACGCAGGTCGCATTGTATAAACATAGTCTTTATATATCGTGAGTATATGCCATTCAGGCTACAGCAATGCAGTTAGTCAGTTAATGTGAATTATTTATTTAATTGTTCTGATTAAATCAAGTAATTTTTCAGGATTACGAGTAGCAACACTATTCCTGCTCAGACACACGGAAATGCTGGGAGACTTGCCAGCAGTGTTAGTAGATTGTTGCAAAGCTTATAATGTTGCTCTTCAATTAAACACACCTCCATGATTTCATTTGACAATGTTTTAGCATTACATAAAACTTTAATCAGGGCACACATGTATCACTTTGTTAACACACTGCTGCACTGCAGCTTTGCTATTTATAATATTTCAATCGAGGACGTCGACACATTTTTTGTCATAGTTGTGGGATTTGCAATGGTTGTTTGTCGGATCGCTTTTGTAATTATTTTCGGTAACATTTCTCAACACAATACTGATTTAAATCTTTCCGATTAGTAGATCAACGTAGTGGTAGTCATCAGTAAGATTGTTAATCATATTAATAGGATCCAAACGTCACACCCAAGACTAAAACTTATTTAATTTGACACATTTAGTCACAGCATATCAAATTAAAGTTTGTCATAAACACACACCCTTTGAATCATGTATTAGCTCTGATAGAACATGTTAGGTTAGGCCGAAATATGCTCCGACCCCTGAAGCTGCCCCTCCGCCAGAGGTATGGCCTTTTCCGCCAGGGCAGAGATAAACCATAGGAAAACCATTTATATACATTGGTTAGAGAGCATCCATGTATATATTTAACTGGCATTGAAGCCGCCCTGGCTATAGCGCATCCCTGCATATATTTAACTGACATTGAAGCCGCCCTGGCTATAGAGCATCCAAGTATATATTAAACTGACATTGGAGCAGCCATGGCTATAGAGCATCTATGTATATATTCAAATGACATTGAAGCAGCCATGAATATAGATCAGCTATGTATATATTCAACTGACATTGAAGCCTCCATGGCTATAGAGCATCCATGCATATATTTAAATGACATTGAAGCAGCCATGGCTATAGCGCATTCAAGTATATATTTAACTGACAATGAAGCAGCCGTGGAGATAGAGCATATATGTATTTAACTGACATTGACGAAGCTTTGGCTATTGAGCCAAATACCTGCCTATCATACTGGCAGTGGGTGGTGACCATTAATATCGTGGCCCTTCCAAAAGCGGCATTTCAGAGTTCAGTATTTTCTCACCGATCTACTTTATATGAGAATATCATATTCCTAACAGAATCATGTTTTTGTGGCAAATTTCATTTCCTAGTCGAATAAAATGTCAGATTAACACTTCCAAACAAATATTATTTGGGATAAAAATACAAATTCAGGTCATGAGTGTCTCCTTACATGGAGGATAAATACAGACTATATCTATCCTCCATGAATGTTACACATTTTTGTTCGGTCTTCTGATTACTGAAGAAAATTAAAGACAGCATTATTACAGCATTTTATAGCCATGGAGTTTGGACCAGGCAAGTGGGAGAAGAATGAGAAGAGTACTGAGAAGCTTCACAATTGACTGATAGCTCTTGACAAGTTGCCAAAATTAAATGAAACATTAGCTGAACAGGTGTTTCTGACAGCTTATATCGACATGTCAAAATCTGAAAATACCCGGGCAGGTGCACTGGCGATTTACTGAACTCAAGTCAACGGCGGTCGCGACAACCAGCCCCAGTGAGGGTCTGCGAATGAGTGATCTAGCCAATATTTATACGATATCAATGGTAGTGACAGGTCCATATTGGATCCAGGCTGTATTTAATATTCTATTGGCTTTAATGGGCAACCCGGCCTAAACTTCCCTTTGCAGCAGTCTTGAGTAATGCTCATTTGCAGACCAAGAGAAAACAATTTTTTTAAATTCTACCACTGGAATGGCTGGCTCTAATCGAGCCAGTCATTCTAGTAGTAATTTAAGAAAGGCTTCTCTTGGCCTACAAATGAACATTAACACGTAACACTCATATCCGCAAAAGCCGCTTCTGCAGTGGTCTTGGGAAATGTTCATTTGCAGACCAAGACAACCAGTCGAGCCAGTAATTCCCATCATCCTTTCTAAAATAGTCTTGGTCTGCAAATGGGCATTTTCTATGAGAAAACTTAAATTTCTGTTAACAAATTCGAGGGTTAAAGGATTAACAAGGCTAAAATTTCAATTTTCTTGACAAATCTTGCCCATTAAAGGGGTAAATTTACCACCAGCAGGACACTCCGTATGGTAATAGTTGGAAGCGTTGTGTGACACATGCATGAAACGTGCCACCAAATATTACCTTTGCATCCATGGTAACATTAACTTACTTTGTCCTGCAAGCAGCATTTACGTCTCTTTATGCTGATGAAAATATATTGGTCAAACAAGCATTTTGAGAGTAGAGGGGCAGGCATATAAGAAGTAATAAAGATAATTTAAACGGAACATCAAAATTGGCTTAGATAAGATTTTATTGAAAAATCTTATCACTATTTTAAAAGTAGCCACATCTAAGGACTTTGATTCAACCAGGTATATTGGCAGGAAAAAAAGCAAAGCATGAAGCAAGTACAGTATCTATATAAGCAGGTAAAATCAATATGAATACATTCAATATATTCAACAGAATGTTTGGTAAATACATACAATTTGTGCAACTTGATGGACTATTGCGGTAAGTGCTTATGAAGGACTAAATCAAGTCATTCGTGATGTAATTGAATATGACGTCAGCCTACATGTCACGTAGGCGATTCCGATGTCATTGCTATCAAGCAAGTAACTGTGTGACATACATTTGTATAACATAATGTGCTACACAAAGCACTAATAATCGTGGCCAAGAAACAACCTTGCAATCTCGCCTCTATCCAATATTGCATCCAAGTTGTAGCCTCAACCACCACCTTTACTTATTTTTATGGAGACAAGTAGTTGAGACATGATTTAGAAAATAAATAATAGTTAACCTGGCTGAGCAAGCTGGAATGACAATCCAGAAGATAAACGCCTGGACTAGTTGCAGATGGTGTCCTCAGATGCCCAGGGGTCAATCATTGGTCAATGACAATTAAGCTGTGCAGAGTTATGCAAGATGCTGCCCAGGATCCACTAATGATGACCCTAATCTGCACACCATTTACCATTTGTAAACCAGAGTGCAATCTGCCAAGAATAACAGCCAAGAATCTGGTCTCAACCAGGGATATTGACAGAAAGTAAAGCAAATTCCACCGTCAACTGATCATAAGCACCTCGGCATTACCTTTAATAACAAAGGGAATTGGCTTAACCATGTGAGTACTCTCATAGCAAACGCTCAACACACTCTCCTTACTTAAAGGTCTAAAATATATTCTAGACCGTAAATGTCCCGAGATCATGTACAAAACATTTATTAGACCATCGTTAGGATATGCAGATGTTGTGTGGGATAATATTCCACAATATCTTGTAATTCGGCTAGAGGATATCCAAAAAGATGCTCTCAGAACGGTATGTGGAATGACACGTAGTGCGAGCACTGAAGACCTGTACTTAGAAACAGGCATCGAAACCTTGTCAAGCAGACGTGAATTTCATAGATTATCTATGCTATTTAAAATTATTAACGGGATGACCTCTGAGGTTCTGGTCAACCATCCTCCCACACTATCCCAAGCACGAAATCCTTACAATATCCGTCATCCAGATTTCTTCACTCCATTCCGCTGCCGTACTGAGCTCTTCTATGGATCCTTTTTCCCAGCAACGATCCGCGCCTGGAATATGCTTCCTGTGCCGGTGAGAGATTCTGTCACTCTTCTAGAATTTAAAAGCAAACTCAAGGCTATGTCACCCATACGACAACCCCCTGAGTGGTATTACGTAGGCCTGAGGTTTGCCAACATAATGCTATGCAGGCTCCGAAATGGTTGTAGTTCTTTAAACCGACATCTATTTGACAACTTTCTGTCGGAATCTGCCAGTTGTTCTTGTGGGCACAATGATGAATCTACAAACCACTACCTCTTACATTGTGCGCTTTTTAACGAGCAGTCGCTTTCCAAAATCAGCTTGCCTTGAACGATATTTCTCTTGCTAATTTTACGGTCAACCAGCTTCTATACGGGACTTACACTGCCAACTTGGAAATGAACAAACTGATCTGTAATACGGTATGTCAATACATAATTAACACCAACCGCTTTCAGTAGCTTCCCGTTCGCGAACTTATAGTTTAAGGGGTAAATGGACAGCAGCCCAACACGTACAGGTCGGGGCGAAGGCAGCACCGAGAGCTCACCTCTGCTATTCTTCCATTTCATCGTATTCCTCGCTTTCTCTATCTCTCACCCACCTTTCCCCCCCTCTCTCTATCTCGGTCTTTCTTCCTACTCTCCCCCACCTCACACTCAACATCCACACACTTATGCACACTAATAGACTACAATTAATTAAACTATTATGATTTGCCGCCATTTTGTTGTAAAAAAGTTTTGAATAATCTGTATGTGTATGGGAGACACGGGCATAAGACTAAGTGTTATCGTGCTTCCATCTGAACAAAATAAATCACGTTTAAACCAAAGCAAAGCAAGAAGTGATTATAGCAGTCTCACGGGTAAATTCAAGCATTTTAAAACACTTTGTTCAACCATTTTCTAGGACTTTTGCGACCTTTACATACTTGTTACTATTTTGGCTGACATTTAAAAGTTTAGTCATTATGAGGTTACTTGCAGCACTCACCAATCCATTTCTGTAATATTAGCTTTTTTCTGCTTATATTCTAATATTACAGCACTCATGACTCTTGAAAGTGCTTCGCCCGTTCACCGATGAATCTCCCATATCTCATTTTCAAGGGAACCAATGCAGGAAAACTGTTGAATATTTTAAAAGTAATTTGACTGGAAGTCGGCAGCAATAGCTTCCAGTCAAGTTAATTTCAAAATATTCAACAGAATAAGGTTTTATATCGTAAAGAATATTTTTTCAGGGATTTGTCGGTGAAATGGTTAATACATAAAAGTACTTTTAAATGCCTGAAAAAATTCTGAATTCAAGGGCATTAAGCACTTTCAAGGATCAGTGTGAGTCATGAGTGCTGCAACATTACAATATAAGCAGAAAAAAATCGAATATTACAGAGATGGATGGGTGAGTGCTACTGAGTTGGTCGGTAACTAGTTAGGCTAACTTCTCAACCATTACCATGACTGTTGGTAACAAGCGGCTATTCAACTAGGACATTTAATTAAATACGCATTAGGCTCATAATCAATGTTTTTAATAATAGTTTAATGATGTGACCATCAGGGGAATAATTAATTTGTCTGGGGTAAATTGACCAAGTAGAAACAAGACAAATATTGCCCATGACAGCACATGTGTAATACAGGAGACAATGTCATAATGGTAGGTCATCTAGACCTCTCAGGAAACGGGTCGCACACACCAGTTTGTATCTATACAGAGCCTAAAAAGTTTATCAATTTCAAATCTTTGCTTGCTGTATTAAAACTATGCGCCCTATTGTAATCAAATTTGCAGGTAATTTTCTTCAACACAATGCCTCACTGTTTGCAATGAAATCATAATCATTTCTTGTTTTTCACGCCGGTGCGCTTACTGAATGTGAAAATGAATTTTACATGCACTGGTCAAAATGTGTGCGTCGCGTAGGTGAAATGACACCACATTCCAAAAAAGGTAACTAAAACATGAATAAAGTTTACACCTGCTAACATGGGCCGCCACCCAGGGCTATCCGAAAATCGGTGCCATGAAGCAATGGGAAGAATTGCCGCTGGTGTACGGCAGTCATCAATGCATGCGGCGGTCACATCCGCTATTGACACCTCTAAAACATTTTTCTGCCTGGACCCCTGAATGACGCCGTGTTAGAGGAGTGATGCTGACATTAGGGCCACAATGAACTGTTTTTCACATTGGAAATTGGGTTACCAATTAAATAATATTTTCGAATGAAATCGTTCTTTTTACAAAATTACATTTATTTAGTGCTTTTATCATAATTGCTAAACTTTTTTGGTCCAGTATAGCAGCTCTGTTTCACAGTTTAAGCAGCCGCATGGTGTATCTGTTATGCCTACTAGAGGGAGGTACAATGTGGAGGGCAACCAGAATCACAGAATAAAGAAAAATATGATGAGATAAGGCCATTAATGAAAACATTCAGCTCACTTGTGTGATGTGAAGACCTCAGGGGAATAAATGAGCCCACATTATTTATCTATTGGTCTGATAACTGGCTTAAGTATCCAGGGTGTGTGGCTAGCCAGATTAGATAATGTGTATCTATGTGACTTAGCTAATCACCAAGTGCAAGTTTTTGGACATAATGGTGAGTTTATACATCTGTTTGGACTACATAGGAATGCACCTTTCCAGTTTCAGCTATGCCCCGGACATCTCCCGCTAAGCTCCACCTACACCTTGCTCGTGTTGGGATCGATTGATACCTGAACTTCCCCAACTATCAATTTCCAGAAAACAAAACAGGTAAGCCTCGACAGAATGTTTATTAAATAGTACAGACATATTATTCATACAACGTGTCTGACTATTAAGCGTGTATGACAGACGAAATTGAGTCATTCTTGGCGTAATGATTATGACATCATTCTACATGTCACGTAGTTGATTATGACATCATATGATGGATGGATAACCTGGAAAGGTGAATTGAACTATGGCAATTAATGTATGCACATATATTTAGCGGTTATTCCAATAACTGGTCATGCATATGTCCGACGGGGAAATGACAGAGCATGTGGGCTTTTTTTTAGAAGAAGTTATACCTACTTTGATGCTTATAAATGGGTTAGAGATTGTATGTATTTAGAGAATGGTGCTTCTGAAGTGTTGCTGTTTAGTGTTTTAGACATACATGTATTTGACACTGTAAAAGAGTGCGAGGATGGGAAGAAGTTTAACCCGTGCCACGCTGATGTCAATATTAAAATTTGTTAAATTAAATTAAGATGAAATGGTGTTCATTTTTCAGCAAATTTGGTGGAAGATGATGCTGTCATAGACACCAACATCATCCACCAAAATTGTTAAAAATTGAACACCAGTTTCCATGACATTGACACAGTGAAAGATAGAACATTGACATCAGAGTGGCAAGGGTTAACACAACGAAAACGTAGTAATGGGGAAAAGGCAGAAAGAATATGGAGACTGGGAAAAAGGAAGAAAGTAAAAGAAGAAAGACACAGGGAAGGGGAAGAGTGACAAGAGAAAGAAATTTAAGAAAGGGAAAATTCAAACAGAAGGAAAGGTGGCAGATTTTCTGCAAACATTGGTGATAAAATCATGCTTTGTTAAGCATTTTAATCATGTCATCACCAGGCGTGGCAATTTGTCTGAAGTGAATGAAAAAGTAGGAAGAGGGAAGGGAAAAGATGAAGACTGGGAAGAAAATGAAGAATGTAAACAGAAGAGGAAGACAAAGGTAATGGGAAGAGTGAAAATAACGAAAGGGAAAACTGAAATAGAAGGGAGGGTAGCAGATTTTTGGCAAGCGTTGGTAATATCCTCATGCTTTAAGTGTTTTAATGATGTCAGCACCAGGCGTGGGAATTAGTTTGAATTGAACCCTGCAACCTGAGGCAATCCAAACCTGAACCTGACAACACATGTTTAGGTTTGAGAAAAAGAACCCATGTCATAATAATGTCCGGGAATAGTCCTGGAGAAATGACTCTCAGATTATCAAATATACTACGTTTGCTGACTTCTCGGCTTTGTCTAGTTTCATATTATTCAGGCCTCACAACGAGTCATCAAAGCAAAAAGTAGGACATTATTAGACAGAATAGGGAGTACAATAATGCGTCTAATTATCTCCTCTGTTGAATATTCTGAAAATATTTTGATCGAGCATGAAATTGGTTTACTAGGAGTTCATGATTGCAAGGGCTAATAACAAAGACATTATAATCTTCTCTTCTGGCATGTCTGGTAAAAAAGCACCACCTCAACAAAAGCAAAATAAAACATACTGTTCAATACTTTGGATGAACATAATTGTATTAGATGTCTTCCAACCAAATTATGTTCAAAATATTCAACAGAACTTTTCTTAAATCGTGTTCGAAATTATACTAAATATCATGTTAACAGGGTTTTTTAAACATGTTTTATGGTCATTGTTGAAGAAAGAATTAGAGGCTACATAATGAACATTTAAAACCTAACTAATTGCAGATGTCAGTCAGATGGTGAATCAGGCAGAAACATTCACTCAAGCTAATACATTGCAAGAAAGCGAAATCATTTGTTCAGTTTAATTATATACATAAAATATACAGACATTTTACAGATATAAGTATCCTAGATTATACGAAAAAACAAACATGACATAATCGCATCCATCCTCTCCTCAATGTCCAAATCTGAAAATGAAACAAGAATTAGTATTATCCGAATGTATGATTGAATCCATTTCTAGCTAAGCTCCGCCCCTTTCTAGCTAAGCTCTGCCCATTTCTAGTTAAGCTCCATCAAATTTGTACGCACATTTGAATCAATTTTAATACTTTAAACCTTGAATATACAGAATTCAATTTCAAGGTAACTACATGTATACAGGTAAGCTGGTGAATATTTACAAACTAATTGAATTGAGAGCTGTTGTGGCTTAATTTATTCCCGAAAATTTCAATTCTCTCAAAGAAAATGTCCATTTTCAGACCAAGAGGACAATTTAAAAAAATTTAGCACTGGAATGACTGGCTCAGTTATCGAGCCAGTCATTCCAGTGTTCAATTTTCAAAAAATAGTCTTCTTTTGGTCTGCAAATGGACATTTCTCAACGGCCAGAAGGCATTTTTGGATGATATGAGTGTTAAAGGGTTAAGTACATACAGTTCCGATGCCAGACCTACATCATTTAGCTACATGTGCACATCTTTAGCTACGCTCCACACACACCTTGCTTGTGTTGGGATCGATCGACCCCTGAACTCACTATTAATTTCCAGAAAACTACACATTAAACTGTTGAATATTTTGAAACTAATTTGACAGGGCTCATAGGCAGCAACAGCGCCGAGTCAAATTAGTTTCAAAATATTCAACATGATGTTTATTTAATGGTAGACATACAATTCATACAACTTGACAGACTATCAAGCATTTAGGACAGCCAAAATTGCGTCATTGATGAAGTAATTTACTATGGAAGATTACTGTTGGACCATTAGCCAATCAGAATTCTAAGATGATCGGCCACAAAAATTGACCAAGTAAATTTTGGTACACGGCCTCAGTACCAAGTCCATAGAGCTTCCAGGTAAGTTTGGCTAAAATTGACCCAGCTGTTAATAAGTAGTCATTTAATGGATTTACTGGACATTTATTGAATTCAAAGATGGACACTGGTTGACCAATGAAATTTCTGTATAGAATTTCAGAACCCTAGCAGGCTAGGAATATTCCAACCAGTGAGGTCGGCGGCCCACCAGTTAATAAATAGTCTTAACTCTTTAACACGCATATCAGCAAAAAACCGCTTCTGCAAATGGTCTTGAGAAATGTGCGTTTGCAGACCAAAAGACAGTTTTGTAACAGCCAGTCATTCCTGTGGTAAATTTTCAAAAATGATATTCTCTTGGTCTGCAAATGGGCATTTTTTGAGAAAATTGAAATTTTCTTGAACAATTTTTATGGTTAAAGGGTTAAACGACTTTCTGCACATTTTCGGAAAATCTAAGATCGTCAATAGAGAAAGTGACAATTTTTAGAGGACATGTTTTGAATGATCTTCAAAGAATTGTGTTAAATTCTGGATGGTCTGTGAATAAACTGACTACCATTAAAATTCAACTAAAGGACGCAGTTTTTTGTGTTCTAGGAAGGGGAGTGCGTCCTATAATCGAGTACAGTCTTTGAGCACATTTTTTTTGTCAAGTTTCGTAAAAAAAAATAAAAAATTATACCATGGAAATTCAACTCAATTTCGTACAAATTCTCGACGCCTTATGACTATGTTTAATGTATACCTCAAAACATCATCGCGGAAGTGAAATTATTAAATTGGAGTGCCTAAATATTGCGTATCCATTAATAAATATTTACTACATCAAAATTAATCCTGAATTTGACATAAAATGGCGTCCAGAAAAGATATAAATCACAGGATTCGCCTCCAAACGCAAGATTGTTTTTAATTAGAGCAAGTACTCGGATAAAATATTCTGGACTCGGAACTCTGAATACTATATATTTTTATTGTGCGATAGGAACTAAGTATTGTACTTTAGGTCTGATCCGTACCCGTTTGGTAACAAACTCCCGTTAGCGTATAAGATCTCGCGAGAACACAGCGCCTCCAATCGCAAAAGAGCCAACGTAAGACGCGCATTCTCATTTTAATTCTTATTCCGTTTTGAATCATTTTATGTTGGTAAACACTGTCCTATTATTAATTTTTTCTTAATAGGATTATTTCTCTGTTCTGATTGGAAAAATTCTCCCGTACAAGCCAATGAAAATAGAGAATGGCAGAAATTATAATTCTAGTTAACACAACTGCTGATATGACCACATTCCTATTATCACATGATTTCCATATTTTCTAGGCAACATTTTATGTCAAAAGTAGCATTGATTTTGATTTAATAAATGATCTTTATTGACGATACACAATATTTAGGCTGTCCCATTAATAATTTCACTTCCACGATGATATTTTTGAGGTGTACATTAAACATAGTGGTACGGCAGTAAGCATGTGTATGGAAATTGCATTCAAATTTCATGGTACTGGTAGGTTCTATATGAGTTTTAACCATTTTAGAGAATGGATTTCAATTTCTCTATGCGTCCTTTCTATGAGTGTAAGGATTTTTGGGGAGGAGTTGGGCCAAAATTTAGCCTGCGCCCAATACGAGCTAGCGTCCTTTGCTCGAATAAAAACCTCCTTTGCTCGAATAAAAACGGTAATCAAATTTTTGTAAAGACATTCTGAGGTCTAGAAACTTAGTATCTGGCCAGCCAAGTCTGATTAAAATCAGTAAAGCAGGAACAGGATGAGTAGGATTTTAAAGAAAAAGATGATGGACAGACAGACAGACAGACAGATGGATGGACGATGGATGGACGATGGTCAACATAACACCGGCTAACATGGCATGTTTGGTCCGTCATGCCAGCTGAGCTAATAATGAGACTAGTTTACACATACTTTTGAAATTCCCACTCTCTGTTATCTAGAGGACAAACTTGTCGCGTCTTCAGCCATCGTGATATACAGTGAAAGTGGAATGCATGCTGAAAAGAAATATATACATAAATCACGTCGACACGAGGCTCTGGCACTCACCTGAAGCTGCAGTATTTTAACATTCAAGCCGGCCAAAACATTGCTTCTGCAGTGGTCTTGAGAAATGCTCATTTGCAGACCAATTGAAAAATATTTTTGAAAATTTACCACTGGAATCACTGGCTCAATAACCGAGCCAGTTATTCCGGTGATAAATTTTCATAAATAATATTCTCTTGGTCTGTATATGGATATTTTCCATGAGGAAATTGTACTTTTCTTGAACAAATTTGAGGCTAAATCATTTACTGGAACTCGAGATGACCACCGAACAAATTGTCCAAACAAATTTCTGCATTAACGTACTGAAGTTTAACACCTTAGCCTAGGGCTGTTCCAACCAAATTTGGCGTAAGTCAACGATTCACTGAACAATTTCAGAAATCCAAGATGGCTACCAAAGAAATTGCTCAATCAGATCTTATATATATTAGATATACTGAATGAAGCCTATCATCCTAGAATAATTCCTACCAAGCTTGGTTAAAATCGCTCCAGCCGCTTAACCTTTTAATGGTCAAACCGGCGAAAATTTACCTTTGCAGTGGTCTTGATGAATGCCCATTTGCCGACCAAAAGAAGACTATTTTTTAAAATTCACCACTGAAATGAGTCGCTCGATAACCTGTGAATTTGGACTACTGAACTCAATTGCACAAATTTTGTAGTATTTTTATATTAAAGGTGTTGTATTCCAGAATTGCACAACATCTGGGGTAGAGGAAAACTAACATGTGTCTTTAAACTAGAAATGTGCTTACAATGCAACCATAAAGCTCGATTTTATGACTTTGCAATGAACTATGAACCTTGACTTCAAACATAAAAGAATATCGAAGGCCTTATCACCAAGCGGCCCAAGGGCCTGTAACACTAACCTGGGCCATTAGGATTGAACCATTTGCATTTAAATACCGGTAGACATGATGGATAGTTTTCGAAAAATATCCAAGATGGTCACCAAAGAAATTGGCCAATCAAAATTTCCGTCATAGGATCATTCCACCCAGGTTTCGTTGAAATTGGGCTACTAATTAAGGGGCAGCGTTTTAAACGGTTCTGGAAAGTTTCAAAAACCCAAATGGCCACCAAAAAATCGATCAACCAAAATTCTCACTAGATGTTCTAGAGCCTACCACTATATAATGCATCCAGCCAAATTTGGATAAAATCCACCAAGCGGTTATGGAGAAGATGCATTTTGACAATTTCCGGTAAATTTTTCATAAAATGTATGATTTTCACCAAAAAAATTGACCCATTACAATTCTGAATAGATGTTCTGGAGCCTACCGTGATACGGTCTGTCTAGTCAAATAGGGTTGAAATCTTTCAAGTGGTTAATGATGAGTAGCGTTCAGACAATTTCCAGGACATTAAAAAAGAAATCTAACGTTTTCACCAAAAAACTGAACCAATCAAAATTCTGTACATATAAGTTCTGAAGCATATCCCCATAAGTTCCTTCCAGCCAAAGTAAGTTGAAATCTTCAAAGCGTACTGACAATTTCTGGTAAATTTTTCATAAAACCTAAGGTTTTCACACAAAAATTGACCAATTAAAATGCTGTATATAACTTCTAAAGCATAGCTCTATAATGTCATTCCGGCCAAAGTAAGTTGAAATCTGGCAAGCGGTTAATAAGTAGAGGCTTTTCACACAAATAAATTAAACAATCAAAATTCTGTAGTTCTGAAACCGAAAGCATCAGGGTCCTTTCAGTCGAATTAGGCCGACATCCACCAAGCGGTTAATGAGGAGTAGCATTTTTAAACAAAGGTTGATGGATGACAGACGGTCGCCATGTATATCAGTGACCTTGACCTTTGCCCTTTTGACCAAAACATCATTGTGTGATGCAGTGTCTTTATAAGGAGGCATGTGTCCAAGATTGGGTCCAGTATGATTAACCACACCTGAGATATAAACAGTAAAGTCGAGCTAAATGGAAAATAATGTTGAAAAAAATAAGGTTTTGACCTCAACGTAATTTTGTGATGTCAGGCTCATTATAATGAGGCATCTGTCCAAGTTTGGCTCCAGTACGATTAAGCACACCTGAGATATAAACAGTAACGTCCAGCTAAATGGAAAATATTAATGTTGAATAAAATAAGGTTTTTACCAAGGTCACAGTGACATTGACCTTTTGACTCCAGGGTCATCGTGAGATGGCGTATCAGTATAAGGTAGCATGTGCCCAAGTTTGGGCCCAATGTGATTAACCAAAACTGAGATATAAACAGAAAAGTTGAGCTAAACGCAAATTAGACACCGCCGCCACCGCCGGACGCCGTGCAGTGTATCCCAATAGCTTATTTTACTTTGTAAAGTCGGGCTAAATACTATTTGGCCGACACAGATAAATGACCCCTCATTCTAATTGCCCTGGATAGAGGAATAATCTTTTAAATGATGTCCTGGACAAATTATGAAATCCAAGAGGACCACGGGAAAAAATCCAGACACTAAAAAATCCAAAACAATTTTGCTAGACTGTTGAAGGCAGGAATATCATTTTTGTCACATTGTGTATAAAACACATTTTTTTCAACAAACGAGTGTGTGCAGCAGGAATTTGTACCAGAAATTGTCTCCAATTTCCATGTTATTGACAATCATAGTTTTAACCATTTTAGAGGATGGATTTCAACTATTTTTTGAAAAATAGTTAATAGCAGTCACATCTAAAACTGATATTTGTTTAAAATTGATATAAATAGATTACTGGTAATTCATTTTCATCCCAGGTAACCAATCATCGAGGTCACCCTTTGACAGATGAAATCTCTTAACATGTATTTCAATTTCACACGAATCATAAAAGAAACTTCTAGTCAAATAATTTTTCAAATATTCAACAGAATAGTAACAACAAATTGGAAAAGTAAGTTGTACCTGCAAGAGTTAATACAGTTTAACCCTTTAACACTCATATCAGCCAAAAACGGCTTCTGCAGTGGCCTTGAGAAATGTCCATTTTCAGACCAAGGGAATACTATTTTTGAAAATTTACAACAGGAATGGCTGGCTAGATAAATGAGGCAGTCATTCCAGTGGTAAATTTCCGAAAATAGTCTTCTCTTGGTCTGCAAATGGACATTTTGTATGAGTAAATTGAAATTTTCTTGAACAAATTTGAAGGTTAAGTACATTGTTATACTGATTGCTTATAAATGAGTTAGATCCATAGTAATATGGCAAATGAAAAATCGTTCCCAGCTATTTAGATTCAGGTAACTGTAACTTTCAGGGGGCTTAACTTAAAAAATATCTCTGTACGTGTATTCGCAAAAGAAATAAAACAGATTTTATCATATACGCAAGGGCTTTTAGCTCATTCCAGATTAACCACATGAATACGGTTAATAAATAATAATGCGGCCAAGTATTTTCATTGGTTGTTAGCATAGGAAAGTAATTGTACCATAATCTACCTAATAGTAGCCTAGGCTTCTATTCGGACAAGAGGTGTTCAGTGTTCCAGACCATCCTCTCTGAGAAAGGGGCGGGGCTTATATTAGGTACATTTCAAGACAAGGCAAATCAATAAATTGATGTATGCTCCCTGAAGGCGTACTCTGCAGAGAAACTGAATGGATAACCCCGAAGGCATATGCTTCAGGGAAAGGTTTGGAACTGTGGCTTAGACACAGAGAAACGAACTTGAAATTGTCAATGAGATATCACCATATTAGGCCATACTTAAATATTGTTGGTTTGGGGTAATGATGTTAAATCCACAATTTAGGGAGTAGGAATGTCTTGGTGGGCCATCATTCTTTTGGTCTGGCGGGATTTGCCCTAATGAACAATTTGTTAAGGATATCTTAATAAAAGCTAAATCTAAGTTTCTCTAAATAAACACACTTAGACTTTGAAAAATACATATAAAAACTATGTATTTTCTGTAATATTCAATACCAAGTTTGATGACCATATGTGAAAGTCTTGAAACCATGGCCCGGACAAACATTTTCTGTGATATTCAGTCGACCATGAAAAGTAGGTCAGCATGACCTACATTTGACCTGCTTTTCATACTCGGCACAACTTCTCGCTAAGATGCATCCACATACCAAGTATGGTGACCATATGTGCAAGTCTTGAAACTATGGCGCGGGCAAACATTTTGTGTGATATTCAGTCGACCATGAAAAGTAGGTCAGCATGACCTACTTTTCTACTCTGCACACCTTCTCCCTAAGATGCATCCGCATACCAAGTTGTGTGACCATTTTCTGTGATATTCAGTCGACCATGAAAAGTAAAGCATGACATACTTTTGACCTACTTTGCATACTCCGCACACCTTCTCCATAAGATGCATCCACATACCAAGTTTGGTGACCATATGTGAAAAAGCCTTGAAACTTTGCCCCGGACAAACATTTTCTGTGATATTCAGTCAACCATGAAAAGTAGGTCAGCATGACCTACTTTTCATACTCCGCACATCTTCTCCCTAAGATGCATCCACGTACCAAGTTTGGTGACCATATGTGAAAGTCTTGAAACTATGCCCCGGACAAACATATATATGGTGAACAGATGGATGGACGAACGGACGGACAAAGCAGCGACTATATGCTCCCGCAAAAAAAATTTCGGAGACCATAAAAAAGTTGAAACCCATTCTCTAAAAGGGTTAAAACTGATAGCCAATAACAACAAAATTTAACACATTTTCTTGCCACCTTACAACTATGTTTAATGTATATATCTAAAAAACCTCATCGTAGAAATGAAATTAAATGGGACAGCCATATTGCATATTCTTTAATTAATGTCATTTATTACAACATAATTAATCGAGAATTTGACTCAGATTATTTTATTGTCCAGTGAAAACAGGACTATGCGCTAGTCAAAAATTATCACATTGCACTCGCAAAAAATTTATGGAGTGATAATTTTCAACTTGGTTGATAATAGTGATAAGAAATGGGAGTTTTTGGTACCTAGTTTGAGATTTAAAAAATATAATGAAATGACAATATTACTCCATTCATGGTCTAGATTTGCCAAGAAAAGTAAGGGGTTGCTTAGTCAATGTCCATTTGCAGGCCAAGAGGACTATTTTTGAAAATTTCCAACTGGAATGACTGGTTCAGTTACAATGTTTATAGTGTGCAGAAACAGCTTCCAGTAAAAGAAGTTTCAAAATATTCAAGAGAACATTCCGTAATATAGCTGTTTTGAAATTACGACACCGGAATTTCAAGCGTTAAAGGGCTAAGCTGTTACATTTGATCATAAATGACTCATATATTGCTTACATTGCAAACACCCCAAGCTACTGTGCACTCCTCACTCGTTGCAGACGCCTGGTTTGCTTGACATTCAATACCTGAAATTAAAAAATTTTAAATAAACTAATATAAAGATATCTTTTAAAATTTCAAACACGAAATATTAATCATGAGAAAATACAATCAACTGCTCAAAGAATAATGCAGCAACAAAAACATTCTGCTAACCCATTAACCCTAATGTCAGCCAAAAATGTCCTCTGCAGCAGCCTGGTGTCAGGTACATTCAAATGTAACTACTTACAGTTACAAAAATGTCCTCTGCAGCAGCCTGGTGTCAGGTACATTCAAATGTAACTACTTACAGTTACAAAAATGTCCTCTGCAGCAGCCTGGTGTCAGGTACATTCAAATGTAACTACTTACAGTTACAAAAATGTCCTCTGCAGCAGCCTGGTGTCAGGTACATTCAAATGTAACTACTTACAGTTACAAAAATGTCCTCTGCAGCAGCCTGGTGTCAGGTACATTCAAATGTAACTACTTACAGTTACAAAAATGTCCTCTGCAGCAGCCTGGTGTCAGGTACATTCAAATGTAACTACTTACAGTTACAAAAATGTCCTCTGCAGCAGCCTGGTGTCAGGTACATTCAAATGTAACTACTTACAGTTACAAAAATGTCCTCTGCAGCAGCCTGGTGTCAGGTACATTCAAATGTAACTACTTACAGTTACAAAAATGTCCTCTGCAGCAGCCTGGTGTCAGGTACATTCAAATGTAACTACTTACAGTTACAAAAATGTCCTCTGCAGCAGCCTGGTGTCAGGTACATTCAAATGTAACTACTTACAGTTACAAAAATGTCCTCTGCAGCAGCCTGGTGTCAGGTACATTCAAATGTAACTACTTACAGTTACAAAAATGTCCTCTGCAGCAGCCTGGTGTCAGGTACATTCAAATGTAACTACTTACAGTTACAAAAATGTCCTCTGCAGCAGTCTGGTGTCAGGTACATTCAAATGTAACTACTTACAGTTACAAAAATGTCCTCTGCAGCAGCCTGGTGTCAGGTACATTCAAATGTAACTACTTACAGTTACAAAAATGTCCTCTGCAGCAGCCTGGTGTCAGGTACATTCAAATGTAACTACTTACAGTTACATTGCACTTACTTTGCATAATGTAACTAAAGTTACATTTCAGTTACATTAGTTACTTTGTCTGTTAATTATTATGAAGAACTATGTGGGCATGAGTCATCATAAGAAGTGTAATGTAGTCAACCAATTTGAGATATAGTAGAAACCACTATAACCACTGATATAATATACTGACAGAACTGAATTCATTTTAGATATAAAATATAAAACCTGCTCAAAATTGTTCAATAAATTTGACTGAATGTTGTTGCTGCCATATGCAATAACAAATTTCATTCACTTGGTTTCCAAAATAATAAGATGCTTTCATTGTAAAAATGTGCATGCATATTTCATCCTCTAACCCTTTCAACCATGCAAGCCAAATAACAAACATTAATTTTATTGTAAGAAATATTTGGTTGAATGTTTTGAAACTAATTTGACTGAAAGCATTACCACTCTAGGTATCAACATTTTTCAGTGAAATTAGATTTCCTTAGAGCATGGACAGATACAGTAAGATAATTCACCATCTACCATGGGCCAATATAAATGTTTCCAGTGAAATTAGCTTCAAAATCTCCATCATCTTAATTGTATGCGTAAATTAAAATAGCAATTTAAATATTTCTGTTGAGTACTTTAGACTAATTTTACTTTCAAAAGCTGCTGCTTCATATGGCAGAAACAGCTTTTTCCGGTCAAATTAGATTCAAAATGTTCAACAGCTTTCCAGTACACTAGTTCCATTCCACAGCCTTTATAAATTTGTCCGCTATACCAAAATGTGTGTGTGTGTGTTGTAATCTTTACGGCATTTATTTGCTAGTTCCCAATGATAGGGAGAATTGCAATTGCCGATATTTTAATTTTCCATACCTTTTCCATAGCGGAAACACAAAATATTGATTTTCCATACTTTTTGAAGCCCTGGAAAAGGATTTCTTAATTTTCCATACTTTTTCCACTTTCATACCTGCGTACGAACCCAATTATAGGATATGTTTGCCCGATGCAAGCACGAACTGGATTAAGTCGTGGTTGATCTGTCGGTCACGCATCGCTATAATGTCTTCTATAGGGTCAAGATTGAAATTTCAATTTCTCAGCGTATTGATGAATTCCCTCCTAATGCCTGCATATTCTGTGCAGCGTAGGAAGAAGTGGTCTAGAGTTTCAGTCTCCTCGCATGCCTCACATTGAGCTGTGTCTGACAGGTTGAGTTTTTTTCACATCTGGTTAACGCTGATCAGGCCTATTCTGATGTGGCGTAATACTCTGTCGCCTTGGCATCCTGGGATGTGGTTTTGGTATTTGCCTTCGACTCCTGGGACGCTTCTGAACAGGAATCTGCCAGTTGTGCTTTCGTCCCATTGTTTTTGCCATTTGCTGTTGATGTGCCTTTTGACTTGGGCATTTGCTTCAGACTTTGAGAGTCCTATGCTGTCCTAGTTCCGTCTTTGAGCCCTTGTTTGGCTGCCTCATCGGCCTCCTCATTGCCGTTGATGTCAACGTTATACCAAAATGGTTGATGGCTCTGTCCTTTGAACTTTATCAGCACATTTATGTGAATGGACATTAGCTTGAGTATAATTGCTGAGCAATGATGTCCTAAGCTGGCCTAATCAATAGCATATAAAGAAAAGAACAGGACATGCTGTTAACACATACTGTGGCAGATTTGAACTTTTGCATCTTTACAATTCAACATTTGCTGTTTTTAATCTTTTAACAATAAAACTGGACAAACAACTTTTGCAGTGGTGTTGAGAAATGTCAATTTCCAGCCAACTATAAGATTATTTTTGAAAATTTACCACTGGAATGACTGGCTCAATAACCAAGTCAGGCATGTCAGTGGCAAATTTTCTAAAATAATCTCATGGACTACATTTACTGAGAAAAATTAAATTCTCTTTACATATTTGAGCTTTAAAAGGTAACTTAATTCTCTAATGACTTAGTAAACAACCTGTTTCTAAGGTAGCTTAATGTAAAAGCTGTATAAGAATTTGATTAAAGTTATCGCTGCCTGATGTAGCAATAACATTCAGTCCGATTATCATTGCTAACAAGCATATTTTGAGAATAATAGCATGTAGTAAATATCACATGCAGATGGTCTGCAATGGTCAAGAAAATCAAACCTTTGGCCTAGCAAATCTATTTTGCAGGCTACAGGATTAATATTTGAAAATTTACCACTGGAATGACTGGCCTAATACTTAAGCCAATAATTCCAATGTTAAATCTCAAAAATAAATATCACTGATACCTGGACATAAAGTTCAACATCTTCCAGTAAAATTAGCTTCAATATATTCAACAGCTTACCCGAATGATTACATTGAAATTGTGATATTGGAGTGGCGCATGTATAAGAGTGGCTTATTGAGAAAATTTTAATAAATCTATTAGAAAAATAGAATTGTAATTGAAATGTAACTGAAAAAATTCGTCGGTTACAAGTTACTTCAGTTACATGAAAAATGTAACTATGTTACAGTCAGTTACAAGTTACAGTTACCCCAGCCCTGCTCTGCAGTGGTCTTGAGAAATGTCAATTTGCAAACCAATAGAAGACAATTTTTGAAAATTTACTACTGATTTGACTGGTTCAATAAGCGAGCCAGTCATTTCAGTGGTAAATTTTCAAGAAGTCTTCTCTTGGTCTGCAAATTGACATTTTGTTTGAGAAAATTTAAATTTTCTTGAAAAAATTTAATGCTTAGAGTTAATGACTGATTTTCTAATAATCATATATAGACCAGACCGTTATTGAGTTAAGCGCAACCCAGCAGTGGATCTTATTTGAGTTTAATTTTTGGTTACAGAAGCCATTATTGATAGTTTCGCACCATACGGAGACCTCATGATTGCATTTACCAAATATGTACATAAGGACATTCAGATCAAACAGCAAAAGCTGAGCATCAACAGAGACCAGGGACTGTAATTTTCACCAATTAATGACACTCTTCAATGTTGCTGAAAGATGATGCATTTCACCTTATGATTGCAAAATTGGTATGCACATCTTTGATACCTAACGGGCAAGTTTCCACACAATGGAGGAATCCATTTTATTCATCAATCATATGATATAATAATCAACTTTGTGACGTCCAGGCTGGCGTCATAATCAATTATGTCATGAATGATTCGATTTAGTCTGTCTTAAACGCTTAATAGTCTGTCAGGTTGTATGAATTGTATGTCTTTACTATTTAATAAATATGATGTTGAATATTTTGAGACTAACTTGACTGGGCACTGTTGTTGCTTAGCACCCCATCAAATTAGTTTCGAAATATTCAACAGCTTACCTAAATACTTTTCTGGAAAGTGAGATTCAGATTTCATGTATCGATTGATCCCAACACTGACATGTGTCGGTGGAGCCGAGAGCTAAACATGAACGGGACATAGCTAAAACTGGATCCCACTCACTTTGGAGATGAACTACCAGTAGAAACAGTTAAATATTGAAAAATGTCTTAACACCCAAAAACAGCTTCTGCAGTGGCCTTGGTTCGATAACTGAGCCAGTCATTCCATTGGAAAATTTTCAAACAAGAATTGAGTGTAATTAAATGTCTCGCCTGTCTCCTGTTTGTCACAGTGGCATTGATTGTTTACCTTGTGACCCCCGTGTTATCATGCTGCTTCCTAACATCATAGGTAAACATGTATTCAAGTTCAGTTCCAATAGGATTAACCAATCCTGAAATATAAATCATTTGCTGAATGGAAAAAATTAAGGTTGAAAAAGCAGAGGTCAAACAGCAATATTAGAATGGCCTTGACATTTGACTTGGTGATCTCCATGTCACCATCCTGTATCCGCTGGGTATAAGAAACCATGTACTCAAGTTGTGTTCCATTAGGGTTAAGCAATCACAAAATAGAACATGCTAAGGTTTGCTAAACCTAAAAACTTAATATTGAAGAATAACAAGGTTTTGTAGAGAATGACCTTGATCTTCGACCTTGTGACTTCAGTATCAGCATGCTGCTTCCTAACATTATACGATGTATCCAAGTTTACTTCCAATAGCACTAACCAATCCTGAAATATAAGTTGAAAAGTTTTGCCAAACGCAAAAACTTAACGTTGAAAAAGCAGAGTCCTGTATCAAGGTCACAGTGACCTTGACCTTCGACCTTATGACCGCAACAGCATCGATTCATCATGCTGCTTCCTAAGATTATATGCAACAATGTATCCACGGTTAGTTGCAATAGGCGTAACCAATCCTGAAATATAAGCTGAAGAGTTTTGCTAAACGCAGAACCTTAATGTTGCCGCCGTCAGAAAAGTGATACCTATGTCTTGCTTTCTGCTTCGCAGGCGAGACAAAAATAGTCTTCTCTTGGTCTGCAAATGGACATTTTCTATGAGATTTAAATTTATTTGGACAAATTCAAGGGTTAAAGGGTTAAGAACAAGAAGAAGCACTCCATGTTCACATTAACCCCTGCTCCTAGCGGCGCATGGACAAACACTTACAGAGATCCATAATGTGATTGCGACAGATGGCACAATTATCGACGACAATGTCTGCAAACAAAAACAAGAGCAATGAGAGATTTAACATTAAGAGCATTTATTATGTACCTAGGAATGTGGTCATCTAAATTGGATACAGTCAACGCACACTAGAGATTTTTATCTGCACACTAGAGATTTTTATCTGCGCATTAGATTTTTATATGCGCACTAGAGATTGAAGGAAATGTCAATTTCCCTTTCTCCGAGATCTAACAATACTCACCATTCTGTTACTTCTGATATACAGCTGGCCTTGACAGCGGCTCTAGGATTATAGACTTAGAAAGCTTTACCGACTCCTGGGAACCGGGTACTCGGCTCCCAACTGCCGAGTACCCATTTACCATAGAGCTCATATTGTTTGCATAGCCACCAAACAAGAGAAAACTATGGCTTGCCTCCGTGGGGCTGGGAGGCTGGGTCCGTAACAGAATGGTGAGTATTGTTAGATCTCGGAGAAAGGGAAATTGACATTTCCTTCATTCTCCTTCGATCAATACTCACCATTCTGTTACTTCTGATATACACCAGATTTGATCAGTAACCTGGTGGGAAGGGGCAAGCCATAAATGCTAATTTTGCCCCTTGGAGAAAGATTTTAGACTTCAAACTTGACTAACGGAGACCTAAAAGGACCGTCAAGTTTACGGAACCGAATCACATTCGCATCACCGCCCGCCCCCACCCCCCTTTTTTCCTCCTAAGAAAAGGGAGAACTCACGAACATGTATCTCGCCTGAAACACAAATATGCCAAGAGGGTTAACTGCTCCCTGCATATTCCATGTATTAGCCTGGGAATGAGCATGAATATATAAGATGAATGAACATGATACACATTCATAATACAAAAAACTCTCACTTATTGAATTACCGTATGATAATTGGACTCCAGACGTACCGCCTCCAACCACTCACTGGTTCGGCCATCAGTGACACAATCTGGTTGTCATCCTCTCGCTTGACCATGCCTGCTTTAGGTTCTTTTCTTACCAAAGTGAAAAAAGGGTGAAGAGCAGTGTGGTCACTAACTATCGGTTCAAAACAGCTAAAGCGAGTGGATTGGCCGAGTCTGACACATCCCTCATATAGTAATCCGTAAATGAGGACTCACAGTGCCATTGTGCAACGGCCATGATGTCCTCTAACGGAACACCATTGTAAAGGGCGGTCGAGGCGGCTATTCCTCTGACATCGTGTGCCCTTACGCCTTGCACCTGGTGCCCAGTCGCCATCTCGTGAGTAGTCTGAATGCATTCAACCACCCAACGAGAGATAGTATCCATGGATGCGGCGCCATAAGGCTTTTTATGGCAGATCCACAGATGTCTATCGTTCGACCGTAACGAGTCAGTCCGTTTCTTGTACTTAGTCAAAGCACGGACCGGGCACCAGACACTGGCATCACGATCAAACCTAGTTAACTTCGGTATAATGATCGGTTTGCCGGGATATCTCAAAGATTGGTTCTTTGACATAAACTCTGCTCTTGGCAGAAGACGCAGACCTTCTCCAGAAACAATAAATCGGTCCCTCTCTGCCGAAAGCGCATGGATCTCACTGCGCCTTCTAGCTGAGGAAGCTGGCAATAGAAAGACCGCCTTTAGAGTCAAATGCTTTAGACTAGCCGAACGCAACGGTTCGAAAGGGTGCTTGGCCAGTACATTAAGCACTAAAGATAGACTCCAGGCTGGAATGACTACCGGTTGTCTCGGTCGGAGATTGCTCATTCCCTTCAACATCACATTTAACTGGGCCACCTCTGGACTATCCCTGTTGGCTAGACAAGGGATAACTGATGCCAAAACTGACTTGTATCCAGCAACTGTGACGGGAGCTAGTCCTGAAAAGAACAGCTCACAGAGAAAGTCTGCTATTTGCTGAATAGTGGATTGAAAGGTATCAATACCCTTTTCTTCACACCAGTCTGCAAATTTGTTAACCTTGTTGTTATATGACTTGAAGGTTGACCTCCTTCTCGCAGCCGCGATGAAATGAGCAGCCTGTCGAGAAAAGCCTTCCGACGTGGAACGTTGTTTGATAACATCCACGCAGTCAATTTGAACATTTCGGGACGCTCGTGTAGGAAGCATCCCTTGGCCTGGGAGATTATGTTCGGAATCTCGGGCAACTGCACAGGATTTTCCACCAACAGATCTAGAAGATCCGTGAACCACGCCCTGCTCGGCCAATACGGCGCTATTAGCAGGACCAGACACGGTTCCTCCCTGACCTTCACCAATACCTTCGGTAGAAGAATGGTGGGTGGGTACGCGTAAGCGTGCATCCCTCTCCACCTTATCGCCAGAGCGTCTGTATCGACGGCATTTGGATCTGGAATCGGCGAGACATATGTCATGATTTGAGCATTTTCCTTTGTGGCGAACAAGTCCACGTTGGGTTTGCCCCAATGCTCGAAGATCCGTCGCAGAACCGGAGGGTTGAGGGACCATTCTGTTGGCAGAATTCTCTGTCTGCGAGACAAAGCATCCGCCAGAATGTTCAATCGGCCAGGAATATGAGCTGCTTTCAAAACAACCGAGTAATTCCTGCACCATTGAATCAAGTGCCACACTCTGATACACAGAGTGGGCGACCTGGTCCCGCCTTGGCGATTTATATATGATACTACTGTTAAATTGTCCGACCGTATCAATATCACCTTGCCCCTGATCATCGGAAGGAACTCTTCCAACGCCAGTTCCACTGCCATCATTTCCAACAGATTGATATGCAGCTGACTCTCCGGGAGAGTCCATGTGCCCGAGACCTGGTGTTCTCCCAGGCAGGCACCCCACCCCTCCAGCGATGCATCCGTGTACACGGACAGCTGGGGTGGGGTAGGTGCAGCGAAACCCCATCTAGGAGATTCTGACGCTCCTTCCACCATACAAGATGCGACATTATCGGCTCCAAAACTGGTACCAGTTTTGACAGGGGTTCTGTTCTCTGTTTCCACAGAGACATCAGATACAACTGGATAGGCCTTCGCATTAGAGCAGCGTACGGGATAACCTGCTCCATGGAGACCATCATGCCCAACATCTGAAGGAACTGCCTCGCCTGAATGTGGTTTCCCACCCGAAAACTCTTGAGGATGGCTAACAGAGACACCACTCTGGGCGCTGACGGGTACACCCTGCCCTCCTCGAGATCGAATCGCATCCCCAAATAAACGAAATGTTGAGTGGGCGTCAACTCGGATTTCTCCTCGTTGACTATCCAGCCTAGATCTGAAAGTAACCTCAGAGTCAGAGCAGTATCCACGTTCAACCTGGCTGCCGAGTCTGCCTTGATCAGCCAGTCGTCTATGTAGGTGTGTAGCGCCACGTTCTCTTTTCTGAGAAACGCTGTCACCGCAAGGACCACTCTTGTGAAAAGCCTCGGAGCTGTCGACAGGCCAAATGGGAGAACAATAAACTCCCCTACTTGATTCTGAAACGCAAATCTCAGAAACCTGTGACAACTCCTGTTCATCGGAATGTGGAACTATGCATCTTTCAGATCGATCGATACACACCACATTCATTTCCTCAATCCCGCCATTACCGACCTCGGCGTTTCCATCTGGAACCGAGGCGTATGGATAAACCAATTTAATGGCCTGAGATTGAGTATGGGTCTCCATCCCCCTGTGCTCTTGGGGACAAGGAACATGTTTGAATAGAAGCCTGGAGTGTTCCGGTTTGCTGGTTTTATTGCTCCCTTCAGAAGCAAACCCGACACTTCCTTTTGAATGGCTTCTAACTTGTCTGGCTCCCTTGGTACGGGTGTCCAGACAGGTGCCAAAGACAGATTTTGTGGTGGAAAGTCCCACCATTCCGGCATGTAACCCTGGGATAACCATCCCAGGACCAGACTGTCTGACGTCACACCTCGCCAGGCCTCGACGAAACGCATGAGCCTTCCACCCACCATAGACGCCTCGACGTCTAACGGGGTTGTCCGGCTCGCAGTCCGCACACCCCCCCCCCCCCTCTTTCTTAACGAGAGAGAGAGAGAACCATTTCGTTCTAGGCACGACGGGTATAACTGGCCCCGCTGTTCCTGTCGCACAGGCACGGTTCAGACGGATATGAAGGGAGCTCTCGTACCCTCAGGTACGATCCAGCCCCTTCTGTCCGCCCTTTGAGGCCTTACCCTTACCCTTCCCCTTCCCGCCTCTAGGGCGGTCAGGAGCAACATTGGGGAGGGTAGGCGCTTCTACAACCTTCCTGGCTTTCTTCGCCGGCGGCGGCTGAGAAAAGCCAGCTGAAGCAGAAGTCGCAACAGGCTTAGCTTTCGCCTTGCCCTTATGTTTCTTCTGCTTCTTTGAAGGTTGTCCCGCTAGCGGTTTCCCTACAGCCCCTAGTGCGTGTGCTTGCCGCACTAGCTCTAGCTGCAGGTTGACCGCTAACCGATTCTGCGCGATACTGGCTGTATCCTCTAAGATGGCCCACGCCTGGCCACCGAAGATGCTAGGCCCTGTCAGGGGCGTCCCAAGAAGACGCTCCCTGACTGCCGTAGCCGGACGCATATGGTCAATGACCATTTGCCTCCTGGATTTTGTCACTCGCGCTTGCACCATTGCCAATGCATCCATAGACAGCACCAGGCCGTCATTTACGCACGAAAGCGCCACAGGTGGCACAGGGTGGCCTGCCTCTGCTTCAGCCCACACCGACTGAAGGAGACGATACGAGTGGTTGACAGCGCTCATAGCTGCCCTCACACCCTCATCGCATAGGGACAGGACTTCCTCTTGATGTACCTGAGCCTTGTCCACAAGTGCCGGACCGGGGCCACCCGTCCCGGCACTCTGAACGCCCAGTACCCATCGGTCATCCTCGGTGACTACACCATATCTGTCGTATTCCCCCCGCGGAATACGACATCTTGCCCGCACCTCCCTGGAGGCCGCAGGGAGCTGACCCTTGGTCATAAGTTGTTTGCTATAAATAGCCTCCAACAATTCTATGAACCGTGGATCCAGTCCCACAGACTGGATCCGGGCCGCGGGCAAAATCCCCGTCCTGATCGACGCAACCGACGGACGGGGTGCATCTTCATCGGCCGTGGCCGAAACCACAGACGGGTCAACCCTGGCTAGCCATGCCAGAGCCTCTGACCAATCTATCTCCGATGAAGACACACCCGCAAACACGTCACCCGTTGACGTGTTCACGGGCCTGCCAGCCACGGCCTCCCGGCAAGGAGCCACGGCTGACACGCCAGGCACCCTGGTACCACACGGTTCCGCCGCCACCCCATGAAACACTCCGATCCATGGGCTAGGTCCGCACGGAAAACCCTACGGACCCGTAGCAGTCGCGGAACCGTAGCCAGACACGGGCGCCAACGGCACCCCACGTCCGACTGCCGGACCAGGCGAGATAGGTGAGTACCACGCCCGGCCCGGCCGACCCGTTACTGTGTCGGCTGGTGCCAAACCAACCGTCACGGAACCGGTGCCCGGTACCAGATTAGCCTCAGCCACAGGCGGAGCCGCTGCCCTGGCTTGCGCCAAGTCAGACAAATGGAGGCCGGTTCCGTCCAGGACGGAATCGACCTCCATATTCCCCACCTGCGGCATCACAGGCCGCAGCAACCTCTCCTCCTCGGCCTCCTCGTCTTCGGACTCCGAAGAGTCGTCACTAGACGAGGAAACCGTGGAGCCGTCCTGGTGGACGGCTCCCACACCTGACGGACCGGCCACCGCTACTGGACCGCAGAGAAACAGAACCCGTCTGGCCGGAGCCAGACGGGACTGCCAGGGGTCCGTACAAGACGGCCCCCTCGGAAACCAGTCCAGAACCCTGTCCGAGGACAGGGTCTGTACCAGGCATGGGGAGAAACTGCCCCCCAACCTTTGGTAGCAGGGACGACACCAGCGTGGGCAGAACGCTATGCAGAAAACCCTGCATAGCCGGACCAAACCACGCCGGCGGTGCCATCTCCGCCACCTCCAGCTGGGGACGTGGAGCACCCCCACCGGCCGAACCGGGCGCTCCACGATTTACTCTCGGACCGCCTGACCCCGCATCAGACCCAGCCAAGTCCTTCTGGGCAAGGAACTTAACCATCATATCCACGGACCACACTGCGCACACATTACACCTATGGTCTAGGTTACAGGGCGAACACCTAAAGCAGACATGGTCCTTAAATACGACTCGTACGAATTTATGGCACTCGTCACATGATGGCGGGGTTGGCTTGGCCTATAAAATAAGCACAAACCTACAATTACAAGCGGAACGAGACCCTGATGGAAGGCAGACAATTAATTTTCAAATAATTTGACTCATAACTTAACCGTATCCCTCCCGCACCCCACCTCGCCACGTTACAACAAAGATCGCATTGATTATGACGACAAGAACGAAGCGGGCATAAAAACACACCCATATTAGATCCTCCAGGATGTGTAACGGCTCCAGGAATCATATCGCATAGCATTCGGGGTATATTTACCAATCAATATAAATTATACTCCCTAACGAAAGCCAAACGATATGTGAAGAAAACAACAAAATGTATAACAAACTGCTGTATCACACGGTAAAACCGCAGACCACGCATCTACTCAAGAATTTTGAAACCACCGATCATTGCAAACCGATCGTGATCGCACGTAAACTTGAACATTCTAAAGTTTCCGGTACCATTTTTAGTACGCAGCACCCAGAACGAGATGCGCGAATTAATGAAAATTTTTCTTCACATAAACATCCGAGCGAACCGGGTGTGACGTCACCCGCTCGGATCTGACGGAGAACGACGTCAGCCAATATTCGTGTTAGAAATACCGTAGCAACACCTATTTTCATATCTGCCGATCGCCTGTTGGGGTTAAAGAAGGCGATCGTCTGGCATATATCGTTGTTAGCACACGTTCCAGATTCTCTGGGGTCAGAAATCAGGACATGCGACACAGCCAAATTTAGAGACCTAAGTCTTTTAACTATGGATAATAAAGAATGATACAACCTGGTATTCATCGGCGGTATTCTCCATAGTATCCAGTTAAATCCTCAAGAACGCACAAACTATCACTTCACAGACAAAGACTTAGATTTCTTTAACAAAAGACACTAAAAATCTTCTCCTGCAAAAAGCATGTATTGCTCTTGTTGCTATGCAAACAAGAATGAGCTCTATGGTAAACGGGTACTCGGCAGTTGGGAGCCGAGTACCCGGTTCCCAGGAGTCGGTAAAGCTTTCTAAGTCTATAATCCTAGAGCCGCTGTCAAGGCCAGCTGTATATCAGAAGTAACAATATGGTGAGTATTGATCGAAGGAGAATTTTATCTGCACACTAGAGATTTTTATCTGCACACTAGAGATTTTTATCTGCGGATCATGAGTACGAACGTGACCTTTAACCCAAATTTTTTCTAGAAAAGTTCAATTTTCTCATAGAAAAAGTCCATTTGGGAACCAGGAGATTAGTTTGGAAAATTGATCACCGGAATGACTGGTTTGGTTATCGAGCCAGTCATTGTAATGATAAATTTTCAAAACTAATCTCTCGGTCTGCAAATGGACATTTCTCAGAACAGCTGCAGAAACAGTTTTTGGCTGGTTTGAGTGTTAAAAGGTTAAATGACAAAAATCCATAACGTAGGCACGACTATGCAATCCATAATGTAGGCATGACTATGCAATCCATAATGTAGGCACGACTATGCAATCCATAATGTAGGCACGACTATGCAATCCATAATGTAGGCACGACTATGCAATCCATAACATAGGCACGACTATGCAATCCATAATGTAGGCACGACTATGCAATCCATAATGTAGGCACGACTATGCAATCCATAATGTAGGCACGACTATGCAATCCATAATGTAGGCACGACTGCAATCCATAACGTAGGTACGACTATGCAATCCATAACGTAAGCACGACTATGCAATCCATAACGTAGGCACGACTATGCAATCCATAACGTAGGCACGACTATGCAATCCATAACGTAGGCACGACTATGCAATCCATAACGTAGGCACGACTATGCAATCCATAACGTAGGCACGACTATGCAATCCATAACGTAGGAATGACTATGCAATCCATAACGTAGGCACGACTATGCAATCCATAACGTAGGCACGACTATGCAATCCATAACGTAGGCACGACTATGCAATCCATAACGTAGGCACGACTATGCAATCCATAATGTAGGCACGACTATGCAATCCATAATGTAGGCACGACTATGCAATCCATAACGTAGGCACGGCTATGCAATCCATAACGTAGGCACGACTATGCAATCCATAACATAGGCACGACTATGCAATCCATAACGTAGGCACAACTATGCAATCCATAACGTAGGCACGACTATGCAATCCATAACGTAGGCACGACTATGCAATGCATAACGTAGGCACGACTATGCAATCCATAATGTAGGCATGACTATGCAATCCATAACGTAGGCACGACTATGCAATCATAAACTCGCAATCATATTTGATAAATAATCGCGATTAATCAATTCACCTTTCCAGAGTACCCACCCATCATATGACGTCATAATGAACACGTGATGTGTAGAATGACATCATAATGAATGACGTCGATAAGTACGTCGCAAATGCATATTTGAAGACGGTCTATGCGTTGTTGTACAAATTGTTTGCTTTTACTATTTAATCAATATTCTGTTGAATATTTTGAAACTAATTTGATTGGGCGCTGTTGCTGTCATAGGCAGCAACAGCACCAAGTCAAATTAGTTACAAAATATTCAACAGCTTCCCAGTATAGTTTTCAGGAAATTGATAGCTAGGGCATTCGGGGATCGATCAATCCCAAAACGGCGCGGTGTGGGTGGAGCTTAGCTAGTGATAGGCGGGGCATAGCTAAAAATGGAAAGGTCCATTAATTGTATATATACTGGTGGGGTTGGGGAGGCAGTTTTCAAAGTTTGACTGAAAAAATTCTAGTTTTTTATATAAGCCACTGTGAGATTGAGAGACTTGTAAATGGAAAGCGGTAACAAAACAACCACTGCTCAAATATTTTTTCCGTATACAATTCAGTTTCTGTCGTGTGTTAATATATATTTTTAAGTTTCAATCACAGGTATATCATTTACCTACTCTTTTAACAACAACTTCATATTAAATCTTATTTACAGGCACTGATGCAATGACTACGGAATGAAGGAATAGATCAAAATTGGCCCTCGTTAAGTCACCAAAATGTATCCGAAAATATATTGTTCATAGTTACACAACAAGATGACAATATTAATAATATCGCTGAAATTGTTTGCTAGCACCAATTAGCAGACAAATATCTGGCTTAATTTATGAAATATTGGCATTTGATTTCTGAAATCTATGTATACCACTGTTTAATATGCGCACTACAGCGATATGACAGATAATAGTTTCCTCTCTGACCAAACAATGGCGGATTTCAACAGTTTGATGTATTCTTTGACTTTGGTCAAAACAAGTCACAAAATAAGTAATTATATAAATATAACGCAATATTTAGAGCCATTGTTCATATTGACATGAGTTAGTATTATAAACTGGATAAGCTTAATCTTTTGAAAACCATTTGACTGAAGGTTGTTGGTGGCGAAGCCATCAACAACTTTCAGCCAAATTATTTCCAAAAGATTCAGCAGGTCCAGAGTTATTGCCCATTGAAATTATTCTCCAATGGTGGCTTGGAGCAGTCAGACAGTTAAGGCTCATTCATACAGAGGCCAAGATGTAGTGTAGCATATAGAGGCAAATAGAGGCCAAGATGTAGTGTAGCATACAGAGGCAAATAGAGGCCAAGATGGAGTGTAGTATATAGAGGCAAATAGAGGCCAAGATGTAGTGTAGCATATAGAGGCAAATAGAGGCCAAGATGTAGTGTAGCATACAGAGGCAAATAGAGGCCAAGATGGAGTGTAGCATATAGAGGCAAATAGAGGCCAAGATGTAGTGTAGCATATAGAGGCAAATAGAGGCCAAGATGTAGTGTAGCATATAGAGGCAAATAGAGGCCAAGATGTAGTGTAGCATATAGAGGCAAATAGAGGCCAAGATGTAGTGTAGCATATAGAGGCAAATAGAGGCCAAGATGTAGTGTAGCATATACAGGCAAATAGAGGCCAAGATGTAGTGTAGCATATACAGGCAAATAGAGGCCAAGATGTAGTGTAGCATATAGAGGCCAAGATGTAGTGTAGCATACAGAGGCAAATAGAGGCCAAGATGGAGTGTAGCATACAGAGGCAAATAGAGGCCAAGATGTAGTGTAGCATATAGAGGCAAATAGAGGCCAAGATGTAGTGTAGCATATAGAGGCAAATAGAGGCCAAGATGTAGTGTAGCATATAGAGGCAAATAGAGGCCAAGATGTAGTGTAGCATATAGAGGCCAAGATGTAGTGTAGCATACAGAGGCAAATAGAGGCCAAGATGGAGTGTAGCATACAGAGGCAAATAGAGGCCAAGATGTAGTGTAGTATATAGAGGCATATAGAGGCCAAGATGTAGTGTAGCATATAGAGGCATATAGAGGCCAAGATGTAGTGTAGGATATAGAGGCAAATAGAGGCCAAGATGTAGTGTAGCATATAGAGGCAAATAGAGGCCAAGATGTAGTGTAGCATATAGAGGCAAATAGAGGCCAAGATGTAGTGTAGTATATAGAGGCATATAGAGGCCAAGATGTAGTGTAGCATATAGAGGCATATAGAGGCATATAGAGGCCAAGATGTAGTGTAGGATATAGAGGCAAATAGAGGCCAAGATGGAGTGTAGCATATAGAGGCAAATAGAGGCCAAGATGTAGTGTAGCATATAGAGGCCAAGATGTAGTGTAGCATATAGAGGCAAATAGAGGCCAAGATGTAGTGTAGCATATAGAGGCAAATAGAGGCCAAGATGTAGTGTAGCATATAGAGGCAAATAGAGGCCAAGATGTAGTGTAGTATATAGAGGCAAATAGAGGCCAAGATGTAGTGTAGTATATAGAGGCATATAGAGGCCAAGATGTAGTGTAGCATATAGAGGCATATAGAGGCATATAGAGGCCAAGATGTAGTGTAGGATATAGAGGCAAATAGAGGCCAAGATGTAGTGTAGTATATAGAGGCATATAGAGGCCAAGATGTAGTGTAGCATATAGAGGCATATAGAGGCATATAGAGGCCAAGATGTAGTGTAGGATATAGAGGCAAATAGAGGCCAAGATGGAGTGTAGCATATAGAGGCAAATAGAGGCCAAGATGTAGTGTAGCATATAGAGGCATATAGAGGCCAAGATGTAGTGTAGCATATAGAGGCAAATAGAGGCCAAGATGTAGTGTAGCATACAGAGGCAAATAGAGGCCAAGATGTAGTGTAGCATATAGAGGCAAATAGAGGCCAAGATGGAGTGTAGCATACAGAGGCAAATAGAGGCCAAGATGTAGTGTAGCATACAGAGGCAAATAGAGGCCAAGATGTAGTGTAGCATACAGAGGCAAATAGAGGCCAAGATGTAGTGTAGCATACAGAGGCAAATAGAGGCCAAGATGTAGTGTAGCATATAGAGGCAAATAGAGGCCAAGATGTAGTGTAGCATACAGAGGCAAATAGAGGCCAAGATGTAGTGTAGCATATAGAGGCAAATAGAGGCCAAGATGGAGTGTAGCATATAGAGGCAAATTGAGGCCAAGATGTAGTGTAGCATATAGAGGCATATAGAGGCCAAGATGTAGTGTAGCATATAGAGGCAAATAGAGGCCAAGATGTAGTGTAGCATATAGAGGCAAATAGAGGCCAAGATGTAGTGTAGCATATAGAGGCCAAGATGTAGTGTAGCATACAGAGGCAAATAGAGGCCAAGATGTAGTGTAGCATATAGAGGCAAATTGAGGCCAAGATGTAGTGTAGCATATAGAGGCAAATAGAGGCCAAGATGTAGTGTAGCATATAGAGGCAAATAGAGGCCAAGATGGAGTGTAGCATACAGAGGCAAATAGAGGCAAAGATGTAGTGTAGCATATAGAGGCAAATAGAGGCCAAGATGTAGTGTAGCATATAGAGGCAAATAGAGGCCAAGATGTAGTGTAGCATATAGAGGCAAATAGAGGCCAAGATGTAGTGTAGCATATAGAGGCAAATAGAGGCCAAGATGTAGTGTAGCATATAGAGGCCAAGATGTAGTGTAGCATACAGAGGCAAATAGAGGCCAAGATGGAGTGTAGCATACAGAGGCAAATAGAGGCCAAGATGTAGTGTAGTATATAGAGGCATATAGAGGCCAAGATGTAGTGTAGCATATAGAGGCATATAGAGGCCAAGATGTAGTGTAGGATATAGAGGCAAATAGAGGCCAAGATGTAGTGTAGCATATAGAGGCAAATAGAGGCATATAGAGGCCAAGATGTAGTGTAGCATATAGAGGCCAAGATGTAGTGTAGCATATAGAGGCAAATAGAGGCCAAGATGTAGTGTAGTATATAGAGGCATATAGAGGCCAAGATGTAGTGTAGCATATAGAGGCATATAGAGGCCAAGATGTAGTGTAGGATATAGAGGCAAATAGAGGCCAAGATGGAGTGTAGCATATAGAGGCAAATAGAGGCCAAGATGTAGTGTAGCATATAGAGGCCAAGATGTAGTGTAGCATATAGAGGCAAATAGAGGCCAAGATGTAGTGTAGCATATAGAGGCAAATAGAGGCCAAGATGTAGTGTAGCATATAGAGGCAAATAGAGGCCAAGATGTAGTGTAGTATATAGAGGCATATAGAGGCCAAGATGTAGTGTAGCATATAGAGGCCAAGATGTAGTGTAGCATATAGAGGCAAATAGAGGCCAAGATGTAGTGTAGCATATAGAGGCATATAGAGGCCAAGATGTAGTGTAGCATATAGAGGCAAATAGAGGCCAAGATGTAGTGTAGCATATAGAGGCATATAGAGGCCAAGATGTAGTGTAGCATAGAGGCAAATTGAGGCCAAGATGTAGTGTAGCATATAGAGGCATATAGAGGCCAAGATGTAGTGTAGCATATAGAGGCAAATAGAGGCCAAGATGTAGTGTAGCATATAGAGGCAAATAGAGGCCAAGATGTAGTGTAGCATATAGAGGCAAATAGAGGCCAAGATGTAGTGTAGCATATAGAGGCCAAGATGTAGTGTAGCATACAGAGGCAAATAGAGGCCAAGATGTAGTGTAGCATATAGAGGCAAATTGAGGCCAAGATGTAGTGTAGCATATAGAGGCCAAGATGTAGTGTAGCATATAGAGGCATATAGAGGCCAAGATGTAGTGTAGCATATAGAGGCAAATAGAGGCAAAGATGGAGTGTAGCATATAGAGGCAAATAGAGGCCAAGATGTAGTGTAGCATATAGAGGCAAATAGAGGCAAAGATGGAGTGTAGCATATAGAGGCAAATAGAGGCAAAGATGTAGTGTAGCATATAGAGGCAAATAGAGGCCAAGATGTAGTGTAGCATACAGAGGCAAATAGAGGCCAAGATGTAGTGTAGCATATAGAGGCAAATAGAGGCCAAGATGTAGTGTAGCATATAGAGGCAAATAGAGGCCAAGATGTAGTGTAGCATATAGAGGCAAATAGAGGCCAAGATGTAGTGTAGTATATAGAGGCATATAGAGGCCAAGATGTAGTGTAGCATATAGAGGCATATAGAGGCCAAGATGTAGTGTAGCATATAGAGGCATATAGAGGCAAATAGAGGCCAAGATGTAGTGTAGCATACAGAGGCAAATAGAGGCCAAGATGTAGTGTAGCATACAGAGGCAAATAGAGGCCAAGATGTAGTGTAGCATACAGAGGCAAATAGAGGCCAAGATGTAGTGTAGCATACAGAGGCATATAGAGGCCAAGATGTAGTGTAGCATACAGTGGCATATAGAGGACAAGATGTAGTGTAGCATACAGAGGCAAATAGAGGCCAAGATGTAGTGTAGCATACAGAGGCAAATAGAGGCCAAGATGTAGTGTAGCATATAGAGGCAAATAGAGGCCAAGATGGAGTGTAGCATACAGAGGCAATGTGACGCCAAGATATACAATGATTACATTGTGGTGTTGTTTGATGTAGTGTAGCAAGCTATATTGATCACTGTTTCACATACAGAGGCAATGTGACGCCAAGATATACAATGATTACATTGTGGTGTTGTTTGATGTAGTGTAGCAAGCTCTATTTATCACTGTTTCACATACAGAGGGAATGTGACACCAAGATATACAATGATTACATTGTGGTGTTGTTTGATGTAGTGTAGCAAGCTCTATTGATCACTGTTTCACATACAGAGGCCATGTGATGCCAAGATATACAATGATTACATTGTTGTGTTGTTTGATGTAGTGTAGCAAGCTCTATTGATCACTGTTTCACATATAGAGGCCAGGTGACGACACCAAGATATACAATGATTACATTGTGGTGTTGTTTGATGTAGTGTAGCAAGCGCTATTGATCACTGTTTCACATATACAGAATTTTACTCACTGTGGATATATTTCGCACATGAATGAGAAATCAGATCTGTGACATTTGAGTGCGTACATTGACATGTGACTTGCGCTGGCCTGGAAATTCATCACGGCAATCAGCAATGCCGTTGTGAAAGCGGCGGGAAACATATTTTGCCATAGCAAAAGTTTAGCGTCATAGACATGATAGAAATAGTAGTAAATCCAAATACCTGTCAAGTCTTTCATGTATTTACTGAAATATGTAGATGCGTGCATCAGCAGCATCATATAATTTACACATTCTAACCCTTTAACACTCATATTTGTTGAAATTTAAACGAACAAACTTCAATGACCCATAGTCACTAATCATATCTGCCAAATTTCGGCCCGATCTCGTCAGCAGTTCTGGAGTCGTTTTTGCTACAACTAGGTCAACCAAGAAGGCCGCCAAACCATTTGACCAATCAAATTCCCTTGAACAAACTTGGTTCAGCTCTTGCCATAAATCATATTTCATCAGGTATGCATCAATCCCGCAAGCGACTTCGGAGAAGTTGTTTATAGACATTTCTAAAAATCGGCCAAAATCCAAGATGGCCACCGGCCCAATTGGCCGATCGGCTTAGTTTGAATTAAATTGAATCTCTACACCCTAAGGATGCTTCCTGCCAAATATAATTGAAATCGGCCCGGTAGTTCTCCAGAAGAAAACATTTTAAATTTCCCATTGCTTTAGTATGGGAGCATTTGGCGGGAAAATGATTCAAGATGGCCGCCAAACCATTTATCCGACACTTTTGAAAGTTTCAAATATGAGCTCAGTATACCCCAAAACACATACAAAACTAATTTGGGCCTCAAAATCCATCGAATAAAAAATCCAATATGGCCGCCAAATATGCTATATTTTGATTGGCCCACGGCGGACATGTTTTTTGATGGATCAACTTCTCTTGAACAAACTTTAATGGCCCTTAGTCCCTAATCATATCTGCCAAATTTCGGCCCGATCCCTTCAGCAGTTCTGGAGAAGTCATTTTCGCTACAACTAGGCCAACCAAGATGGCCACCAAACCATTTGACCAATCAAGTTCCCTTGAACAAACTTAGTTCAGCTCTTGCCCTAGATCATATTTCATGAGATTTGTATCAATCCCCTAAACGTTTCCGAAAATCGGCCTAAATCCAAGATGGCCACCAGCCAAATTGGCCGATCGGGTTCATTTGAACAAACTTGGATCCCGATGCCCTAAGGATGCTTCCTGCCAAATATAATGGCCCAGTGGTTCTGGAGAAGAAGTCGTTTAAAGGAAAAGTTGACGGACGGACGACAGATGGACGCCACGCCACGCCAGGCCCAGTGAGCTAATAATAAATATATATACGTGTAGTTAATGACATATTATTAAACAAGTTCGATATAGAATCTCAGTAGCTGCTTGCGAAGCATGAAAAGTAGGTCACACATTGTATTCATATTGTAACGCTACCTACCTTTACTGGAAGCCTACAATGCATACATACATACACCAAGTTTGAGTACGGTATACATGTATATGAAAGACACTTGAAACTAGAGTCCCGAATAAGCTTTTGTGCTTGACTGACTAACTAACACTGCGCATGATGGCAGTTTATTGAGCTGCTAAACGCAGCTACAAGCATGCGCAATAGCAATGTTTTCTGAATTTCTAGGGATTCTCATGTTCTTGACCAATCTTGACCAGTCCTGACTGATTTAAATAAATATTATTTAAGGGCTAAATTTTGTCAAGAATATCGAAATATTTTCTTATAATTAAATGTCCATTTTCAAGTCAAGATAAAATTATTTTTGAAAATTTACTACTGGAATAACTGGCTCTGTAACATTCTGGCGTTAAATTTTCAAAAGTAGTCTTCTCTTCGATTGTAAATAAACATGCCAAAAGACTACAAATGTCGCTGGTTTTGGTCGGCTTCGGCAGAAAACGGGCAAATTAGGGGACCAATAATAACTCATAATTTAGCTAGCTAAAAAAATATGCAAACTTACCCCATGCCCATAATGCGACCGCATTCCACTGAAAATAAAGGAGATTACTATTATTAAGTTTATATACATTAGAGCTCAGAAATACCAACATGTTTCCAAAACAACACTAGGGGCCTGTATTACTCACCTCGAACACAGACATTTCAACTATAAAGGCGATCACCTATAAGTAGAACCCTAAGGTTTGGGCCAGAATTCCAACAAGAACTAGATTGATCGGTTGAGATGCATCATCGCAAATCCCCCACATTCACCGCTTTGAACTTTTGACACAAACCCCAACAACCCACCGGGGGCAGGGGGGGGGGGGGGGGAAGAGCCAAATGTAACCGTCGGTTTGCACTCTGCAATCATATGGGTAACTAACATACCAGATTTGGTTGAATTTCGTCCAATAGTGTCAGAGGAGTTGCATTACAGTCAATTATTTTAACGTATGGTGCCCACACACCACACACAGCCCCCCACCCCCTGGGGGCGGGGCCAAATGTAAATGTGCTCATGTACTCCATATTGATATGGGTAAACCACAGACCAAATTTGGTTGAATTCTGTATGACGGTTTCGGAGATGCATTACAATCAATTTCGCAGGTTAAATTTTGACCTCGCCCCCAAACCCCTGGGCGCGGAGCCAAATCTAAATGGCCTGTTCCACTCCGCAATCATATTGGTAACTCAGATATCAAATTTGGTTGAATTCTGCCTAACGATTTCAGAGTTGTTGCGTTACAACTGATTCAACCCTTTGACCCCTGCCATGCAACCCCCGGGGTTGGAGCCAAATCTAAATATCCTCTGCAATGCGGAATCATATGGGTAACCCACATATCAAATTTGATTTAATTCCACCCAATGGTTTGGGAGGATAGCGTGATGGACGGGCGGACAGACGGATGGACGCGATTACAATATCCCGGACGTTTTTTAAAACGTGGGGATAATAAGTATGCATTCGACCAAATTTGGTTCAAATCTGGGAACCCATTTATTTAACAGTGAATGAAGAATATTTGAAATCAGCATACCCATAATGTACACAAACCCAATTTCATCTTCAAACTCCATTAAATAAAACTTTAACGTACTAACTTCCCTTGAACAAACTTGAATCGCCCTTATTCCCTAACCGTACTTCTTAAATTAAAGCTTGATCACTTCAGTGGTTCTGGAGAAGTGGTTTTTGTGAAAATGGTCATCCAAGATGGCCGCCATAGCATTTTGCCAATCAAGGGCCGTGTTGTTCTGATTAATCGATTTGATCGATGATTGATTGGTTTGCAACCAACCGATCGATCATGATTTCAGAAATCGATTTTGGTTGTTTATAAATTGACTTTATTAATATATTTTAACTGGTCAAGCTAGAAAACGAATACGTTTTACAAAAAGAATTTAAATTTAATTGTTACAACTATACAGTATTGCTCCTTCGTCTAAGACATTCATTCTTTCAGCACTGAAATAGTATGTTAATTTCAAAGCAACCATACCAATAACATGTTGAATATTTTGAAACTTATTTGACGGGAAGCTGTTGCTTGCTGCCTAAGGCAGCACCAGCTACCAGCTAAATTAGTTTAAAACTATTCAGAAGATTATTTCATAAATTATTAAGAATCTGTCATACAATGCACCTGCGACTTTATTTGAAAGGGGTAATTATCCTTGAACATGCTATAATTACTGCATTCAAAATGGGTAAAAAATGCGAAAATGTTATGATCAATCATTAATTGACCATCGGTTAGTATGTAAAACCATTCATCGATCACAAAAATAGTACCAATCCCCAACACTACAAGGGCCCTTGAAAAAACTTGGCTCAGCTGTTGCCATAGAAAATGTTTCATGAGTTTTGAATCGATCCACCTAGCGGTTTCGGGGAAGATTTTTAAAGATGTTTCTAAAAATCTGCCAGAATCCAAGATCAGCTTCGTTTGAACAGACTGCGATCTCTATATGCCCTAACAATGCTTCCCGCAAACGATAATTGAAATCGGCCTAGTGGTTATCGAGAAAACATTTGAAATTCCCTATTGCTCTAGTATGGCAGTTTAATTTATGGCGGAAAAAAGATTCAAGAGGGACTAAACTAAACTATTTATATGGCAGTTTCAAGTGGCAAATTTGAAATGAGCATAAACAACAACCTATAGAAAACGAATTTCAGCTCCAAAATCCATCAAATAAAAAAATCAAATTTGGCCAACTGGCCACCAAACACGCTACGTTTTGATTGGTCTATAGCGGCCATGTTTCTTATGTATCAACTTCACTTGAACAAACTTTAATAGCCCTCAAGTAGTGCCTAATCATATCGCCCAAATTTTGGTCTGATCCATTTCGGGGTTCTGGAAGTCATTTATGTGAACACTAGGTCATCCAAGATGGCTGCCAAAGCATTTGGCCAAACATGACAAACTTTCAGCTGTTGCCCTAGATGATGTTTCATGAGTTTTGAATTGATCCCCTAAGCGGTTTTGGAGATGTTTTAAGATGTTTCTAAAAATCAGCCCCAATCAAAGATAGCTTCTGGCCAAATTGGCCAATCAGCTTCGTTTGAACAAACTTGGATCTCTATGCCTTAAAACTGTTTCCTGTAACACAGAAATCGGCCCAGAGGTTCGAAGGCCAAAAAAAAATTATATATATGTTTCCTGTTACATGCCTAAAAAATTTCAGATAGGTAGGTACATGTAGGTCGGGAATTTATTTTTTTAAAGAATTTTTAGGGTTGCTTTACTGCCATAACCTGATCACTGAACAAGCCAGGTAGGTAGGTAACAAAATTTGTTTGTAAAAATACTTTACTCAGCTTATGATGAATATTTTGAAATTAACTGGAGGCATTTGCTGACTACTCACATATCACATATTTAACACTGGTTACAAATTGACCAGTCAAAATCTGTATACAAACTCTGTAGCACACCACTCCAGGGTCCTTCCAGCACAATCTGATTGAAACCGTTCCGGAATAATTCATCACTCAAAATTCTGTATACACGTTCGAAAACATACCAGCCTAGCATCCTTACAGCCAAGTCTGGATGAAATTTCCCCAAGCAGTTAATTAGGAGTATCGTTTTAAACGATTACCCGCCGTGTTTCAGATAATGGGGTCCTGCAAATTTATTTTAGGTAACCTATTTCGTTATGTGTAACCTTTTCAACATATTTATACATCATAAAATACAAAAATTGTGCAACCCAAAAATAGGCTACGCCAGGAATTTTTGTATAACCTCTGAGTGACCTAAAAAATGGGTTACGCAGTTTTGACATGCCGAAAATAATGCATTAATGTTTAGGCAATTGAATGGGCTTTCCAATGATGTATGACTTAAACAAGAGGCCTGTATGAATTATTGGCAACTGTCACAAATGAACAAAAAGAGATGACACTAGAAAAATTGACCAATCTAATTTATGTGAAGAAGGTTTAGCCAAGATTGATTAAAATTGGCACAGCAGTTCATAAGTAGTCTGCTTTATGATTTTCTCAGAAATTTTCAAACAAGAGGCCCAATGGGCCTGTATCGCTCACCTGGAACATTGGCATTTCAACTAATCTAACTTAAGTTTTACATCCATTGGTGTCACTTCCAATGACTTTCAGTCAAATGGTTGTTTTCGAAATATTGACAACAATCTCTGGACTGTTTTTTTGCATTAGTTCCTTTGAACAATGTTTAAGTGAAAATAGATGATATCAGTGCTAACCACAGCTGGTTTCTTAACTGTCTCACTGCTGCAAGCAAGTGCTGCCAATAATTCCAATTTTCAAAAGCTCTTGACTTGTTGAATATTTTGAAAACAATTTGACTGGAAGTTGTTGGCGGCTTAGCCACCAACAACTTTCAGTCCAATTGTTTTCAAAATATTTATCAGGTTCAGCGATTAACCTTTGGAATATGTCGTCTGCAAAAAAACTCAGCAGTCTGACAGTTACTAGCGGTTTAAACACAATTGAAGAAAATGGTCTCTAAAGGCAGGTAGGTGGTCTTTATAGCAGGTTATTCCACACCACCACACAATCCATTTAATACATGTGCATCTGGCTGAATCACCAAGTTAGCAGCAGGGGTAGGGTGAGCTGGAGTTGATTTAGAAAATAATTTGACTGAGTCATTGCTGCCTTAGGCAGCAACCACTTTCATTGCTGCAGCAACAACTTTCAACCAAATACATTTCAAAATATTTTTTTTAAGAGCATAGATGTCAGAGCACATAATACATATCTTAAATATTTTGGCAGTATTGGAAAGGTTAATCTGTTAATTGGAGTTTAATATCTACTTTGGCAATAAAATCTGACATGGTGATAAATTAACTTTGTGACCAAGTTGGGTGTCAATCCGTCAAGAAAGAACAAAATGAGCCGCCATTGTTGGTGATGGACATACAGAAGACGGATGGGGTTATCGCTATATGACAGCTGACTGACAAGTAAGCTGAGTTAAAAAAAACTATTTCGGCTTCAAAATCCACCAAATAAAAAAATTTAATATGGCAGCCAAACACGCTAAAATTTGATTGGTCCATGGGGGGGGGGGCATGTTTTTTACCTATCAACTTCCCACGAACAAACTTTAATGGCCCTTAGAGTCCATAATCATATCTCCAAAATTTCAGCCCGATCTGTTCAGCGGGTCTGCAGAAGTTGTTTTCACGAAAACTAGGTCATCCAAGATGGCCGTTGAACCATTTGGCCAATCAAGTTCCTTAGAACAAACTTGGTTCAGCTCTTGCCCTATATGACATTTTGTGAGTTTTGAATCTATCAACCAAGCGGGTTCGTAGAAAATTTTTCAAGACATTTCCTAAAATTGGCCAAAATCCAAGATGGCCACCGGCCAAATTGGCAGATCGGCTTTGTTTGAACAAACTTGGATCCCTATGCCCTAAGGATACTTCTTGCCAAATATAATTGAAATCGGCCCAGTGGTTCTTGAGAAGAAGTTGTTTAAAGAAAAAAGTTGATGGACAGACGGACTGATGCCGGACGGTCGCCATGGCATGAGCTCACACTTGGCCAGATGAGCTAAAAATACAAGATGTCCACCAAAAATGCTAAATTTCGACTGATTCATGGCGGGCATGTTTTTTTGATAACTTGTATCAACTTTCCATGTACAAACTTTAATGGTGCTTAGGCCCCAATCATATCTCTCAAATTTCGACCTGATCCGTTAAGCGGTTGTGAAAGCTATTTTCATGAAAACTAGGTCATCCAAGATAGCCGCCAAAGCTTCCCTTAAACAAACTTGGTTCAGCTGTTAATCGAGATGATGTTTCATGAGCTTTGAATCGATCCCCCAAGTGGTTTCCGAGATTTTTAGACGTTTCTAAAAATCAGCCAAAATCCAAGATGGCTGCTAAATTAGCTTCCTTTAAACAAACTTGGATCCCTATGCCCTAAGGATGCTTCCTGCCAAATATACTTGAAATCGACCCGGTAGTTCTCGAAGACATTAAAAATTTCCCATTGCTTTAGTATGTGAGCTTTCGGCAGGAAAAAAAATACATGGCCACCAACCGTTTATTTGACGGTTTTGAAAATGACAGATCTGGGATCAGAATACCCAAAAATCTATATAACACCAATTTCGGATTCAAAATTCACTAAATAAAAATATTCAATATGGCCGCCAAACACGCTACATTTTTATTGGTCCACGGCGGCCATGTTTTCTGATGGGTCATTGAACAAACTTTAATGCTCCTTAAGCCCTAATCATATCTGCCAATTTTCAGCCGGATCTGTTCAGCGGTTCTGGAGAAGTCATTTCGCAGAAACTAGGTCATCCAAGATAGCATCCGAACCATTTGGTCAATTAAGTTCCCTTGGTTCAGCTCTTGCCCTAAATAATATTTCCTGAGGTTTGCATTGACAACCCTCCCCCCCCCCCACCCCAGCGGTTTCGGAGATTTTTAAAGACGTTTCCAAAAATCGGCCAAAATCTGAGATGGCCGATCAGCTTTCTTTGAACAAACTTGGATCCCTATGGCCTAAAGATGCTTCCTGTCAAATATACTTAGAATCACGCCCAGTGGTTCTCGAGACATTTTAAATTTCCCATTGTTTTAGTATGGGTTTTTGGTGGGAAAATGATCCAAGATGGTTGCCAAACGGTTTATCCGACATTTTCGAAAATTGAAAGTTTGAAGTCAGAATAACCAAAACACTATAAATCCATCGAATAAAAATATCCAATATGGCTGCCAAACACGCTACTTTTTGATTGGTCCATGGCGGCCATGTTTTTTTACGCATCAGGTTTCCTTGAACAAACTTTAATGGCCCTTAGTCCCCAATCAAACCTGCCAAATTTGGCTCAATCCGTTTAGCGGTTCTGGAGAAGCAGTCATTTTCGATAAAACTAGGTCCACCAAGATGGATGTCGAACCATTTGACCAATCAGGTTTCCTTGAACTCAATGCGGGTCAGCTGCTTGTTGGCAGAATTACCAGCCAGCAGTTGTGCTCTGAGCGTTGATTTAGCGGAATCCTGGCGTAATGACGTCACTGTGGGAAAGGTGTATTTCAAACAGTAAATTATCCAATCAGGAAACTGCACAGTGTTGCCCGTACTGATATTCTGGGAGCTGTAAAAGCCACATTCCCCTCATGTTACTGTCCAGCATGTATTGAACAGGATTATGTCCACTGTCATGAAGACATTAGTTTCAGACTGGAAAATGATCAATGTATCAATTGTTGTCAATGCAAAAAATGAACTGAACGAAACAAATGACACGTGTGAACCACTTGATACAGAAATATCTATAGAGCTTGGTTAGTCAAAATGCAAATCCTTCTCTGGGTGATATAATTTTGCCAGGATCATTTGTAGCTCTTGCCTCTGCAGAGTTTGCATCATATTACTTGTTGAAAGTTTCCGATGTTTGTGTGCTAGCGGACAACAAGGTTGATCATTAATTGAGTGTTTCAGAGCTGCCAACCACCAGTTCACGCAATCAGTAGTTTCAGGTGAAAAAACTGATTTTCAGTAGTTTCACACACTCTTTCAGTCCTCAGTTTTATATCCTGTCAAACCCCCAAATTTGCTTAAAAATTAAATCTTATTATTTATGATTATACAAAATAAAGTTTGTTTTTTGGACATTTAAAATAAATTGATTAATTGTTCAATAATTATTTTTATTTTCACCCACAGCCTACAAAATCCAGTGCTATCCACTCTTTATACTTATCATTACATTGCCATATAGAACAATATTTGCACTTTCCTATGATCGTGACGTTTGCTTAACTCAATCTACCACATACAAACATTATATAATTATAAGATGTTACTTTCTTGATGGCTATCTAAACACAACTGATTCAATGTTGTGTTCTCGATATGGTTACCATTAACAGCGCAGTTTAGCATACACCGGGAACCAATCTGATGTTGCCGACCATAAACTCTCGCGAAATAACTGCACGATTTTGCGAGAATTTGTGTTTGATGACGTTTTATACAAGTCAAAGTGTGTTCCCGGTATGGTTAAACGCAGTTTAGCTTACATCAGAAACTAAACGGTCAGATTTTGCGAGACTAGCGAGAATTCGTGTTTGATGACGATTTATTAGAAAATGTCTGCCAGAAGAATTGCAATTGCCGATATTTTAATTTTCCATACTTTTTCCATAGCAGTAACGCAAAATATTGATTTTCCATACTTTTTCAAGCCCTGGAAAAGGTTTTCTTAATTTTCAATACTTTTTCCAGACTTCCATATCTGTGTAGGAACCCTGATTACATAATAACTTGATAATAGTAATAATAACAACAGAAGTTTCTCAGCTAGTATTGAGCTATGTTTCTTATTGTAATTGTAGATTGATAAAATGATGCCTGTGCGTCGGAGTGTCGTGAATGCATATCTAGATTACCATCACGTATACATATTGAGTTTCAACATCATTTGAACATAGATTCTTTGGAAATTTTTAAAAACTTTTGGGCTGTCAACAAGTTTATTTGTCATGTTGAAAACAACGCACTTATTTTTTATGGAATATAGCTGTTATTAATGCCTCTTACATGAAACACTATTTTGAATCATATTTTTAATTTTTTTATGTGATATCAATCCGCTTATTTTATTTTATTATTGACCTAATATTATATTGATTGACTGTCATATATGAATTTGTGATATGTTTTAATGCCACGTGAATCGTAATAAAGTAACTTGAAAAGTCTTCTTCTTCTTCATTTTATTATTAATAATATTAATAATAATAATTATTATTACTATTATTATTTAATTGTTTATTTTTTTAACATCAAATTGTTATTATTTATTTTACTTCTTCTTCTTCTTATTATTATTATGTTGATTATTATTATGATTATTACTAATATAATTAATATTATTCATTTATTTATTAAACAATTTTAAAATAAAATATTTTCAATCATACCTTTTCTAATTAACCTCGTAAAAACAATCTACAATCGGGCGCCATCCGGCAACGCAATACGTGATCCGTGTTTTAGCGCGGACTCGCTCGTCACATGAGTCATCAACCGAAGCGAGAAGATACGAAAAAACAGAATGTACGCGCAGACAAACGTGCCTGTTGTTTACTTTGAATAAAACGAAGACTGAATGGTTTAAAGAGAATAATTCACTAAACTATTTACGGCAATCTGATGTTGCCGATATATTTTTATTGACGGCATAGTTCGTTTGATCTCAGTCCATAATGACCGCGAGCTAAAATGACTGCGGTAGGGACGAAAATGACCGCTATAGTATTCCTAATAAGCCTAACAATAACTACTATCCGCTACGAATGAATATTCTATATGCGTATATAAGTTACAATATATATTATATATATTGTTTCCTACTACGAGTTCCTATCTAATTTAACTTATATAAAATTTTTGTGGTTTTTTTTTAGGTACCGTCGCGTAGACTGTGCCTAAAGAAGGGAACGAAAATTCCGGAAGTAGCAATTTAAAAAGTGAACACTGTACGTCTGCTAGATAATGCTAGAGTGCTCAAAAATATTTAGAAGAAGTTTAGGGCTACAATTGAAGCCTCTAAAAGTATAAGATTTTAACAATTTATATTTGCGTATGATACGCTGAATTTTGAAATTATCAATTAGCAAATAAATAAAATTGAAAAATTTCGCAAGTTTGATTATTTTCACTACAAATGAGTTTCTCAAGAGGTACGGAAATCTTTGAAACAAGAATGTCTAATACGCAAAGAAATTTGTGAAATTTTTTGAGCCTGTAAGGGTCAAAAGTGTATTACAGACTGATCTGCTACCTGAATCTGATACACGCAAAGAAATTTGTGAAAATTTTGAGTCTAGTAAGTTTGCGTCTGTAAGGGTCAAAAGTTTATTACAGACTAATCTGCTACTTGAATCTGATAGACGACGCGCAAATACATGTGCATTCTGATTCGTTGCAATCGTTACTGATAGTTCATTGGACAGAGGAATCATCATTGTGTTTTATTATATGTCTAGTCTTAGATGTGTATTCAGGCGAACATAGGCTACCATTTTAATGGTTTCCTGCAATTAGCGTACATGTTATGCAAGCAGGGGGACTGGGTGGGCGAGATAACAATGCATACACTCCTACAAATCCCGCTGTGATTTTAACGCCAAAATTGCTAAAGTTATACAATTTCTTCATACAAATAAATCCCTAAACCAATTAATGCTGACAGCAACTACTTTCAGCGTGAGATTGGAGCTAACTTTTATGCATAAGTATGCAGTACTTTCCGCGAAGGATTGAAATACACAATGCTGAATATTTTGAAACATATTTCACTGGAACGTATTGCTGTCAGTCTGCCAGTCCTAGTCAAATTTTGTTCAAAATATTCGTCACATATTACCTGTTAAATAAATGGTTGTTTTTTAGCCTAAATTTTGACACGTGAAAACATGTTAGACCTACACCATATATTTCTTATGCATGAGTTTATTGAAATAATATTGCCCATATATATAGACAGATAAAAATTTGAAATCCATTTCGCTGGAACCTACTGCCGATGACACTCAGATTAGTTTTAAAATAATCAACAATATTTAATACATCAATATGAATCATAAATAAGATTACATTTCTGATCATCGAAAACATGTTACACGGCTCGTTGTGCCGTCATACAGCAAGAACACTATATAGGCAAGACAGATATAGGCCTACTGGAAAACCATTGAACATTTTGAATCCTATTTCGCTGACCCCCTATAGCTGTTGGAACCGGCCCGCCGCCCATACTCAGCGCATGTTGGGATCGATTTATATCATTTTAATCCAGAATTCCAATTTCGTGGTAGCTATCCAGCTATCCTATTGACTATTTTGAAACTAATTTCACTGGTTACTGTTGCTGCCTTTGACAGCAACCGCTCCCAGTCAAATTAGTTTCAAAAGACTCAACAGAATATTTATTATATTGTTTATTAGATTCGTGCAACTGACAGAATATTCCAGCTTTATGACGGAATATTTATATCAATTATGATTGTGACGTCAACCAATATGATGTTAGCCCATGTGACGTAATTGATTACGTCGTTAATACGTGATTGATATATCAGATTCGCCCCTTACTATTCATAAGTTTCTTAAAATGACAGCGCGTTATACAGCATACATAATTTGTTGTTTCTGATCAGTGGAAATACATTACCGGTACACGCTTTGTTGCAGCATCGATTCATACAGGATGAATCCACTTTTACCAATGCCCTGCCCATCCTTAGCTCGGGGCCACCCATACTTTGTGCGTGTTCGGATCGATTTATACAATTTTAATTTAAATCCAGAATTCCAATTTCATGGTAGCTATCCAGCTATCCTATTGACTATTTTGAAAATAATTTCACTGGTTACTGTTGCTGCCTTTGACAGCAACCGCTTTCAGTCAAATTAGTCCCAAAGGACCCAACAGAATATTTATTATATTGTTTATTAAATTCGTGTAACTGACAGACTATTCCGGCTTTATGACGTATTTACACCTTATCATTCATAAGTGTATTGAAATGACAGCGCACGTCACGCACGCACATTAGAAGCAGTTCACGTGTCAGTCACGATGATGACGTTTCCGCATAGATAATGTCCAGTTGCAGATAACTTACTAGAAGACCGTTTTCTCTTGTTTTGTAAACAGGCAATCATGATTACTTTTTTCCGCTGTAATAATAATAATAATAGCGGAAAATCGCTCCATTAGCGTTATTGAAAACGCTTCAAGGAAGTCTATTTTGAAAACAATGTTACTGAAAGCCGTTGCTATTTACGCTTATTGGAATCGCTTTTAAACCTGAATTCCCAGAGTCTAATTTTCAAAGTAACTATACAGGTAAGCTGTGAATATTTTGAAACTAATTTGACTTGAGTCTGCCCAGTCAAATTACTTTTACAGTATTTAACAGTCTAGTAGGTCGATCAAACATATATACAATTCGTACACTTGACGAACGATTCGATGTTCATGACGAAACCAGGTAGCCTACGTGAAATTATGGTAGTGACATCAGCTAACTTGAGATGCGTGTGATTATTATGTCGGATACGTGAGTGTTAGGTCGGATCCCTCCAATATATATGCTAACTCTATGTTATACAGACCCGATATGACAACATTGTATGATGTCGAATATTTTGAAATTAAAATACCTGGAAGCTGTTGCTATCTAAGGCCAGAACGGCCTCAGCTCAAAATCTTCTAGAGCTTTCGTATATGTTGGATTAAAATTGAAGTAAATTGCGTTTCGTCGGGGAAATAACAATTTGCAGGTGGAGACCTTTCTTTGAAAATTCCCGTCTTTTACAGACATTAGATGCAAAGAATATGGCGTCCAATTACTGCAACGATTCATACACGCTGGTTAGTATTGCATGCTAGGTAAATTGAACAAAAATCAACAACCATCTCATATCTCATGCAAACATGTTTCTATTTAATGGGAGATCTTTAACATTGGCTTTGATCATAGAGTTACATAACACTAGCTGCAAACAGGCCTCAGTGGAATTAAACTTAGATGGCAAACAATGTCTTCCGCAGACACGCAAGCTATATTGTGTATCTCTATTATTCGGCGTCTCACCTGGATAGATATCTAGATTACAGGGGTTTATTGCAAGCATGTTTTCACGGGATTTCTTCATGTCACCTTATCCAGAGACATGTTCAGACGTCTTTGTTGTTATCATGATTGTTACCATTATTAAGTCAATTTGAACAATCACGGGTAACCAGGATGATAATTCGCTTCGCTTCAATGGCGGTTATATCACATTACTGCTATTAAGAGTATTATGCAATGTGGTGGTATTTGTTACTGCTGGCAACTCTCGTGTCTCGAAATATGTACGTGTGTCTCTAATTCAATTTCGCAAATTAAAAAGATTATATGAAATCACTGTATATGTTAAGATTTATCTTGTTTCATTCATATAGGCACACAATTTAATCCTGTAAAAGTCTACAATTTTAATAAATTTATTTTAAAGCAGTTTAGTGTGAATATGCAACTTTACCAGGGGATTGTTCTAAAATAAATTTTTCCTCACTTGTAAAAGATTTTTTTATTGCCTTAAGATACCTCCGTTGGTCATGTGAAGGGTTAATTATCATTCAGCTGTTTCGTTGAGCTTACAATTCAAAATATATTTATATCAAAATTTATAACTCGGTGCTTTCATGTAATAGTATTATAAACATCCCTCTCCCTAGTGATGATCTGCAACGCTGACCGCTTATGTCTATGTCACGCACACACTCTGTACTTGGCTTTGTATAATTTTTAAAGGTGTATATTCACAGCAGAATGCTTGGAAATAAAATTGTGTAGTTTTGGAGGCTTAAACTGTGGGCTTAGACGTAAAGAAACGAAATAAATCTTAACATATGATTTCGTCAAGTACACAAATGTATAAATTAATAGAATTTTTTTAAGGTGCAAAAATTTAATTAGAGACACGAGTCCCTATTTCAAATTCACAGCTAAAAAGTATCATAATTTACACGGAATAACACTATCATATGTTAAGATTTGTTTCGGTTCATTACATCTAGGCACACGATTTGGTCCTCTAAAAGTCTACAATTGTAACAATTTTATTTTCAGGCATTTGCTGTGAATATGCACCTTTAAATGGCTCTTGCGTTGACATCAGATCTGATGGTTTTATCATATTATTACCGTTGGTTACAAACTCCCATTTCAATGGCGTATGAAGGTACTTGGACAGGGGGTGTATGGGGTGGGTGGGTGTGGGGTGGGGTTGCTGAAGGGCCAAAAACCTAAGGGGGGCGCTATGGGGGGATACACTATAGGAGCAGCAAAACCCGGACCACCACACACCCACCCCCCACACACCCGGACCATACGCCTTATTTTCCCCAGTGGATGTACGTATAAATATCACTTCCGCGATTCGGACTTCCTCCATCCGGACTAAGTATGATCACATTTCTCCAACGATCACCTACAAAAATAACATATATTTATATACACTATATTATAACGGGTAATAGAAGTCAAAATATAAATTCGCAGTGGCGGTCATTATCGCCATAATAGCGGTCATTCTTGTCCCGGGCGCGGTCATTTTAGCTGGCGGTCATTTTCGTCATACACCGTTCGTTTCGCACGTATATCCAGTTTTCGTATAAAAAAGGCATGTTAAATATGGACCGTTTCGGCGGAAAATCCAGACAGGAATCGATAGGCAGATGTTAGAGACGCAGTTGTAGACTGCGGCTCTTCATAGAGACTATACGACACGTATCAGACAGCTGCTGAGAGAAGAGATCTGGCCTTTGTCATAGAAAAAAAGATCATAAGATGACTTCTTTTCTTGACAATACGAGTTCGCCAATATAAGAATATCTATCTTTACCTTTTTAACTTCGAAACGTTTCTTTCCAGCGCCTTTATCGCTGCTGCTTACGCTGGGAGATTGGTCATTTTCGAAATCATCAACATCCATTGCGTGCGCCATTTTTCTTCTCCCTATTCTTTTTCCTGATGTGTAAATTCCGCCTCTCTTCAGGCGAGTACCAACAACAACTTAAAGTTCGCGGGGCGCATTAAAAAGTTGTAAGAAAATTTTACTCGCTAGGAGGTGGATCTGTATGATTGCTATATTCTGCGGCTGTAGTAGTAGTAGTAGTAGTAGTAGTAGTAGTAGTAGTAGTAGTAGTAGTAGTAGAAACATCCTACAGCTGCAATTAGTCCTTCTTCGCTTTTGCCCACTGTGTCTTGTCCTCAGCCGAAATCCTTAGCTTCCTCAGGGCCATTCTTGACTTGAGTGTACCGAGTCCTGGATAGTGTAGAGAGAATTTGCTGTGTTTAGACTAGGTTAATCTTAGGATTAACAAGAGATGTGAATGACTATATGGTAACCGTATGCAGATCGAGATTGTAGGACAGATGCTTCAGATGACGACCTTGCCCTAGAGTGTGAAATATACCTTAGCCGGTTATGATTGCCATGATATCGACCCCAAATGTCAGAATGTGTTGGGCATGTCAATAAACAGTATCCAGCAGCAACTACAGGATAATAAAGAAGCAAGACTGACAACACTAGACCAGAGTGCAGCTGCTCCCATGCCAGGCCCGAGGATGTCGTGGTCCAGGCGATAGTGGCCACAGAGGAGGAAAAGAGCAAAATGGTAAAAGAAAGTATCAGTGAAGTGAAAGACAGAGAATACAGAAAACAGAACATTATACTATTTAATGTCTAGAGCAACGCAAGGTAAAGCAATGAGATGCTTCCGAGGTAAACAGTCCTTCAACCCCTCTTGAGAATGTAAATAAGCTCATTAAACATGTAAATACACCTAACAGTATTAACAGTTCTGGTCTGATTTGTATATACACCAATGCAGACTCGATCTTAAACAAGCAGAATGACCTAGAAGTTCTGATCGATAAATAGAATCCTGCCGTCATTGGTATCACAGAAGCTGTCACAAAAACGTGAGAGGCCAGATTTCTCTATCAGAGCTAAACATTAATGGTTATGACTTGTTTACGAACATAGACTCCAGTGGCAAATGATGTATCTGTCTTTGCAGTAGACAGCAGTTAAGCAGTATGGAAACTAATGTAAAATGTGATACCACTGAAGAACCGCTATGGATTAAGGTGCAGCTCAGAGACAATGATAGAATTCTCTTCGGATGTATTTACATGTCACCATGCAGCAGCAGTGAATATAATGTGAACATGAGAAACTAGATTGAGCAATCATCAGAATCCAAGCACAACCATATTCTATTCTATTCTGTAACTCCTCCCTTTTCATTAGGCACACCCAGCAGGACTGGTGATTGTGGTTATATACAATAAGTCTTAACTAACTCATAATTAATAATATAGGTGCAATTAATTAATATCAATTACATACAGGACATGAGTTGCTACATGAGTTCATGCTATATATGACTTATTAGTAAACCTTGGTTAGTTGCTATGTAGCTCTATATCTATATACATATACACACATACAAATAAGCATGCAACAGATTATAGTGCGCTAATTGAAGATAATCTTCCTCAAGGCTTACTGGTTACGGTAAGTAGAAGTCAGTACATTAGCCTGTTAATACCTAGTTAGTGATATTTGACCTAGATATGCGTTCATTAGTTATCCTACAGCAATGACTATTGAGACAGTACTTAGCAGTCACGACATATAGGTGTTAATAATGTAGAAGCTACAGCGTTGCTTTCTATGGACAGATTACTGGCTAACTACATATAGGTAGGTACTCTGATTCTGATTAGTTGGCATAGTTATGAGGAATGTTAATGTTATTATTATTTACTAGGCCGCATATAGCAGCTTACCATAGTTACAGTGAAGAATAGGGAAGTATCCCCTGGCCATCATAGATGGTCAGAGAGAAATGTTTTTTTAAAACAGTGGTTGACATCGATGTACAATCATTTACAATAGATCGTTTCTAAATATACTTTAATTTCAAATGATGAGGTTCAATTTGGTCATTGGCGTAGGTTTAGGTGTTGAAATCTGGCAATATGTATTGCGTATGTGTAGTCTCTACTACAGGTCTCGACTTCATTAATTGCTGTAGTTTGTTAAGGGAATCCATCTTCATAATGAGCGTAGATGCGTCTAGGGAGATCAGTAGTAATGAGGCATTACTCTGGACCATGGCCTCACCCTCTTGTTCTGATAGATATTGCGGCAGGATTTGTAGTAGGCGAGCTAAGTATTTAGACTAACTAAACTGTATAGTGCTGACAAGGGGTGATAAGATGGTATCGATCTTCTGCTGCCTCCCCACAAAAGGTACAGGTTTAATCTGTCATGTACTGATTAAGTCTGCTGTGGCTTGCCTGCTATGTGTGTGTGTGCCAGTGAGCAACCGTGTCTTGATTACCGCCTTTTCAACATCTCAGACATTTGCTTTACAAGAAGACCAAACATGATGTGGTGTTCCAAGTTGTACAGCATCTGGGTTGAGGTATTTGAGAGAAACCTTGCTCTGGACGTCTGTTCACCATCTCTGCATCCAATACACAGCAACTGCCATCTTGACCTTTGTCTTCCATCATAATAATCTTGTCGTTAGATTTTCAAGTACATCAAGAGCAGTAGGTAATTCGTATTTCCTTAAGATTGTCCATAGCTGTTGGAACCAACTTGGATCCGCAATCTTCTTAAGCACGATTTATTGAATGGCCAGGAGATACTCCTTACTTTCCAAATCTCGGCTTATGTTCCCATAGAGAGAAACAACCTTCCTGTCTATTTGGGCTTCAACTGGTTCAGCCCCAAGTAGGGCATATACATCCACATCAGCACATCTCCCTGGAAGCGATTGCATTTGCTTGAGTTTTTGCTTCTGTAGTTGCCCAGCGCAGGCTATAGCTCTATCAGGCATCTTACTACAAGACCAAAGGTTAATCTGGGTAACATATAATGTCCATATCTTATGTGTCAGAACAGGGTTTAGGCCCATCTTTCAGTGCAGACCAGCTCCCATCAATACATACAGTGTCCTGGTAGTGCTTGCTATCATCGGTTTAATGTCCACACTCCCATTGCTGAGTCGGGTGAGTCCAAGATGTGTCATGGTTTCTGAGGTCGCTATCTGGTTTCCTCCCAAACTGAGTATAGGGTTCCTGTTACCTTTCTTATTGACCACCATGGTGACACATTTTGAGATATTGTGAGTAAACTGCTCTCTATCTATCTATGTGGAGCAGGATTTACATGTGTAGTTGATTGTCTGTCATGTATAAAACGTCGTCATCACAGGCTGGTGCTGTGACATTGATGCCATATCCTGTCTGCTCGATCTGCTCGAGCCACGGATTTATGCATTTTGCATATCATTGTGCCGATACTATAACCCTCCCCACCCCCACCCCGGTACTCCTTGTTTTATTTCTATCACTTCGGAGAGCTGATATTCCCATTTCACCTTGGACTGAGGGTTGCTGTAAAGTTAGTCCAATATTATCCAGCTTTGTCCTGAAACACCCGCATGGTACAATTTGTTTAGCAACCCAGGAATCTATACCACGTTGAAGGCCTTTTCAGTGTCAAGTGCTACGAGATAAGGCTCTTTCTTATTCTGATTTGCCTCCAGTATAGCTTCAATTACTAATAAGGCTGTGTTTGGTGAGGAACTACCTTCTGTGAAGTCTCTTTGTAGAGGGCTCTGTACTTGTTTATGTATCTCAAGCCAGATCGTTTCAATTATCTTTCCAAAGACGTTAATAGCATGATAATTTCCAGGTTTAGCCGGAGCCTTGCCATTTTTTCAGTACTGATGTAATAAGACCATCCTTGAGGATGTCTGAAATGCAGATCTCTTTGAAACTAACGTTCATCTTCTGTAAGATAATGAATAATAAAGTCGCCAGAATGCTTCAGGTGTTCTGCAGTAACCCCCATCGTGTCTGCAGCTTTGCCGGTGTTCAGGGACTTCAGCGATTTCTTCACTTCTATGGGTGTTACCGTTTGATTCAGGCACTTTTCAACCATATCCTTAACTCATCGAAACTGGTGTTTGTTTTTGGCTCAGCAAGCACCTGGAAGTATTTTCTCCATCTATCCCTGATTGCATTTGGGTCAGTTAGTACCTCATCTTGCACTCTCAATTCCGTAGTTGTGGCATTTGTCGTTTCTCTCTGTTTACTGATCAGTTGGTAGAAGAGTTTTTGATCACTGCTTGAAGCCTCCATGATTTTGTTGTAATGTTCCTGCCGTTTGACTGCAGCGTGAATGTGTTGGGCTTGTCGAAGCTTCTTGTTATACAGTGAGCGATTCGATGAGAGTTCATCGGACTTGTCCCAGGGTGCTCCAGCTGCTAGCCATTTGGCATGGGCCTCTTTGAATTCCTTCACAGCTTTGGATATCTCTTCCATTCATGGATACGTCTTTAAGCACCACCTTTCTGTGCAGCCATGTGGATGGGGCTTACTAGATCTTTGATGGCAAATGTTAGGTCCAGTTCCATACAGGTACTCCATTGAGGGCGGTGCAGCGATTCTTGAATATGCAGTTCTGGATGTCTATTTTACTCCAATCAACTTTACATGCTTGAATATTTTGTGTGTTGCTTTTCACTGTTGAGTTCACAGTGTTATTATTATTATTATTCTTGTATGCCAGTATGCCCTTCACTGGGATACGATCCGAGACATTGGCTGGATGCCGATCTAGAATACTAACTTCGATTAGATGCTCCCACAATTCCTGATCACTAAATATATAATCAATCTGAGATCTGTGAATACCGTTCTCATGGTAGAAGGTAGGTTTCTGTGGATGAATGGATGCAAGTACTATCGCTGTATCCTTCATAAATTTTGTCAATGCTGTGTCCCTTTTCTCCTGTTTCTCTCTTCAAAGTGATGCATTGAAGTCTCCACACACCGTGATCTTGTAACTGCTTTTAAATTTTATAACTGTCTCTGTAAACTCTGCCAGAGTATTGTAGCACGGACCGACCGGACAGGTACTGAATGTCCCAGCAAAGCTGGGTACAGAACGACCACTCCGGATTCGCTCCAAGAATGCTGCCCCCTGGGTAGGACAGTACGCTTACATAAGCCCTATGAGAGAGGTTTCTTGTCAAAATTGGCTAAGTCCGATAAAACGTGTGGTGTGCATGCGCACGCATCAGCGATTCCCTGACAACACGTCTCGGAATTGGAAGTGAGTGCATGCCTATAGTGTACCGAGTAGGTACTCGTAAATCTTTATAATTTATCCTTTCTCGTTGTTCTTGGTACCGATTAGGACCAACATTAAACGAGCTTTCCAAAACTGTAAACTATTTTTAGATCTGCCCAGAAATGGCTGAGTTGTTGTCGAAGCTCCCCGCTAAAATATACTTAAAATATTGCTATAACGTCGTAATCGTGTGTATATATTAAACTAAATACAGTGATTTGTACACGTGGTCGATACGTCACTAGTATACTAGCACGCTGATTGGCTGGCGCTCGGCCGATGATTGGTTGAGGCGCCAAGCTCTGACGTCACAGCGAGTATAAAAGGGGTGAAAAATCGAGGATCAGGAGCATCGCCGGTGTGGAAGTCGGACCCGCGCAGAATGACTGGACCACCAGGATGACGGATGTAACTGCTGACCTACTGTGATCATCACTTCAACTGGTGTCTTACAGATCCCAGCACATCCGCGGTGGTAGGACGTCCTCAGCTTCCACGGAATTTTGGATATTCCCAGATGGCCATCCGGGAGTAATAAACTAATTTAAAGTTAGACCTTCCGCATCCAGACTTTTCTAATGCAACTTCTGCGGGAGGGACCGTGCGGGCCCGGAATGTAATCCTATGCGATGTAGAGCTATGGTGATCCTTGGTTGATGACTCGCCGGATCCACCAACCATGCTGAAAAGTGGACACTAAATTCCGCACTGCATGTCGTGTGTGTTTTAATTAACTTGTTGACCACAGTCTGGTGGTCTTTGCTAGGTGGGCCGCAAGAGCTATGCGACGCATCCCGCACCATGTGCCAAGTTATGTAACTGCTTAACATTATATACCGCCCTCTCTGTTAACGGGCAACCTTTAACTTTATTACTTCCGCCCTTTTTGCCAACTCTTTTCATCCACTTCAGTGTTGAAGGTATTTTCCTGTGATGGAGGCCTGCGCGAGGCACTTGCCTCTTGCAACAGCGAGAATTCCTGTGACAGAGGCCCATGCAAGGCACCTTCCTCTCGCACCATCATGAAGCACTCGGTGACGGAGGGCAGCGTGAGGCACTTTCCTCTCGCAGCAACATTGTTCTCTCTATGTATGTTAGGGATAGATTAACTCATATTAAGTTACTCAGTGATCTCTTATGCAGATGCGTCTCTTGCGGGGATACCTCTGCGGATTCAAGGATCTGTGTGGTACCTCCGGCGACACCACATAGAAAGGACACAAGCTAGCTCTGTATCATGTATTATTGTGCTCATTTTACTGTCAAACGATTCACATTGTTTGTGTAGTACTTATTTATATTTCTAGTATATTATTCTAATTGTTCCATTCTCTAAATTAGTATGGATAGACACACTGGTGACACAAATGGTTGGGACGGCACTGTGTGGTTCAATCTCAGCGGTAATGGTTGCATGGCCCCACTGGAACATCAGTGTTCCACTGGCTCTAGCTAGAAGTCAGTTTTTGTACACCACGAAGAGACGTCATATGGGATCCGCAACACAGAGATCTGCAGCTAACCAGACAACCCGGTCATCGCGCACTTGCGGTGCGATGGGCGGATATCTATCAGCGGACCAGCATGTACCCGCGTGAGCTACAGTATCATTAAAATCCTCTTCTGCCAGCTTTGATCCTCTACATGGCATGTACACAGTAATGAGACAAACTGGGAGGGGATCAATGTCAAGAGTTATGACAAGGATTCTACAACCAACATCGTGATGCTTCTTTATGCACGGGTCAAGCGTACGTTGCCATAACACGCAGATACCCCCATAACCATGTGGACGCTGCTTTGGTGAGATTGGTTCTTCACTGTCAACAGCTTTATGGATGCCTGTATAGTCCTTGTGAATGAATTCGATTTCACTTTTCTTAAAGTCAAAGAGTCACGTTTCCTGTGGGCAGAGAATATTGCTTTCAGTTAGGATCTGCTGTAGATATATCATATACTTTGTTGGCTGTAACATTTTTTACATTGAATGAGTGTATACGGATGGCAGAGGCATCTTTTGTTTTTTGTACTTTCACCTTCTATCCCATTCGATTAGCTCTGATGCTTGGCCGTGCACTAAAATGGCCATGTCTTTGTTCAGGCCCGTAGAACTTACTTCATCTTGACAATTCTGGACCCCTTCTCTTTATCACACAGTAACCTGAATTGATGAAATTGTTGTCTGGAGTGATTAGAGGGCTCTTGCTCTTGAATATTGCACTTGCTGTCGGCATCTGACACCTTCCTGGGTGCTGCTGGTGGGTCTTGGTATTTCTGGTGAGCCTCTTGTATGAGGTGTAACACTACAGCATTTCTCAATTTAGAATTAATCTCTGTTGTGCTTGTTGGTGTTCCATCACTTGTGCTGGATTTATTCCTAGTCACCTTCACCTCTCTCAATAGGAATTGGTTATCTGGCTCTGAGCTTACTGACACTGTACTCTGGGCCTTGCGATTTACCCATGAAGACATATTTGTTATTGCTTGTAGATTGTACTACTGGCTTCTCTGGCTCATGCTTTTTACGATAAGGCAACCTGATTGGATGTAAGTGTTACCTGGGGTGACTCAACTCCGCTGCTCCTGGCTCCTGTTGCTCATTTCCTGAATGATAGTTACGCTTCGTTGAGACTTGTGCCACCGACTTCACTGGCTCACGAGGCAACCTGAATTGATGTATGTGTTGCCATAGCAGATTGGACCCTGCTGTACCGGGATCCCGCCGTTCACTTCCTAATGGATAGTTACGTTTTGTTGTGACTTGTGCCGCAAGCTTCACTGGCTCACGCTCATGAGGCAACCTGAATTGATGGAGGTGTTGCCCAGGATGATTCAATCTCGCCGCTCCTGAATCCTGTCGTCCACGCCCTGAATGATAACTATGATTGTGATTGATTTTGATTTGTGCCGGTTCACACTCATGAGGCAACCTGAATTGATGGGAGCATACTATTATTAGGGGTGTGCATTTGGAGCAATACCAGTATGCGTGTACACGTTAGTTTTAACGAACGTGTACACGTGTACACGTATTTAGAATTCTGCAAAAATGTAGTATTAATTTGATATATATTTTGCTATCCATCAAGCAGACGCCCTAGCAGATGAAATCACTGCCACAGATGACTGTTTCACGCCTTAAAAGATCTTGCTATTCTACAAGCAGTCTCCCTAGCAGATGAAATCACTGCCACAGATGACTGCCACAAAATGTTTCGGGCAGCCCGAGCCCTGAGAGTTGCTGACTACACACAACCAGTAACTGTACACAACTCTGAAGGACACTTTATCGGGACTAACCAGGGCAAAGCCAAGGCAATTTGAGAATGGTTAAAGGAACAGTTCACTGACCACGATGATGAGCCCTTGCACCCATTCTCAGGAGACCCCAGGCCATTACTAACACTAATTAATACAGCAGAGGTTGAGAAGGCACTTAAATCCCTGAAAAATGGACGTGCATCTGGACCTGATGGCATGAGCAATGAACCATTCAAATATGCAAGTGACATTATCTCAAAAACCGATCACGCACATAAACAATTCAGCTTTTATGCACCACCTTCCCATCGACGCTGTAGGCCAAGGCATCCTTATCATGCTACTCAAGCCCAAGAAGCCACCTGGCTCCCCAGCCAATCTGTGGCCAATTGTGCTCCTTAACAGCATACAGAAAATCCTATCCAATGTTACTCTATGACGCATCCGAGACAAGATCGATGAATTCACTGGATAATGTCAAAGTGGCTTCAAATGTGGACGCAGCTGTGCAGACATTGTATGGGTTCAACGCATGCGTGTGTCGGTAGTGATGTCCAAACACTGGAATTTCCATAAAATGGCCATTGACATGTCACGAGCCTTCGACTCAATTAAGCGCCCAAAGATCCTAGATGTACTGCACCAGGCCAGTTGCAATGAAGATGAGCTACGACTAGTGAGACTACTGCTTGCAGACACTAAGCTGAGAGTACGAGTCAAGTCAGTGAAGTCTGCAGAGTTTGAGACATCAATCGGCTCCCCACAGGGAGATGGTCTATCCCCTGTGCTCTTCATCTGTTACCTGGCTGCTGCATTGAAATCCGTGTGGGAAACTCCACAAGACCAATCCCCTCCCACCCCCACCCCACCCACCCACCCCCGGTGTCAATACTGGACATGTCGCTAGAGATGGAATATGCCGAGGATGTGGACTCTATAGATGAGGAAAAGAAACCCCTTGACGAACTTCTCCCAATAGCAGCAAGCAAACTAAAAACTGAAAATCTCTTTATGAATGAATCCAAAACAGAGTTCACCCACATATACCTATCTACAAAGCATGAAACTAAAGAAAATGATGATCCACTCCGTGGTGGCGAACGATGGAGGAAAAGTAAAATCCTGGGCTCACTGCTTTGCAGTACTGCTGACATTGGTGCACGCTGCATCATGGGGAACATAGCTTTCCAGTCCTTCTGGAAGCTATGGATTCGTAGATCAAAGATGTCCTTGGTAAAAAGACTACGTTTATACAATGAAACCTGCGTATCCTTGATGACGTACAACTGTAACAGCTGGGCAGCTCCAAAGGCAGCTCTAGACAGGCTTGATGCCTGCCACCGCAAACACCTACACACCATCACTGGACACTGATGGAGGGAGAGCTAAATTTCCAACGATGCACTATACAAGATGTGCAATACGACGCCGCTGTCTGTAAAAGTCGCTCAGCAAAGATGGTCCATGCTTGGCCATGTGCTAAGGATGCCAGAAGACACACTAGCACTTGGAATTCGCCCTACTCGGAGCCAGAAAATACAGAGCCAGGAGAGGACGTCATTGCATAAATCTGCTAAGCGTGCAACGAGGTGACCTCAAGAAAGCAGGATTAGGTACACTCAAGTCAAGAATGGACCTGAGGAAGCTAAGGATTTTGGCTGAGGACAAGACAAAGTGCGCAAAAGCGAAGAAGGACTGATTGCAGCTGTAGGATGCTTCTCCTACTACAGCCGCAGAATACAGTAATCATACATACATATTTTGCCTATTATTAAATGCAGAGGGTGTATTATGGTGGGTTTGGAAATTAAAATAACAATTTATTAACTCCCTCTTCCCACCCACACACCCATTGTGTCAACAGCGCCTCTAAGCGCCCAAAGTGATACTCATTTTGATTTAAAAAATACTAAATATTAAGTGTTTGTGCTCCGTTAAAGTCTGTTTGCAGATCAACTGATCAAGAGAAGACTATTTTGTAAAATCTTCGCTGGGATTTACAAAAAGAGCATTTTGATGTCATTCAAATGGATATTTTTAAAGACCACTAGATGATGTTTAGGTCGGGTTTAACATTAAATCGAAAATGAAAATCCTAACTCAGGGTCCATTTGCATGCCAAGAGAAAACTATTTTTAAACATTACCGTTGAAATGACTGGCTCGGCTAATGAGCCACTCATTGCAGTGTACGTAAATTTACAAAACTAATCTCTTTGTCTGCAAACAGGAATTCATAGAGACAATTTCAGTGGTCCCTTTGGCAGGCCTGACCATTATAGGGTTAAGTTGACACAAGAGGGATAAAGCCTGTTTAGCGACTTCTGACAAAAATCGTATTTGGCCCATGTTCGGGACAGATCAACATCAAGCAATAGTCATTCACCCTTTGATGGTCAAGATTGGCTAAGAAAAATCGAAATCTGACATTACTTAATGTCTATTTGCGGGCAAAGATAAGACAACTTTTTGAAAATGTATGACTGGCTCGCTCGGTGAGTCAGTCACTGCAGCGATAACTTTACAAAAATATAGTCTTCTCTCTACATGCAATAGACCTTCAATAATGACATATTCCTCAAGACCACTATGGAGACCATTTTGGCCAGCTTGGCCATAAATCAGTTGACCAAACGCTGGCGGCGATCAGCCCACTGTGAGCTTAGATAAGTGCCAGACGCCACGGCATTCAAAGTGATAATCTGTGTTGAGAAGATCACGCTTGAATGCTCAACAGTAATTCACACCTATGTGATTTGACAAGAAGTGTTGGTTATTCAAAGAAATACCTGGATTTTATGACTTTATGATTTTATGACATAGTTGATGCTATGTGTGGATAATTGGTTAACCGCGTTATTCAAGAAAATTTGAATTTTCTCATAAAAATCCCCATGAGCAGACCAATAGATGATTGTTTTTGAAAATTTACACTAACAATGACTGGTTCTGTTAGTTATTCCAGTGGTAAAATTTAAAAGACTAAACCTGTCTCCTCTTGGTCTGCAAATTTACATTTCTAAAGAACACTGCAGAAGCCGTGTTTTGAGAGGCTTAAGCGTTAAAGGGTTAATTCGGAAATCATTGAGAGATGGTGCAGCGGTAAATTCGGAGAATTAATTTTTCAAAATATATATATATATATATATATATATATATATATATATATATATATATATATATATATATATATATATATATATATATATATATTTTCTTTGAGGGATATCTTACTTATTTCAAATAAATATGTATATTTTATAAATTTGTCCGGTGCTCACGTTTACGACTTTTGTAACCGTGTACACGTCAGCTGAATGTGCACCGTGTACACGCGCCCAGCCCTAATTACTATGTTAGGAACTCGCAATCATCCAAAAATCGACTGGAACAACTTCAAGTCTACGCACTGATGCACTTTTCCCACATTAGCGTATTTTGGGAAAATACCTTCCAAGAATGCATCAAGCATAACAATCAATCGCAATAACCGCGATAGCCAACGCGCAAACAGCATTACTATTGGAATCTGATACAATGGACTTTAAGAAGTTTATATGAAGAACTAATTTCACAATATTATTGAAGCCATACATCATTGGAATGCTAAGGCAATCCTCTATACATTTCTGCATTCGTCTTTATAGTTTTGTAAAATTCAATCTAGTGGATTGCAATTTTAAAATAGCCCCTATTCTCCACTTGATTTAATGAATCTATGTATAGTGGTGTATTATGTATACGCAAATAATCCAGTGAAAATTTTATAAAAATATAAAAATAATACATTTATGTTTTGGCAATTGAATTCGCTTTTCAATGATGTATAGCTTAAATAATATAGTGATGTTAGTTTATCATAGGAATGGTATAAACTGCGGTGTATTTTAGTGCAATAGTAACTCAATGCGGGCCACCTGCTTGTTAGCAGTTTTGCACTGAGCATTGATTTAGGGTGTAATGACGTCACTGTGGGAAAGCTGTATTGACAGGCGTCACTGGCATATTGCTAGCCATCTCTGTGCCCAGATGTAGTGTGTGCAGATGATGAGTGTGTACAGCAAATGTGTACAGCGCTCTGTGTAGGTTTGGCGCTTGTGGTAAATGGAGATGGCGTTAGTGAGTGTGAGAACTTGTGTGTTTTGTGGTGTAAGGGTAAGGAGAAATTAACGATGTTCAAAAGTGGTCTCTATGAAATACCAATTTGGTAGTGTTATCTGTTTAGCACTAATTGATGGCGCTGAGTGTACAGTAGAAGTGTTCCTGTACAGGCGTCAACCCGAAAGATTTAGAAGTTTTAGCAGCATTTAGCTGGTAGAAAATCTAAGTGCCAAACGTAACCTTTGGAACTGCTTGGTGAATTAGTGTCAATTTTGACGATGTCCTACAAGGCATATTTCTGTAGCTTATAGGCATAATTGGACAAACTTTTATTGAAAGTTTCTAAGTTATGCCGGGTGTTGTTCTTACACTACATGGTTAAGTTTGAAATAATACTTTGAAACTGTCTAGGTGACCTGTACAATCTCAAGCAACCAAACATACAGAAATAAAGTACTAAAAGTGGGTTGTATAAAAAGTACTAGGAAATTATTAAACAAAGCCCTAGTGATGGTATAGACTCTGTTATCTGTGATGAGAATTTCCGACTGTTTTGATGTGTGTCGCATAAGACACAAATAGTCTATGTCCACACGAATGCGCAAGGGGCTTGTAGAATTTGTTGGTGGAGATAGATTAAGACCGATAGTTGGTGTCGTCAGTGTTTGAATGCCACGGAAATATAATGTGAACGCACAAGACAGTATTGTAGAGAACGCGTGCGATGAAGACTGCGCTGGCCGCTGACTGTCATCATCGTCTGTTGCAGAGGGCGGCGTCGAGGTGCCGGGCCATCATGGGCTTCCGTGTCGAGCAGGTGCTTGCTCAGGGTGGCGTGGCGTGCCTGCAGCTACGCCATCAGCTACCCGAGCTGCTGCACCTGCTCGGCCTGCCCCTCAACCCGCCTCTGCAGTTGGTGCACGAGACCGTCTTCGCCGGTCGCCACAGGAGATGCGTCATGCCCGTATCCGGTATGGGCGTTACTCAGATGTGGATAAAGAGTTTCTCACACTTCCAGGTTACGTAGATTGGCGTCGTGCTGGGTCGTGCGCACGTACGTACTTATAATTCGAGGTGTTGGCAGCATTAGAGAAGCCGTATGAGAGTATGAGGATTTTTCATGGGTCCCTTCTCCTTGTCATTACCACCATTATTACGCAGGGCAAAGTCTGCAAAGATACGCTCACTGGCGTGCATCTGACGCCGTAAAGAATCATGTAAATTGCCAAAAGGTGCATGCTGGTGTAAGACATTGAACGCATAATTTGCGTCTGCTTCACTATCAGTCTCATCCGCACTTTCCACTTCTATTTGTGGTGGAATATGCTTTGGTGTGCTATTAAACTGCACAGTCGCTCTATAGTACCTCCTAGGTCTCTGACTGCGAACTCAGTCAGTGGCGTGCCCATGGTTAGTGGCGCTGGTGCTGACATGGTTTCTGGGACTAGTGATGCCCTGGAATTGGCTGGTGTCACTGGCGTATTAGGTTCCATGTTCCTAGACTGATAGCGTGTGCGTGTTTGGTATTACTAGTATTTTATATGTTTAATATCTAACACAGGAGTGTTCTGCTGTGTGTTAGCGTGTCAAAACTTGGCCAAAAGGGACTTAGAATTCTTACCAGTTATTTGCTTCTAGAATTCCTAAGTGGTTGGCAGATCCACATCAGGCGCCAGTTTTCGTACCGATGTGTGCGTGTAACGAATTGGGAGAATTTCTAAGTGTCAAGCGTAACTTTCAAAACTGCTTGACAGAATGGTGTCTAATTTGACTATGTCCTACAGGCGTATTTTCTAGCGCTTGCAGGCATAAGAGATAATAGATAAATGGTCTGAGATTGTCTAAGTAAGTTAAGTAACTTGTACAATCCAAACAACTAAACAGACAGAAATCAATAACTTAAAGAGGGTTGGCTTGGCGTCACTTTCATGCTTTAAACTATGTTATTTTGGCATGCAGGTCCGAGTCTAGTCAGAGTCTTGATGCACATCACATAAGACGTACGTGAAAACGTGTGGAAAAGTTAGAGTGTTTACGCACTACATTGCTGGGAAGGCACACCGCAAGAGGTTTGGCGTGATGATGCTTTTGCAGGCCAATTTATTGAATTTAGAGATGTTAATCCATAAGCGTTGATGGTTGGTCGGCGTCAGTATACAAACACTTGGTTTCACAGGCTTGTTACAGGCGCTTGGAAAATAGGCTAAGTCCATAACGGGCACAAAAGGGTGTCAATGCACCACTGGAAATAAGCTATATCCACACGGATGCGTAAGGAACTGGTGGAACCCGATATGGGACACAAAGCAAGTCTGAAAGCTGGCATCAGGAATACCTGGCGTCACAGAAATAGCCGGAGTCCGAGCAGTATTCGCACAAGAAGGTACTAGGTCTACAATCCGGCACTTGGCCTATAGGGTGTTGTGAGTCGTGTGCTCAGCTTGAGCCATGATAACGAACTGACTGTTTGAGCCATGTGTACGAACTGATGATTTTAGCGTCTGCAGCTCCTTATAAAGGGATGGTGACGTCATGACCTAGCTTGCGCATGCGTATTAGTCTCCGGCATACGATTTATCTATTTGCTCATTGGTTGAAATTAGTTGCACAGGCTCCAAGGCATCGATTCTGTGCCAGCTCCTATTCCCAGATCTGAGTCCTTAGCTTGACCTTACGAGTCTGGACTCGCCTAGGCTTGCTGTTTACTAAAAAATGTGACATTTTTCAATTCATAGAATCGCGATGATGTCATCACAATCAAATTTCCCATAATAACCTGGGAGCGACACCATTTATGGAGGGGCTAATTTAACATTATGAGCAATGGGCCGTAAAACCTTAATTACATTTTCTTTACTATCTTGCAAAATTCACTCATCAGTTGATGTTTTCTGATACCGGGCAGGTTTATTACAGATACTCAGATACAGGATTTATTGGTTTGACCTTCATGGAAAATGTAAACAATGCATTGCTTTTGGCAGTCCTCTTTAGCATGTAGTAAGTTTGGCCCAACTTTAATGGCGGCCGATCTCAAGATGCCCGGATGTGCGAAACGATGAATAAAATGTTGACCGTCTGGGGGAAAGTTTATGTCTAACAATGCTTCATTTTGAAGCGGAATTACTTTAACTTGTATCCCTGGATATCCGAATTTATGCACCCAGTAATGGTTTACACAAATTCAACATAATCACTTCATATAAATTAGCGTTCTAGCGTAATCTAAAAATAGAGGCGTGGCTTCTTCAAGAATACACTTTTTATCGATCTCGCATCGAAGGAGATCTCGCGAGATACGAATGCTTTCTAGCAGCCACTAGCCAATCTAAACATAGACCCGTAGCTTCGTTCTATGCCGAGAATACACCTCTAATTGAAAATTTGAAAATTCTTAATCTTAATTCTGGACATGAATAGATGTTTCCCGTAGCACCGTTACATTATACATATTTAATGCTATTTGGTGTGTTCTAGCATGAACTAACACGATCTACTGTGTTTAAGACTTCTTGTCAACCTGTCGGGAGCATATTTTCCATAAAGGCTTGGAGAATAATTTCGTCCCAGCCGTATTTCACGTCTCTGGTTTTTGTGTCATCTATTTCCGGGACTCTGTGACACATATTTTCGTGACCTATCACTGGTCATCATTGCCATTGTACATCCAAGTTAACAGTTATTTAGATATTAAATCCGTTGTAAGCAACAATATTGTGCCATCTCCTTACATAGATACCAATTTTCGTTAGTCAGTACGTTAGTAGTTCAACACATCGATGACAATGTCTGAATTTCTAAGTAAATGTAACTTTAGTACAACAGTGTGCGAGCTTACTTGGATATTTACTTGGATACTTGGTGGGTTAGCTGTCTTCACCAAAGGGCACAGCTCTCAGTTTTCTTTTGAAGACTTCCACAGTAGGTGACAGATTCTGGTAGATTATTCCAGTCCTCAACTACTCTGGATGGAAAGAAATTTTTAGCTAGATCTGTGTTGCATCGTTGTTTGAAAAGTTTGAACGAATGTCGTCGTAGGTCCCTTAGAGGTCGCTGGAAGAGCATTGTTGCATCTGTGGCGTAATATCCATTAAGGTATTTTTAGGTCTCAATGAGATCTGTACGTCTTCTTCTGCCCTCTAGAGCAGTGGTAGGAATTCCGTTGCACGGTTTATAGCACAGTCTCTGCACCTTTTCTAATGGCTGTTTATCTTTGACCAGATGTGGATTCCAAACTATAGATCCATATTCTAGTGAAGGTCTAACGATGGAGTTGAATAATGTTGTGATTATATTTTGTGATCTGTTGTTGAAGCATCTTTTGATCATTCCTATTTTCTGCTTGACTTTGTTTACTATGGTTGTAATATGTGGTGATGGTTTCAGAGTGTTAGAAACTAAAACGCCTAAGCCTCTCTGTTCTGTTTCCTCTTTTAAGTAATGTCCGTTGAGTGAGTACAGGAAATGTATGGATGATCTGATTCTTAGGACAATACATTTTTCAGCGTTGAACCTCATTAGCCATATTTTAGACCAAGCAGCGAGTGAGTTTAGGTCATTTTTGAGGAGTTCACAGCCGCTTTCATCATTGATTGTGTGGTAGAGCTTGGTGTCATCTGCAAAGAGCTTCGCCGTTGACTTTACAGAGTCTGGAAGGTCGTTGAGAAATAGCAGGAAAAGTACATGGCCCAGGATAGAACCCTGTGGTACACCGCTTGTAATGGGTTTTGATTTTTCTCGTTTTTTAGGAAAGGTTTGATCCATAGTAAAATGTGTCCCTTTATTCCTAGATTTTGCAGTTTATCTATGAGCCGTGCATGTGGTACTGTATCAAATGCTTTGCTGAAATCTAAATAAATTGCATCGGTTTGTTTGTTGTCGTCATAAGCCGAGAACCAATTTGACATGCATTCAATGAGTTTCGTAATACATGAGCATCTCTTCTGAAAGCCATGCTGATGGCAACATTTTAGCTGATTATCGTCAATGTGTTGCCACAATGCGTCGAGGACAAGTCTTTCCATTGGCTTGCATATTTGGCTGGTTAAAGCTACAGGTCAATAGTTATTTGGTGAGAGCCGAGATCCCTTTTTGAATAGTTGAGTCACATTTGCGTCCCTCCAGTCTTGTGGGATGGTGCCAGATCGTAGAGATAACTTGAAGATATTTGCAAGTGGTACAGCAAATTCATGAACTTCGCGAAGTACATTCACATGGATGCTATCTGGCCCTGCTGCATTATTCGTTTTTAGTTTACTGAGCTTGTGCTTGACCTGTTCTACTGTGATATTCATGTTGTACACGCAGCTGCTGATATACTTAGATATCGTTGGAAGAGCACATGGTTCATCTGCCTCTTGGCTGAGAACTGATATGAAGAAATCGTTAAGTAGATTTGCTTCTTTACTGTCATCAGTGATACGATTGCCATTTGATTCTAATGTGTCTACTGTCGCTGCTGACCTTGTGAAATGTCTGCACTAGTTGTAAAAAGGTTTTGGATCATCTTTAATTCACATGGCTAATGATTCTTCATAGTCCACCTGTGCCTTACGGGTTACTTCTTTTACTCTGTGTGTTTCTTTGTCGTGTAGAATGTAGTCTCCTGATAATCCTGAAATTCTTGCTTTGAGCCAGGCTTTGTGCTTCCTTTTCTTTGTTCGTTTCATAGTGGTGTAGCGAGACCATGGAGATTTATGTCTCTGTCCGGCTTTTACTGTCTTTGTTGGGATGAATTTGTCGCATAAGTCTTGGTAGTATGATCTGAAGGTCTCCCATTTCTCATTGACAGGTTGTTTGTCTAAGACCGTATTCCAGTCAATGTGTCCAACAGCTTTGTCTAAGGACTTGTAGTCACCTTTTGAGTACAGATAGATTTTCTGATTAGCTAGGCTGATTCATGGACCAGGTAATTTAAGAGTTAGGTTGACACACATATGGTCACTAGTGCTGAATGGTTCCTCAACTGCTATGGACTCAACAATGTCAGGATTTCCTGTGATCGCCAAGTCCAGTATGTTGTTCGTTCGTGTTGGTGAGCTGATGAGCTGAGTTAGCAGGCTTTCATCTAAGGTGTCTAAGAATCTGTTTGAAAGTGAGGAAACAGCCTCATTTGTGATCCAGTCGATGTCTGGGAAGTTGAAATCGCCTACTAATATGACATTATCTGTATTAATGCTGTCGATGCAGTCACAGGTAATGTTGAGGTTAGGTTCTTTTCCTCTTTCTGCTCGGTATGCAAGGCCTATGGTCAGTTCGGTTTTTGGATACGGGTTAATTGTGATCCATAACATTTCAGCTTTGGTGTCATCTTTCAAAAGGCATGGGTTCAGTGAGGACTTTACAAGAAATAGTACACCACCTCTGCTTTCTTACACAAAGGGTCCATCTGGGTAGTCATTTATGTTCCTATCTTTCCTGAATATTACATAATCATCATGAGAAAACTCGGTGATGGATACACATTTATCTAACCAGGTTTCGGAATATAGCATAGATGTCAAAGCTCGTTTCTGCAATGTGATCTGATAGTTCAGTGAATTTGTTAGTTAGACACTGCGCGTTGAAGTGAGAAATTGTGATTGGTATGTAGTCTACGGTTTTTTAGATGCATTTGAATGTTTTTTCCTTATTTGAACTAAACGTATTTACAGTATGTACATTCCCTGACCTTCTTCCTTGAGTTAGACTCTCGCCTGTCTCGGGAAAAAATTACTCCAAGTTAAAGATGAGAATATGCAGTTAAAATTACAACTGATGGATAATGAATCAGCGAGAGAACGTGAATGTAACAAAACACTTAAAAAAAGAAGTTAAAACTGTAAAGTGGGAATCTGAACTGCAAAAATCAACTAAAGACACTAATAAGGCATGTACTCAACATGAATGTGATATCGCGCATTTGAAAGACGCTAATGCTAACTTAAACCAAAAGATTAGAGAGTTGCAAGGAGATGTTCTAATTAGTGAAAGCCAGAATAAAAAAATGACTGCTGAATATAAAGATATGGACACTAGGATGGAACAAAATAAACATAGCTTGATGCATGAACTGGATGCAGCAGAATCGAGGATTAGAAGCAAGTTAGATGTAATAGAAGTATTAGAGAAAAAATACGAAAAAACAATTACTCAATTAGGCAACTGATGAAATTCTTAATTGGAAGATCCATGGCCAAAGGGAGAGGATTCTCGAGGTACATGAGATAGGTGCAAGTAATTCACGATCAGCGACAGTCACATAGACCTTCACGAAAGCCACACCAAAACCGAGTAAAGATATACTCATCATTGGGAATTCCATGGTCAAACACATTAAACCAGAAAGGGTTCTTCATGATTTCAGAACTACTCTAGAAACAAAGTATTACATTGAGGAAGCGGCAAAGTATGTTGAGGAATATTCTGGGCCACAACTGTCATGTGTAGTCTATTAAGAAATGAGTAAGGACTTAAAAGACCAACAAAAAGACCATCAACAGTGTGCTGATGACCTAGTATGGCTAGTTGACACAACCAAAAGTAAATTTCCTAGTGCTAAACTCATTGTGTCCCTTCCACCTGGTCGAGGTGATCATGAACTACACATTAAAACACTATCTGCCAATTTGGTGGTTAAGCAGAAGCTATTTAAAACTAAAGATGTATATATCTGTGACAATGGCAATCTTTTAGTCAGTGACAGTCCATCAACTAAATTCTTTGAAGATGGCAATGTACACTTGAATAGTGCAGGAACCAGTAAACTTGCTGCGAACATTAAGGATTTGTTGCATACAGCATTAGGCCTTGATCTAACACAGAGAGACTCCAGTAAGGAAAACACGTATAGTAAAATAAATGAGCCTCAGAGTAGATATCGAGAGTACAGACGTGAACGGCAATCCCAGTATAGGAGACCTTCATATGAACCACAAAATTGGAGGGCGCAGCAGTCACGACGTCAATATGGAATGTTCACCATAATGGATCGGGCCGGATATGGCTCACCGTTCTACCAATCTTCATGACAGGGGGACATGAACTTGAATAGGGATTTAACAATTATAATTAATGTTTAGAACCCAAATATCTGTGTGTGCATGGAACATACAAGGGGTAAGTAATAATTCTATTGGATGTAAACTTGATTGTCCCGAAGCTAACAAAATCTTATCCACCAATGACATAATTGGTTTAGTGGAAACTCACCCCAGTGATTCGTGCCATATTAGTATTGATGGCTACACAACTATTGCTCAGACCAACAGACTTAGACTAAAGAAAGCAAAAAAGTATTCTGGTGGAATAGCAGTTTTAGTCAAAGCTATTATCAGTGAGGGCGTCTCTCATGTTAACTCTCCCAATATACGACATGATATAGTCTGGCTAAAATTGTCCAAAACCGTTTTCAACTGGTAACATGATATTTTTCTTGCCTTTGTCTACATTAGCCCGAAGAATTCCTCACTTAGTTTACGAGAAAATATAGATTCTTATGAAATATTGGAAGCTAATATAGCCCATTTTTGCCAGAAAGGTCAAATCATACTTATTGGTGACTTTAATGCGTGTACCTTGGACAAGGATGATTTCATTCTTGAAGATGATAGCAGATATCTTCCTCTCCCTACAGACTACCAGACAGACAAACCACCGAGAAGACGGCTGATCCAACATGCAACCTCTAATGCATATGGCAATGATTTGGTGGATTTATTTAAATCCTCTGGTTTAAGAATACTAAATGGAAGGACACTTGGTGACTGCGGGCCAGTTAACTTGCCATCAGTATAATGGTAGTAGTACAGTGGATTATGCACTGATGCATCACTCACTGCTCTCTGCGATCAACCACTTGTGTGTCCATAATTGGCTAGAGACACTAGCTGACCATTGTATGATTTCGTTTTCCATAGGCTGGAATTTCGGCTTATGGACAATAGTCAGTTTAAACTTAAGCCACCTTGAAACCAGTTCAAATGGGACAAAGAGGCCGAGTTCAAATTTACACTTGTGCTGTAAGATTTAGATGTAAATAAATTGTCATATATCACAAACTGTGGTTACTCACACGATACTCTGGCGGATGTATTACTTGCCATATTTACAAACAACCTGCTAGTGGTAGCAGATAGAACCTTGCCTAAGAAAAAACATTTTAAGAAACGTATAATTCGCCAAAAATGGTATGACCTGTCATGTGTCGAGTTGAAGAGAGAATGCACAAGGTTGGGAAAATTATTGCAAAAGGATCCGCATGATATTACAATAAGGGAACATCTATTTACAGCAAAAAAGAAACACAAATCCTTTGTTAGAAACATTAAGTGAAAATATAAGGCAGACATTTTACAAAAATTTGAGAAGATGCGTGATAGTAACCCATCTGCATTTTGGAAAATGGTCAAGGAACTAAGGTGCGCTAACACGGATAGCCCACCTGATACCATTAAAGCAAAAACATGGTATGCTTATTACAAGAACTTGCTAGATACCGCACCACCTGAAAACCAAATTCATGATAATATAATTAAAGTTCTCATCTATTCTTAAAAGACACATATCCTAGATAAATTTATGACTATTTGTTAATTTATGGACACTTTAACTAACTAGAACTGTAGCCGCCATTTTAGATAGATATTTGCTGGCGCCATTATTTCAGACTCTATTGTCTTTGCCGGTGAGCAATTGTTCGTATAAAACCATTCTCATAATGCTAATGCTAGCCATTCTTCTGCTGGCTTTCAAGGTGAGCGCATAGATGTGCGTAGCATAGTTCAATACCAGTTATGTATATTTCCTATGGTGCAAGTGACAACAAATATATTTATAATAAGTTTACTGAAAACTGCTGCTGCACATAGCAGCAACAACTTTCTGTCAAATTGTTGTCAATATAATCAGCTGATAATATAATTGTCACTAGATAAAGATTTGATAACAATTTAGCTGAAAGTTGTTGACGCAACAACTTTAAATCAAATTGTTCTCAAAATAATTAGTAGTGTAGTCAACGTTGCACGATTTGCTGAAGATATTTTGCGCACCTTTATTGACAATTATTTCTTACTCAGGCAGCAACAGCGTTGTCAAATCTTTCTCAGAATAATCAGTGGACTTACTGTTTTGTTTGCGAGCGAGCGCATACACAATTAGTTAGGCAAATATCGTATGCATTATTTCAGAGTGAAATATGTTCACAAAGATCAAGCAGTCCACCAGCACATGCACGATCGCCTCTGACATGCCTACCATGAATAGAATAATACGCTTACCTCCTGATTGACAATGAAATGAACCGAATTTTCGAGCATATCTGAGACTGGGTCTCGATTCCGTATATCATATACGCCTAACTTATTGTGTATGCATTTGTTAGCTAACAAAAAAGAAAGCCTGCTGATTATTCTGAGAAAAATTTGACAACACTTTTGCTGCCTGAGTAAGAAATGACTGTCAATAAAATTGCTCGAAATATCTTCAGCAGGTCTTGCAACATTGACTGCCTGCTGATTATTTTGAGAACAATTTGAATGAGTTTGCCTAGTGACAATTGTATTATCAGCTGATTATTTTGACAACAATTTGACGGAAAACTGTTGCTGCTATCGGCAGCAACAGCATGCAGTAACTTGTTATAGATATAGTTGTTTTTATTTGCACCATAGGAAATATAGAACGCGTATTGTACTATGCCATGCTTACTATGCGCTCACCTTGAAAGCCGGCAAAAGAGTGACTAGCATTAGCGTTGCGAGAATGGTTTTATACGAACAATTGCTGACCGAGGAAGACAATAGAGTCTGAAATAATGACGCCCGCAAATATCTATCTAAAATGGCGGCTACAGTCCAAGCTAGTTAAAGTGTCCATAAAGTAACAAATAGTCCTAAACTTAGCTAGGATATGTATCTTTTGAGAATAGATGAGAACTTTAAGGCTGCAATTAAGTCAATAGAAAACCAACCCTGTTTTAATGAACTAAATATTAGAATTTCCGCCTCTGAGACTTTGTCTGCATTGACCAAATTAAAGGATAATAAAGCTGTTGGGCTTGACGGCATTGCTAATAAGATATTGAAAGCAGGGGCAGATGTTTTCTGTTCCCCAACAGTCATATTTAATAAATTTCTTACTAATGGTAAGTATCCAGAGAAATGGCGAAAGGGTGTTATTACATCAATTTTTCAAGAAGAAAATCCCTGTATGCCAATTAACTTTCGCGGGATTACGACATGTAGTAATTTGGCCAAAGTATTTAGTTATAATCTTAATGAAAGACTAGTAAATTTTGTGCAGTCGCATAGGCTTAGACGAGCTGAACAAATAGGCTTTAAAAACTGCTCACGACCAGCTGATCATATGTTTGTTCTAAAAACATTGATTGATGCATATACAAAACCTAAGGGTGAAAAACTATATGCATGTTTTGTCGATTTTAGCAAACCTTTGACAAAGTCTGGTGGCATGGTTTTATTTATAAAATCCTTAAATTAGGAATTGGTTGTAACTTCTACTCTGTTGTGAGAAATATGTACAGTAAATTATATAGCTGCATTAAAATGTCAAATGGCATAACATCTTCTTTTCAAATACATCAAGGGGTCAGACAGCTTTTTACATTATATATAAATGACTTGCCTACTGAACTAGCCAAAGGGAACACTCAGCCTGTTGAACTTTTGGCAAGAAAACTTCAGCGCATAATGTATGCTGATGATATCGTCATACTTTCAAAATCCAATGACGGATTACAACAATGTCTGCATAATTTAAATGAGTATTGTAGTAAATGGAAACTAGAAGTCAATCTGTTAAAGACAAAGGTTATAATTTTAAATAAAAATGGGCGTCTTTTGAGTGAAGGATTTACATTCAATAATCACAACCTTGAATGCGTTAAGTCATATAAATACTTGGGTGTGGATTTTAGTAACTGCGGATCCTTTGCTATGGCGAAGGAAAATCTCAGCGTAAGAGTGCAGAAAGCTACTTTTAAATTGAAATCAATAGTATGTAAGGAAACACTAGCACCAAAAATATCAATGAGCTTGTTTAACTCCTTTATTAAACCAATTTCCTTGTATGGTAGTGAAATATGGGGTGCATCCTTATGCTCTTCATCTTTTCTAGAGATGTTTAAGAAACTCGATAACTTGCCTGCTGAGAAGGTCCATCTAAGCTTTGCTAGGCACACCCTGGGTGTATGCCAGTAGGCATACATCAACGGATGCAGTGAGGGGTGAACTGGGATTATTTCCACTAGGTCTAACTGCACTGAAATCAGTTTTAAAATATAAGGACCGTTTGGATAATGAACCAGCAAATTCTTTGCTCACTGATGCACGAAATCTATCAATGCATTTAGCTAGTAATAATTGCAATTCCTGGAATTTGTGGAGGGTCAAATGGTGCTTAGTGGACAAACTGACCATGATATAGAAAACTGTATCATCGTATACAAAAACGAATTTGTGAAGAGATGGAACAGTTCTCTGGCCAGAACAGAATTAAATAAACTTAGGACGCATGCAACATTTAAAACCAATTTCCACCTAGAAGACTATTTAACAACGGTAATGAATGGACAGCATAAAAATGCATTGACTCGACTTAGGACATAAAGTCATAGACTTCATATAGAAACAGGTAGATATACGCAACCAAAAATGACTGTTGAAGATCGATTATGTAAGATATGCAATTCCAAGGAGATTGAGGATGAGTCCCACTTTTTGATCAAATGCCCAGTTTATGATATAGAAAGGAAAACATTATTTGATGCTGTATCTAGGGAATGTCCAAATTTCCTAGGACTAGACTCAAACACAAAATTATGTATCTACTAACAGCCATTGGTTTACTAATATAGGAATTTGCAAAATTTTGCCACCTGGCTGCAAAAAAAAGGATAAACGAAGAGACACCCAGTAGTTTACTTACCCCGTGTGTGTGTGTGTGTGTGTGTGTGCGTGTGTGCGCGCGCGTGCGTGCATGTGCCACGCATGTGTTCTAATGGACACTTATAGTTTGTATATATGTTTATTCTGGGGATTTTTTTGGGTTTTTTTTTGCATATTTAAATTTATTATGTAGTGGCCCCATGTGGGCTTTATTACAAAAGTTATACTACCACCTCTAAGATAATGACCGGCCATTTTGTTGCGTCAGCAGTTCGTCGGATCTACTTTTACAAAATGGCTGCACCCATACACTGTTTTTGTGGTATCCAGTCAGCTCGTCCTATCTACCAACCAGTTCCACTTTTTACTCGTCCTAATTCCAACCCGTCCTAAGTCAACTCGTCCTAATAATTTTTACGTCAACTCATCCTAAAATAATATAGGACGCGTTTACTTAAGTAATTATTAGGGTGAGACATTACCTATTATCACAGGAGTCTGCCATTTTAGATTCGAAAACGTGAAAACAGAAAATATGAAAACACGGCAGCGCTATACTACTACTACTACTACTACTACTACTACTACTACTACTACTACTACTACTACTACTACTTGTATATATATATATATATATATATATATATATATATATATATATATATATATATATATATATATATATATATATATATATGACAACACCAATGAACAAATTAATTTACTGGGCCTACTTGCTAATATTTACGTACCGCTTTTCATATTTCAAATTAATTTTATAAAACATTTAAATTTGAGGAAATATGAGTAGATGGAGAAACAACCTAATTATTCTAATTCCAGCAAGCACGCACGCACTCACGCATTTTAGACAGCAGTTTAGGTAGTCAAAACATCAGAAGTTGAAGAGGATGTATTGCGCAACAATAGCCGAAGATAAAAGTGGAGCTAATAAAATCCTATTAAAAAAATAGACTCAGTAAGCCACCCCGCGTAAAAAATTTCTGTTTTAAGGGATACAACAGTTCAGTTTAGTTCATTACGTAAATCCATCCTATAAGTAGGAACACCTCGCAAAGGAGTATTAATATATATATATATATATATATATATATATATATATATATATATATATATATATTTATTATATATATATATATATATATATATATATATATATATATATATATATATATATATATATATATATATATGAACTTAGAATGTTGTTATGATCCCAGACATGCTCAGTATGCACAACACACATCAGGCAAAGGCTACGCTGTAGTAGGTCCCGCTACTTGTTCCGAATCACTGCTAAAGGTTGACAAACTGTCAGGAAATGGTGGTCTTCTGATCCATTTTTTACATAGTAGGCAATCAGGTTTTATCATACCACGACTATATTTAGTCCTGTTGCACTGCAGGGTATAGCAGTTGGTCAGCAAGTACAGCCGTACCAGTAATGTGCGTATATCGCGTGGAGCAGTAGTGACTGACTCAATTGCTATGTAGGCAGATGAAAGGTACTGTAAGGATGAGTATAGCGATATCTGACTATTGAGCTCATCCGACCATAACCTGTTGGCCAGCTTCCTAGTAGGAGTCTTCCATGCTCCCTTTGCTGGTGGATGATCTAGAAGAACGTGGATAGAAGGGAGACCGTACTTCACGAGTATATTATGAGTGTCAGCAAACCAGCTATTCTGATCTTATCCTTTCATAGCAGTCTACCTCAGAGCCACCGAGAAGCGTATGGATTCTTGGGCTGTACAAATGTTCCTCACTAACGTTAGCTTCTGTATGTGTATATGTGCTTCAATCGGAAGAGTGCCAAGCAGAAGATACGGCGATGGATGTGCTACATGATCTGGAAGGCCTAGGATTTGTAACAGCAGCTTATGATAGAACGTGTCAAGAAGTCTCACTTCGGTTTTGTTGAGAATAAGTACATCAATCCATTGTAGCAGAACCGGAAGGATATAGACTTCTATCAGATGCATGCATGCCAAGGGTGTTATGCCATTTATCCCATAAGCGAGTAGATAGCATGCCTGGCTTTCCTGATGTTTTCATCTACTGTAGGGCGATCATTTCTAAATTGATCACTTCTTTGTATCCCTAAGTGAGATGCACAGCCTGGTGCAGATACCTCCATATCACCTAAGAAGAATGGAGTCTTCTGCTTCTTACAGCCAGAGAGAATGACACATTTCTTTAGCTTCAACCGGCTGCTGAGTACGTGTATTAAATTTATGTCTTTCCATCATAATGTTTATTTGTGGATTGCAAATGCCTCTGAATTTCTGTTTCAAGACATCGACTGTGTCACGTGATTCATCAGGGGCATACACAAATGATCGTTCACACTCAATGGCTTCACTGCCAGCCAAATTTAGCAATATATAGGCTTTAGTCTTTTCATCTTTTTCACTATGTGCAGCTGCTACGAAAATGTCATATTCTTGATCAAAACGACACCATTTCTCAGCAACATTGCCATCAAACAGCAATGGACCAGGTCTGTGGAACATTGAATCAGCCATAGTTCTGTATTATATACGCACAGTTCACAGAATATGTGTATTTGTGGTTAATAATCAGTTTTATGACGATTTTTAGTGTTTTACATGAAATGGGCGATTTTTTTTTATCCTTGAGAATGCGTTGTATGATCTTCGAGGATGCGTTGCACCAAATTGAGTGTCCCTTTAAATATACGACTCATCGAATGGCGGTGTTTTTTAACGGCATGTATGAATGCCAGATCATTGAGACTACCTTGTGTTCTGGTTACTCACGCAAATGTTTTAAATCCACGATTTCTGTATTCATCTACGTACGAATCCGATGTATAGACACCATGAAAGCTATTGACTATTGTTTGAATGTGGGGTGAGTATGAGTTGATGATTAAAGCTACAGAAGTTGAGATTACGCAGAAGACAAGTTTTATTCATGAAGCCATTACTGTAATTACGCGCCTCATAATGATGATAAACAGTGTTGCTAGTTTGTACCTATACTGACATACGGTGACCATTAGTATATATGACAATGATCTACAATATGTGTATTAAAATAATCAACCGATAAATAATAAAAACAATAGTATTATTTATTTTAAAATATTATATATTTTGGCGTTGCAAAAACTTCCGAGGGCGGTCGTAACTCGTAAGTTAGGCAATCTAAATACAGAAACGTGACTTCTCGCTCCCGTTAGCAAAAGGAATCTCGCGAGGACATGAATGGCACGTTATGAGCGGAGTCGACCCAAGTTAAACCCAAAGCACCGCTACCACCACTGCCAGTAGTTTTCAATCCACGCCCATCTATGTAAGTGGATAACATTCTATAAATACACTACTAATTACCCATATATAATGATAAATAAGTAGAAAATCAATGCATCTATGTGTATATCGCAGCGATATCAAATAAGCTGTAGGCATTTTCATAGATAGCGAGTTTAGACGAAAACTCTTGTAGCTACTCTAGGGTAGATGAGCATGTGATCAGTTACCCTCGCGTAAATGAGCACGTGTTTAAATTACATTGATTTCAATGCAAACACGTTGTAAATATGGGATTGTCTTGTGGGAGTCATGCCCTGCCGGATGTCTTATATTTTCGAGTAAGTCCCGAAAGAAATTATACTTTGAAAATACCAGGTGAGCTAATGGACTGGATGACATTTATGTTTTAATATATAGCTTAATAATTACATCAGCCAGTGCTGCTGATATTGTTGATAAATATTGGCCATCTATATTTCCGATAAATAGATGGAGTGCTAATGTAGCACACTGAAATTAAATGGATATAGTTGTAGAATAATATTTGAAATAAGTGAATTGATTAGAATAGATCCCAAGGTTCTGAGTTGATGTGTATTTGGAAATAGTTTGGATGAAAGTTGTTGCTGTTCAGTCGGCACACACTTTTATGATATTCAGCAGTTGTTTGGATCGATAGTTTAGAAAATAATCGATGTATAGTAATCAGTGGAATCGAACGTGACAAACGGACTTAGTTGATGACGTAGGCATTCTAGATTCTCACATGAGAATAGAACACCAGCTGGCAGTGAGATCATACAGCTCATGTGCCTATTAACTCTAGCCTCCTACAGGCTTATCCATCAATAGGCAATGGACAGGACATGGACATTGTAGTGTGCTATATGAATTAATAACATAATCGAAATTTGTATATCAACTATATGTCACTCATACAATGGCATGCAACAACAACACAATCCGTAATGTTGTTAGTTAGCTGACAGATCGCATCAAATCAGAACCAGTTACCACCGCTTTGTCTATGTGAGGCAGCATCTCCATAGAAGAATAGCACAGAGTTTGATTGGTCAGGATGACGTCATAATCAATGAGCGTCGATCAAACTCTGCAGCAAAGAATTAAGTAGAATAGCTTTTGTATCCAACAACGAAATGAAAGAATCGTTGATTGGTCAGAACGACCAACATTTATTAGGTAGAAACTTCTAGGAAGGAATAAACAGAAGTTGATTGGTGGACCGATTGTCCGGGCCAATCAAGGTGTGTTTATGACGTACCTAGAAGAGTCATTAAAACAGATTCAGGAGGAATCTTATTATTACGATATGTATAAGACCTCAGAATTAGAGATTCTGAGTACTATTAAAAGATGAACTTTCAGGTATAGAAAGTTATTCAAACTCACCACTCCGAATCACTGAACATCTCGCTGATGTTCAGGTATTGTGTCAGAAGAAAGATTTAGTCAAACTTATTGTTAGCAGAGTCTAATCGTTCGTACATATAATTGTACTAAGTTTATTGAGCGATATTGCTCTTGCTTAGAATCCGTATATTATTTATAAAGTTTCAATAAATCTATCTAACTTACGTTTATGTAAGTCAGTCATTTGTCGGTTGATTAGTTAGCGAAATAGCATAGGAATCTAGTCTGAGCTGAAGGCAACCTTCAGTCCTTAGCTGTACACCACGACGTCAGATTAGGCCCAGCAGTCTTCATAAATATCGTCATTCACCATCTTCTCGACGAGGCGAGCCGGACTGCCACGTTCCTTCTCCGCCACCGGCAAGTGGTTGTCGCAGCAACCTTACATCATAAACCTACCGGTAGCGAAGCAGGACAATCGACCCGTTAGTAAGAAGAAGAAATCCGAAATCTTCAACGTGACTACTCGATTTACCCTTGCTGATAGGTGGGTAGCCCCGAGTAGGTACTAAAGTACGTACTCCAGCCGATTGGGCGCTACTCTAGTAACTCGAGTAGCTACCCTACTAGGGACTTAAACTCGGCCAGAGAGATGCTCGTAGGGGGTCAGAGGTAACTGTACTCCCTGTGGAGGTTCGTCTGAAGAACATCACACTATTCGAGAGACGGGATTTACTGCGAAAGAAGAATGTCAAGAGGGAGCAATCATTATTTTATGTGGGCTGCGTGGTGTTGTGTGTGTGGTTAGTACGCCCTTTTCTGCTAAATTTCTTAGCCTAAGGCCCTTAGGGCATATGAGTGGGGGTGGGTAACTAATCGCTAGTCCTATTATTAATGTTTTATGCTATCATTTTATTATTTTCACAGTTTAACATGTATGAAAAGTGATAAAAGTCGATCAAGTGGAAGAGAACAACTATACACAATGTCATCTAGTCCGAGTCTGCTCTGAGCGAATTAGTATGTTCAAAAGTTGGAGAACTCCGCCACCGCTTGGTAGCACGCCTCTTAATCGACCTTAGCTACAATATTCGACACAAACCCCGGTTATTGCTTCGTATAATTCACATATCCATTCACTCGCACCTTAAATCATGTTAAATATGTCCTATATCACACGTTATTTAACTTTTTAGCTCATTGTTGACAAATTGTATCGAATTTCAAGTGAACAGCCATTGCAGTGATGACGTAGTATACAACTTTTCGCCTCGAAAATCAGGCAATTTCGTCCCGAGCAAATTCGAGCACTGGGATGATTAAATTAAACGGGAAAGAAAAGGAGGGATCTAGATTGCGTCAGTTTTGTTGGTTAGATAAGATATTCAATTATTTATGCTGCATTCATTATTCTCATTTTACATCCGTGGGTGGTTGGGTGTGTGAGGGTGGGTGGGTGACAGGGAAGTGGGTGCGTGGGTGAGTGGAAAATTAAGTGAGTAATTCAGTGAGTTATTCAGTGACTATGTGGTTCGGTGAATTAATGGGTGTGGGGTCAGTTGGTTGGTCAGTGGGTCAGTCGGTGGGTCGGTCGGTTCCGACCTCTGCCGGTGGGTTCGACCTCGGTCAGTCTGACTGGTGGGTCGGATGGTCAGTCGGTTGGTCATTGGGTGGGTCAGTCAGTGGGTGGGGTCAGTTTGTCGGTGGATGTTTGAGTCGGTGGGTGGGTCAGTCCGACCTCGGTCAGTCTGACTGGTGGGTCGGATGGTCAGTCGGTCGGTCTGACTGGTGGGTCAGTAGTTGGTCAGTCGATGGTTGGGACGGTGAGTTGATCGGTTCGGTTGGTTGGTCAGTCGGTCCGATCTCGGTCGGTTGATGGGTGGGTGGGTTCGGGCTGACCTCAGTTGGTCAATGAGTGGGTGGGTGAGTGGGTCAACCGGACTGTTGGTCGGTCAGTGGGTCAATCGGTCCGACCTCGGTAGGTCAGTGGGTCGGTGGACGGGTCGGTTGCTCAGTCGGTCGCTCGGTGGATGGGTCGGTTAGTCGGTCGAGGGTTGGGTCTGTTGGTCGGTCGATGGATTGGTCGGTAGGTTGGTCGATCTGTGGGTCGGGCAGTCAGTGGGTGGGTGCGTGGGTTGATGGGTGTGTGGGTCAGTCGATCGGTCGGTGGGTGGGTGGGAGAGTGGGTCAGTGGGTGGGTCGGTCATTCGGTCCGACCTCGGTCGGTAGGTGGTTGGGAGGGTGGGGGGGGGTCAGTGGTTGGGTGGGTGGGTGGATTAGGTCGGTAGGTCGGTCGGTGGGTGGATCGGTGGTTGTGTGGGTCGGTCTTCTATCCTACAGAACTAGTCTATCAGCTTAATAGCATACAGGCCTAGTCTAACAGCCTACTGTACCAGCCTACAGTCCTAGTCTACCAGCCTACATGGTTAGGCCGTAGCTCTGCCATAGCCAGTATTGACTAGGTCTTAATTAGACATTAGCTAAGCTATGGCTAGGCCTTATCCGGGCTTGGATCTGCCTTATCTTCCCTTAGCTGATGTTAGCTAGTCGTTACCTAAGCCTTAGCTAGGCTTGGTTAGACCTTCCTGGCCTAATCTATGCCTTATCTACGCTTCGTTTAGTCTTACCTAGGCTTAAGCTATGCATAAGCTATGCTTACGTAGTCCTTACTCAGACCGTACCGGGTCCTTATTTAGGCTTGGCTGGGTCTCGGCTAGACCTTAAACCTGATGTGACTTAGCCGTACCTAGGAATTAACCAGGCTTTGTGAGGCATTACCTAGGCCTTAGCTTGGCTTTCGTCGGCCTTAGCCAGGTTGGATTAGGCATTACTTAGGCCATATCTAAGTTTGGCTAGGCCTGAGCGTGGCCTTATCTAGGCTTTGATATACATTATCTAGGTCTTAGTTAGGTTTTGGCTAGCATTAGCTAGGCCTTAGCTAAGGCCAGGCTAAGCCTTAAATAAGCCACAGCCATGCCATATCTAGACTTGTCTTAATCTTATGTAGGCCTTCACTGGGCTTACAGCGGCATTAGCTAGTCCTTATTTAGGCCTCAGGTAGCCTTAACTTTGCCGTACCTAGGCCCTCGCCGGTCTTCACTATGACTTAAATAGGCCTTAGCGAGGCTTAACTAGGCATTAACCAAGCCTTAGCCAGTTAACTGAACATTGTCCATGCTTGACTAGGCCAGATCTAGGGCTTAACTAGCCTTGACTAGGCCGTACATATGTCTTGGCTTGTCCTTAGCCAGGCTGGGATAGACCGTAGGTAGACTTGGATACATCTTCGTCAGGCATGGCTAATCCTTCCCTAGACCATTGCCAGGCTTAGCTATGCCTTGTTAAGGCTTGGCTAAGCCTAACGAAGGACTAGCTAAGACCTAATTAAGGCATTGTAAATCCTGGCCAAATCTTAGCAATGGTCTAGCAAAGCCTGGGTACGGCCTAGGTATGGCCAAACCAAGCCTAGCTATGGCCTATATAAGGCCTACCCAAGGCTAGTCAAGGCCTATATATGCCTACTCAAGTCTGGCTTATGCCTTGGTATGGCCGAATCCAGCCTAGGTACGGCATAGCCAAGCCTACATGAGGTTTAAGTAAGCACTAGCTAATGCTAGCCTAAACCTAACTAAGACCTAGATAATGTATATCCAAGCCTAGAAAAGGCCACGCTCAGGCCTAGCCAAGCTTAGCTATGGTCTAAGTAATGGCTAATCTAGCCTGGCTAATGCCTACCCAAGCAAAGCTAAGGCCTATGTAATGCCTAGCAAAGCCTGGTCAATGCCTATGTAAGGCTAAGCCACGCCAGGTTAAGCCCTAACTAAGATCTAGCCAAATCTAAATAAGGACCAGGTAAGGTCTAAGTAAGGACTAACTAATGCCTACGTAAGCATAGCTAAGGTCTAGGTAAGTCTAAGCCAACCCTAGATAAGGCATAGCGTAGAATTATATAAGGCTTAGCCTAACATCGTCGTGTCGTG